>CM069921.1:39919738-40204123 GCA_036172225.1 Cryptocoryne crispatula var. balansae
TACCGACTCTTTACATAGCCCCCTGAACCCCATTTTTATAGGTTACTGACCCTCTACATATGTTATTGAGCCCCAATTTCAGACGTTATTGACAACTCAATTGATCCACTCACAGTAAATTAATGTAATCTACATTTCATTTCAATTAACTTCTCCGCTCAATGGACCCACTCAGTTTACACAAAAAATTACATGAACATATATAGATAGACACACAACAATGCGTAAGAACTGGGTTGGAATTTCTACATTCAGTCGTTTCCGCCCAATAGTCATGCCATCTCTTCTCCATCACTCCTCATGTGTCACTTTCTACTAATCAGTGATGCTGGTAAACAATCATTGTCAACATTGCACTCAAGGAGGGTCATCGATCGAAAATGCTACAACACAATCATCTTCACTCTAAACGCGCCCGAATAGCCGAGATACAATTTCACAGAAACCCTAGTCGACGCCATTAATATTCTAAATATGAAAATTACTATGTAAGCACTATGATACCTGTTAGAGAGAACAATAGTAGTCGAGGATGGAGGGCACTACGAACGCACCTCTGGAACTAGGGCAGTGCCAACGGAGGGAAATGTGACCGATGGCACTGCGAATGTCGGAGTTCCAGCCGGAGGACCTCCTTGAGAACGCCGGAGGACACCACTGAAGCTCCGGATGAAGGGGAGACAACATTCAAGGGCTGTGAAGAAGACCACCGCACAGACTCCACAGGAATCAAGCCTCTTCAAACTCTTACCTCACGCGCCCAAAATTTTGATCTTATCACATTTAAGTTGTGTGTCAATATGATGATGATTGCATCATCAGACGCGAACGGCACCCTGCCAGTCACCGTGTTCGGGTTATATCCCATCCACGTTCCCGTCGCTCTGTGACAGATGTTTGGCGAAGTGGTCTGACGCGTACGTGGCGCGATGGGATAGGCGACTGAGAGAGTTGCCTCAGGAGGGGGCCCCTGAGGCGATCCGAATTCATCGTAAATATGTTGCCAGTGTGACGGTGCAGCGGACGACAAGTGCGTCAGCTGGCCGTGACTTGTCAATAGTCTTTTTTTGTTTTTGTTTTTGAACACATGACCTAGTGTCCGAACAGGGCTGCCTCCAGGGTCAAGGGGTTGCTCAGCTAACCTGAGGAATCTTTGAACCCTGGCTCGAACTTGAGACGCCTGCCCCTCCTGGGCAAGTGGTACCAATTCCCCCAAAGGTGGATCAGTACTAATCGTCAAGGGTCTCAACGGTTGCAATACTATCCAAAAACAAAAAAATTAAAAGTAATTTTATTTAAATTTTATTTTGTATATTTTTTAACTATATAGTATCAATAAAAATCGTATAAAGGTGGATACAAACTATGACATTTTAAAAATTATTTGTATCATCAATATCAAAATTGATACTAATAAACAAATATTTTGTGAAGATTTATGTCAATATATATTTAAAATTTAAAAGGTATGGGGTGTTCAACATCATCATCGGCTAGGTACTTTTCACAGGTTTGTATACTAAAATTAACATTGTATTTATTTGGAATTTAATATTTTTAAAAATAAAAATTTTAATAACCAAATTGATATAAATGGTCACTTAACTTTACAATGTACATGTTTGTTTTGTATTACAAATTTTAGAATTTGATATTTAAAACACAAATCAAATGTGCTACCAAACATACTATAAAATACTTAATCAGCTAATAATGGCCAAGATCATCACGTAAGTTCCACTAGGAGGACTACACACCTGATAGTTAGTAAGAACAACGTCTTGACAAGAATGGTGACAAATCCTAACCCATTGTTCAATCTAGATATATTTTTTAATGGTGATGACTTGCTAAAGTCATCCCGAATAATAAGTATTAGCGACGGCTTGTAATAAACCATTGCCAGTAAACATGTATAGGCGACACTGGAATGAAGTCGTCACAAATGCACAATTATTGGCAATAGCTTTTGTCTAGGTGTTACTAGAAGAGTTAATAGTTATGTGGCTAAAAATTTGTCAAAAAACTAGAAAATACTTGGAATGTCACTTTTGAAAGGTTATTAGTGATGACTTTTAAAAAGCCATCACAAACATCTTTTACCGATTACTAGCATCCAAGCTTGTTCAACAATCAGAGACTAGTTGCAATGGCCGAAGCAGTCACCAATTATTTTTCAGTTTTGATGAACTATATCCCTATTTTTCATTGGAGAAATGTAACATTCAAGTTAGGTTGGCCATAGATTGTTTTAATCCTTTCAATGACATGTCTTTAAAATACATTGTTTGGCATGTGGTTACAATGGTTTACATTTTACCATCATAGATATCTATAAAAGTGGTGAACACGATGCTTTTGTGTTTAATACTAAGTCCAAGAACTATCGAAAATGATGTTGTTATATACTTACAATAGTTAGTGAATGAGTTAAGATACTTATGGGAGATCAGATAGAGACATGCGATGCTTTAAGGAGAGATAATTTTGTCATGAGAGACATATTGTTAGATAGCATAAATGATTTTCTAGGATACGTCACAAGTGCACAATTATTGGTAATATCTTTTGTCTAGCCATTACTAGTAGAGTTAATAGTGATGGCTAAAGCCGTCACAAAACAAGAAAATACTCAGGAAGTCACTTTCGAAAGGTCATTAGTCACAACTTTTAAAAGCCATCATGAACATCTTCTACTATTGATTATGGACACTCGAAAGAGGATCCGGATCTCCTTTTTGTGGCCCTACACTTTCTTTGGAGACTTGGTGGATAGAATGTTAATGGTTGTGGCCGCTAGGAGCCAAAAGATTCCAAAATGAAGTAGGATGAAAGGAAATGTAATGGAGAATAAGGATGACCGTCATACCATTGGAAGCGTGGACGTTGTTGGGTTCCGACTTCTCCTCTCTCAGTTGGCTAAAAGAAGAGTGCTTAGTGAATTCTTTGTCATTGATCCAGTTGAAAATCTGCCCTGGCCGGATTCATCTAAAAATATCAATAAGGAAAAATAGAAACGAGTGAAAACATCATTAGTTCTAGTGAAAGCATAGTGTCATGCTCAAATTTGAATTCAAACATGCAAAAGGGAATGAAACTAACCGGCTTGGGACTAAATCCCAACCCATATTTTTGATAGGTTTTTTAAAGAAGTATGAAGATGCAAATATGTTGCCTAATGCATACTAGATGTCATGATAATGGAAGCTAGAATGAAAGGGAAGAGTAAAGGGCCAGTCAGATGGGAAAACAAACTCAAAAAAGGATAAAACACGGTCCACCCCTGCTAGTGCCCCACTAACAAGGGGCTAGCTCCAAGTGCCATGTTAGTAGGGTACGTTGACCAAAGTCAAAGTGCCCCCTGATGGGGTACTAAGGACTAGTTCTAACATATTTTCATCCCTTTTTTGCCGATGTGACTCGAGTGTAGAATGACCTCCAAGACGGAAAGGGAACTTCTTTAAACAGCCAATACACAAGAGAAGCTAATGAAAGAGTGTCCTAGCACTAGATTTAAGGGAAATGATGTGTAGAGGCTCTCAAAATTGGAGAAGAAATCATATTTCTGAAGAAGAAAACTGCGGGTTTTCAGGTTCTTGAGGGAAGGTTTTGAGATGATTTAAGGGCTTGAGGGGGTGTTGTGAAGACTTGGATGCATAGTTATGGGAAAGATGATGTGGGAGATGGGCTTGGAATCCCCCAAAACCTCCAAATGGGGGCCCTTTTATAGCCAAAAGAAGGGTACTTTGGGAAGATTCAAAAAAATTGTTCCACACAGCGAACCACCCCCCTAACGGGGCGCTAGCATTATGAGACATGTCATCTCAATAAGATGGCCATCAAAGGGGTCAAATCTACTTATTAAGTTGATCTGACCAAGTGCTAAGCGCCCTGTATATGGGGTGCCTGGTGCTCCATACATGGGGAACTTTGACCCTAGTCAAAGCCCTTCTGATCCAATTTGGAATGCACTGAAAGCTAAAAAACTAGATTTCTTTGGGAGAAATACTCAAATATACTTTAATAAAACAAGAATTTAAACTCTTCAACTAGACCAAAATTGTGTGTCTACAGTGACTAGCATCCAACTATTCAACGGTCAGAGACTAGTTGCAATGGATGAAGCCATCACCAATTACTTTTTAGGTTTGATAAACTATATCCCTATTTTGCATTGGAGAAATGTAACATTCAAGTTGGGTTGGCCACAAATTGTTTTAATCCTTTCAATAACATGTCTTCAAAATACAATGATTGGCATGTGGTTACAATGGTTTACATTTTACCGCCATAGATGTCTGTCTATAAAAGTGGTGAACACAATGATTTCTTGCTTAATATTCAGTCCAAGAACTCCCGGAAATGATGTTGTTATATACTTAGAATGGTTCGTGGATGAGTTAGGATACTTATGGGAGATCAGATAGAGACATGCGATGCTTTAAGGAGAGATAATTTTGTCATGAGAGCCATATTGTTAGATAGCATAAATGAATTTTCAGGATATGCTAATCTATGTAGATGGAATATCAAAATAAAATTAGCATATCCAATTTTAATAAGAAAACACAAACTTTTTAACAAGTTGATAGTCTAAAACATTATTACTTAGGACATTATCAGTTCTTATTAATTGTAGATCGTTAGAAAAAGAACCAACATAAGTATTTTGATGGTTAATAGTGTGAAAAGGGAATACCAAAGATATTAACATGATATGAGATTTTAAAATAACAACTGGAGATGGGTAGAATAAGATTTGGAAAACTGTTTAAGAAATAATTAGAGAACTTGAGAAAAAAATT
Organism: Cryptocoryne crispatula var. balansae; assembly: GCA_036172225.1. Lineage (NCBI taxonomy): Eukaryota > Viridiplantae > Streptophyta > Magnoliopsida > Alismatales > Araceae > Cryptocoryne > Cryptocoryne crispatula. The sequence continues at coordinate 39,924,544 of CM069921.1, forward strand.
GGCAAGGAATAAAAATTGGATGAAAAGAAGTATTTTCATTAAGCAACTATCATATTATGTTTCTTTGATTGTCTGACATCATTAAAATGTCATGCACATCAATAAAATATGTGTGACAATATTCTTGACATGTTCAACCTATGAGGATCAAATAAAAACAATATGAAGTAAAAAAAAAGATTTGGTAAAGTTACAAATTCATCTAGAATTACATTAACACAAGTGTTCATCTAGGTTTTCATGTGTAGATTATAGGCTTAGTAATAGAATAAAATCCTGGATATTTGATTTCATGAAGAATATTTGAGTGTCATATGAAGATTCCTCAAATTTGAGTAGGTGTGTAGATGTAAATAGTAGAACCATTAATGGGTCAAGAAATCATGATTGTCATATCATTGTAGACACGCCAAATTTGCCTAATTCAAAGCATAAAACTCATGTTTTATAGGGTAACATGAATGATTGATCACAGAATGATGACATGTCCTTTTAATGTTGATTTGGAGATTTGCCGAACGAAATCGGATATTTTCTGAAGTTTTTCGCACAAAGCCATAGTTTCCGAGCAAAAGCCACACATAAATTGTGTAAACACAAAAATTGGCTGGGTGATCAATGCCTAATGATCATACATTAAAGGTTATGATCAGATTCACATCCGAACAAGTTTTGTTTCTTGCCGTGTCTTTCCAGTTGGCCGTCGGAGTCATTCTGACCAGTATCGGATCTTCTATTCACTGGCCTAACTTCCAGTTACATTTATGAAGTTTTGGAGGGTGTTATCACTTATCCATTTCTATATAAAACTTCTTCAGCCTGTTATCTTTCCAACACAACAAACGGCGTCAAATTCCGAGTTCGGGAGTGTCTACAATGGCTTCTGGAAGAAAGATGCGCATAATCTGTCCCATGCGCCCAGGTCCTTGGGCACATGTACCATGGATCCAGGGCACGTGGCCACGCGCTCCCACCCTGCGGCACATGGCCATGTGCCCTTGATTGGGGGCATGAGGTAACCGATTTTCGACCAAGACTCTACCTCTGACTGGATCAGATCAAATTTTTTGGCCGGATCAGACCAACTTTGTAGGGTGGAATGGATGTGCCCCCTCTAAGGGGCACATGTGCCCTGGACCAGGGTGCATGAGCCCAGGGCCAGGGCGCAAGGTGCCTGATTTTTAGCTATGGATCACGCCGATTTTATCTTATAAATAGACTCTGATTCCGGTTGTTCCAGAGACTGGTTCATAATCTCCCAGGCATCTCAAGACATCCAAGATCCCTCCTGCATCGATTTTATGATTTTAGAGAGAGAATTTTGAGTTTTTAGAGAGAGAGAAGTCAGTTTAGGAGAGGGAAAGGTTGGTCTACAGGTGATCTATCAGGTCTCTCTTCTTCAGCTTCTACAGCAGCGTGTGGACATCTGATGCCAGATATTTCAACATTGAAGTTCTTCCCCTTAGAGTCCTCTTCTGTTTGAAATTAACGGCACATGATTCTGATGTCAGGGTTCGTCGTGGCAAGCACAGAAGCAAAGTCGTGCCTAGCAGATTCTGGACTGCTACTCAACTTTTTTGACAACACAGATTTGGCCATATCTCTCTCTATTCTTATCATAAATTTTCTGTTCTTTCTACTATTTTTTGTTTCATGATTTTCCATCCTTCTATCAATTTTTTGCACTTCTTTTATTAGTTTTGGTCTGTTATTCCGAAAAATAAAAAAGGGGTTAGAGATAACCTGAATCTGGTCAGTTTCCTTTCAGTTGTGTGTTTTATGTTATTTTCTTTACATATACTCCACTTTGTTTAGTTCTAATTGACTTTTTCATTTGTTTGTTTGTCTAGTTGCATAAGAAATCAAGCACCGACGCGTTGAGGACTCTTCTTCATCGGCCGGCCGAAGAAGGATAAGCTTTGACCCGCACTCTTCTTACGAAGGTACACATGGTCATTTTTAATTCATAAATCGGAACCCGCGGTTCCTGGCGACCACATATATCTTAATTTCCTTCTTCTCATCCTCCTCCCACATGACCCAAACCGTCTCTTAGGTGATCGAGCGACACAGAGGGATGAAAGTTCGGGGATCAATGTGAGTGTGGGACCGAGGTGAGAGTGTCTTTCCATGTTTTCTTCCTTCCTTTCTCATCCCCTCTTGAGGTGGAAATCCAGATTCACGGACTACCTTGAAAAGGAGAGCCCATTGTGTATTTTTGGAGTCGACAGCTTTGTGGCGAGCACGGTGGGACAAGCAATGCCTTTAACCATGGGTGCTTAGTGTTTCTTTGCAACTAGTTCTAGTTCTAGACCGATTCCTACGTGAGCCTTTTCTTCTTTCCACCTTTCTTAATTTCATGCCATCTCAAAATTTATGATTTCACCCATATTTCATCAGATATGATGTGCCAAGTACCTCATTTAATTTTTTTCATTTTATTTCAGTTGGCTCTGCGTGAACCCACCTTCGCTTTTAAAATTGGTTCCCGCGCGAACCAACTCTCTTCTACAAACCAATTCCCACGTGAACCAACATTTATTTTTAGCCATTAAAATCAGGTATTTTTCTATATTTTTCTTCAGGTTATCACCCTCAAATTGGTCACCACGTGACCCTCTTATATTTCCAGTTGCTATTTAAACTGGTTCCCACGTGAACCACCATTTTTCCTTTCAAACCGGTTCCTACGTGAACCAATCCTTTTCTTTACTTCTTTTCCCACATTAACCAAACCAATTTTCTTCAGATCTATCCACACTTGGAACAGATCCTTATTCACCTTTAATTGGCCCCACGTGGCATTCTTTCATTCATTCAAACCGGTTCCCGCGTGAATCACCTTTTTACCAAAAATCGGTTCCCGTGTGAACCGCTTTTACTTTTACCCCGGTTCCCATGTGAACAAGCTTATTCTTACATTGGTCCCCGTGTGGATCACCCCTTTTTCATGGCTATCAAATATGAACCCACTTCTTTTCATCACTTTTCACTATCTCCATTTGGCACACATAAGAAACAAGGTCTAGATTCTAGTTTCTAGTTGCTTGTCTAGTTTCTAATTAGTTGTCTTGTGTGATTGCTTGTTTATTTAAGTTTATGTGTTGCTTATTACTTACTTTATTACTTGATTGCATTCTATGCTCCTTCTCTCTACCTACTTATTTTACAATGTTTTTCTTTTGAGGTGGAAGCTCACTCTCCCATTTACCCCTCCCATCCAAAACACCCTCTTGGTGGATTCTGACCTCTCTTATGGGATATTCCTTCATAGTTGACTTGGTTGGCTTTCATCCAGGTCTCTGTAATTCCTCATATTTGGAGTATTCCTCTTCACGATCGGGTTTGTTGTACCACTCCCCAAAACCCAAAGCATCCTATGTTACCTACACGTGGTGAGATTGTGTGAAACCTAGGTCATTGGAGATTGGAGTTAGGATCCTAACTCATTTGTTGAAGGAAAAATTCTTAGCAAATCCATAAACCTAAGGTTTAATCAAAATCATTGCGTAATCTTGTTTTCAAGTCTTTGCATCACTTGTTTGTCAAACAAAAATTCAAAACTCTAACATTTTTGCAAGATACTAAAAACCAGAAAAAAGTTCTTTTTTTTTTGCCAACTCGTTTGTTTTACCCTCTCCTTGAAGTTGAAGGGTGATAATGCAATTAAGGTCTTGAAGGAACATTGGAATGGCGGAACACGCTGAACGTCAAGAGCACAAGATGAGTCACCAACCAATTCTGTCAGACAGTCATGTTAATTCCTTGTTTGAGTTAGAAGCGCAAGAGGTCCCTCAACTATTCCCTCCCCATGATGTTGAACAACTCTTTAGGGAGTTGTCACTTTATACTAACCCAGAAATATATTCCCGTATACAATCCATGGTGAAGGGAAAAATTGCCTCTGTTCAGGCTGAAGCCAATCAAATTGCCTCATCTCCTCGTCTTATGGTTCGACCACCACTCATTCAATCATCCTTTATTCAACCACCTATTGTTCAGCAATCTGTGATTCAACCATCCTTAGCTCAACCATCTGTAATTCAACCATCTGTGATTCAACCATCATTTGCCTAGCCACCTTATTTCAACCATGTTGCTCCCTTGGCCCACCAAGTCGTGGGACAATCTTCAGAGAATTTGCCAAGTCATGCTCCTCAATTCTAGAATCACACATCTAACCACATATCCCCACTAGTAAACCAAGAACCTGCTCTCTCCCAGGCAATCATGGATCAGCTCACCCAAATAATGGAACGTTATGAAGAGCTGAGATGTCACTTGGATTCCAAGTCAATTTCTGAGGTCTCTATTTCTTCTTTGCTAGTTCTTCACCTGCCACCTTCTGAACTACCAATTTATCACCTCTACAATAGTACTTGCAACCATTTTCTCCACCTAAAAGATTTTCTCTATGAATCCTTATTCTGGAAAAATGATCATACAGTCCTTGCTTTCTTGTTCCATTGATCATTAGAAGGGTCTGCATTGGAATGGTTCTATTCGCTCGACCCCTTTGAGGCAAGAGATTTTGATATTGTAAATACCAAATTTTTTCAAAGATACAGAGACAGGGTGGCACTATCATACTCAATTACAGATTTGATTCGAGAAGATGAAGCCCGAAGAGGACTTCATAAAGTTTGCTGATCGCTGGAGGGGAATGTTAGAGAAACTAACAGATGTTATTTCTGAAAGGGAACAAGTGAAGATGCTCATTGGAAACACTACACCGCCCGAGAGGAAGGTTTTGATCATGCACCGTCCTACCACCATGAATGAACTTTATGATAGTGCCCGATACTTGCAAGCCCACTTCAAAGATGCCACAATGATAAATCCATTTGATCCCAAACCTAGGAACATCAGGAAGACCCCCTCTGCTCCGGCTAGGCCTACAACCGAGGGAGTAGTCAACGATGAAGCTATAAACATTGTGAGGGAACCAGGGAGGGAACTGTCAAAACCAGTTTAGGAACCCACCGCATAACCTTTCTTACCACCCCCCTCAACAACAGGTTGTCGACTCTGAAAACAGGTTCTGGATTGGCACCTCAAGTAAAGGTGATGATAGAATAAGGGAAAGGGAGTGAATCGGAAAACACTTGGTAAGTGGTAAAATCCTCACCTCGGTCTCACACTCACATTGATCCCCGAACTTTCATCTCACGGCGTCACTCGAGCACCGGAGATGGTTCGGGTCATGTGGGAGGAGAGTGAAGAATGAATGACTTAGAACATGAATAAGAGAATAAGTGGTTGCCAGGAGCTGTGGGCTCCGCTTTATAGAATAAAAACAAGATTGAATTGATCGTGTGTACCTCAGCGCAGGAGATGATGTGTGAGTTCAACCTTCTTCTTCTTCAGCTGGCCGATGAAGAAGAGTCTCCAACCGATTCTAGCTCGATGTATCCTGTGCAACTAGTATAAAATAAGACAAGAAAACAAGTGAAGGAAGGATTAGAACTGAGTGAAGTGTAGTAACTGTAAAAATAATAACACAAAATGACAATTGGAAACTAACTCACCAGATTCGAGGTTAGCCCTAACCCCTTTTTTTGATTTTTTTTGATGTATGAAATGATGTAAAACTGAATAAAAATGATGCTTAAATATGAACTAATTTATATGAATGAAGAGTTAGCAAAGAGAATACGAATGATTAAAGGCAACACAACCCAAGCAAACTGGCAACCGAGTTTGACATATTTAATGTAAACTACACGATTCTGATGCAGAGACTGCAACGGACAGCACCAATGTCAAAATTAAGTTCCATTTGTTTCAAAATAAAGAGGACTCACCGAGAGTGGTTTGATATTGAGACAAGCTTTCTTGAATCCTTTCAGAAGTGGTATAAATTTACCTGAAAGTTCTATTGTTGGAAGTGAAGATCCGGGAACCACCAGCGCAATGTGATGCAGGATGTACTACGAGTACCACAGATATTTAAATTGAATGATTCTTATTTTAAATGAGATATAACTTACCGGGGAACAATTTTTATAAAGAATGTATAGGCTGAATCTACAAGTAAGTTCAGTGAAATTGATTGAGAAAACGATAGCCAAAAAGAGGAGACTTCGGGTCTGTCTGCGCAGCATTAGTGTAGAAGCCTCCACGAACCAAGGTAATGTCAGAATCGATCTCTGTTTGTTGGAGATGAAAGATAGCTTGATGAAGCAGAGTTATTAAGAAGAAAGTCTGGCTGGAAAATGATAATAAAGATCTGTAGAAGCCGATGATCAGCAGCATAGTATGTCAGAGCATAGATCGGTTTCTTCTTCACTTTGGGATGATCTCCGGGCATCGAGACGAAGAGAGGACGATTTGGGGTAGTTGAGATAAGGCTAGGGTAGATGGAAGATGAGGATAAGAGTGATGGAGTATGGGTATTCCCTCCTTAGGTCGTTCAAATGGGTCTCCCTTTATAGGGGATGAGAAACAGGTCAAAAAATAGCAAGTTTTGATATATCCGACCATAGGTTGGATTTCTTCCATTTAATGATGCTAATTTTCATCTTGAGGCATCTATAAACTTACCCAAATGATTGAGAGGTATTTTAAACTGTGGATAAATTTCCCCATATTCAAAATATGTCTCCACTTGAAGAGGAAACAAATCTGGTTTAAAAATAGCAAGTTTTGATGTATAAGACAACAAGTTGAATTGTCATCATTTGATGATGCTAATTTTGACCATGAAGCTTCAAGATACTTTACCAAGTGATATAGAGAAGGAAAAAGGAAGGTAAGGTTGTGAATTGGTCAGAGATGTGCCCAATGGGCTGGACTTGCATGCAATGGGGCTTGATTAGGGGTGCATGCGGACAGAATTGCATGTTTTACTTCTAAAGGGCACTACAGACAAATGGGAGATCGAAATTGAATGCCGTTTGTTGCAATGAAAGGATGACTTAAAGAGAAATATTATTCATGTTAAAGAATTCTTTAGTAGATGTCCACAGAATTATGTGAAAATTTTTTAAATAGAGAAGATGCCAAGAAAAGCATAATCTAGCACACAAACAAGGGGCACGACCTTGGTACAAAGACCACCAAGAGCAACATGGAAGTTAGAATTGACTCTTGTTTGGGAAAAATGGATTCGATTAGAGATCAACAACTCTTTTTTAGATTTCTAGTGAACTCCTTGGCTCATCCAAAAGAATGATTCAACTTGATTTTGATGGTCTAAAAGAGATGTTGCCAATGGAATAAGGGTTTAAGTCCCAAATAAGGCCAAATTGGCATGGCTACACGAAGTTAGGCCACAACAACCATGACAACCACAACAACCACCTCAGCCAGTAGTGCAACCCCAACAATCTCGTCAACCTACCTACAATAGGGCACCGCCACCACCCCGTCAAGCACCACAAAGGGGAGGTCCTAGGAGAGAGAATTATCGACAACTCCCTTACTCCTTGACCGACATATTCAATGTACTTATGGCAGAGAAACAATTGGAATTGCCCAAGGAAAGAGAGGTTTGGCCAGCAAATGCAGATATGTCCTGATACTGTGCTTACCACCGGTACCTTGGTCACACCATGGAAGTGTGTTTCCAATTCAAAGATTACATTCATGATCTCAATGACCAAGGCAGCATTGATTGGGCCCAATTGGGAGAATGCATACAAGCAATGAAGTCTAGATAGCAATAGTGATAGCATCCACCGGCTCAGCCTCAACAACAATTTGGCTTAGGGATTGTTCAGAATCTGCTCCCAGTACATGCTCCCGCTCTGGCATCAGCACCAACACATCCAAACCTAGGAATTGGTCTAGTACACTCCATTGTTCAGGAAGATGCCAGTCGTGCTCAAGGTTGGCAACTAGAAAACCACGATGCATCCATGGCAGTCAACCTAGCTAGGCCTCCTGTTAGGAACCCTCCTAGACAGATAATCCATGCACCATCTACTCCACAACCACCACCAAGCTCAATAACTCAACCACTGGCCACCACTTCTTCTTACCGACTCATCATTAGGCTAGCCTTGCATTGACTACACCTCCCTCAACCATTGCTACACACTGGCCCTTGCTCATCCGGCCACCACAATTACCACCAAACATTAACCCCCAACCTATAAACTCTGTCACTCCAAAACCCTAACCTATCACAACCTACCACTCCTGCACCCCGGCCTCTTCTTATCAGGCCGCCACCATCACCATCACTACCACCTCCGAATCTTACCTCTTTATCCACAAACCCAATCATACCAGAAGCACCAATCCCATTGCCTATCATACCTGCACCTACACCACCTGTTCCACCGCATCTGACCCCAGTTAACCCATCACCTCTAACCGATCACCAAATAGCCCTGGTGCTTCGGAGTGGGAGGATTTTCCAGTGGCTCTTTCCCCAAGCCAAGACTCAACCGCAGGATCCAATGAAGGAGGAACAAGTGGAAGAACCCTTGTCGGGAACGTCCTATGATTTATTGAAACATTTGGATAAGACACTAGCCCACATCTCCATATTTGAGCTGATTAAAAGATCAAAAGTGCATAAGGAAATTTTACAGCAGTATTTGCAAAGGGGAATGGTGAATGAAGATCTCCCACCTGAGAAGATCACTACAGTGTTAGCCCCTAGAAGTTAGCACCCAACACTCACTTTCTCTCAGGAGGAATTAGCAGATCCAGAGGTCAAGAGTTATGCTTTGCATGTGGCTATTGTTATTTGTAATATTGAAGTGAAATCATGTTTGGTTGACATTGGAGCTTCTATCAATGTTATGTCACCAAAAACTTTGTAGTTGTGCGGCATTTCTGAACAACAAATCAAGCCATCTTGTGCCATGGTGACAGCCTATGACAACTCCAAGAAGTCCGCACATGGGGTGGTCACTCTAGAAATTATACTTGGACCATGTACGATCACAACTGATTTTAATATCTTGGAACTGGATCCAACTTTTTGGGCTATATTTGGGAGGTTGTACCTTGAAGTAGTAGGAGTTGTGGCCTCAACAAACCATCAGTGCATCAAATTTACTTTTAAAAGACAAGTGGTCAGGTAACTAGCATGCCCATAAGAGACGAGCTAAACAACCCTTAGGACTATCAATGCAACCCCAGAACTCAGTGGGAGACTTTCTAGAAGTTAGATGCATGACTGCCTCACTACTAGACACAATGGGATGGCAGATGATGATGAAATTGGGCTATCAGCCTAGAAAAGGTTTGGGTAAATATCTTCCAGGGATCACTCAATCGATTGAAACTGTGAAAAGGCCATGTAGGCAAAGGTTGGGATACGAAGAGCATTCCATCCCAAAGAGGGTCTTCCAGCCAGGACATGCCATAGGACTCCACACATTCTTTATCAAAGGGGAGACGATGATGATGGCTGAAGATGACAAGGGTTCTATTACAGTTGTCAAGAGAAGGAAGGCTCCAAATGATGAAGAAGACTTGGAAGGTCTGTGCTTATCTTTGACTCGTTTGTTATCAAATGGGGAAGAGCACCAAGAACTAGTTAAGGGCAGACCAATCTTGGATCATCCTGTCGAGCAAGCTACCAATGAAGTCATAACCATCCCGCGAGGCCCAAATACAACAATCCCATGTTTAAATATCGTACCATTGTTTTTAGATCTTTTGGATGGGCTTCCGAGTCCACTTTCTCACTTTGGGTCTATGTGCCCTCTTCAGCCTTCTATTCTCATTGGGCCTACTTGCCTATTTACTTCCCTCATTAGCTTCAGGACTGAGGGCTCTTTCCAGTATGGGCTCACATGCCCATCCATTTCCAGAATCGAGTTCGTCTACCCGTTCACTTTTTTCATCAATTTTGGGCCCATGTGCCTATTTTTTGTTACCATTGGGCCCACAAGCCCCTATTTCCCCTTTATTCTTAAGTTTTTATCTCTATTAATTCTGTCAGCTTCTAACAAGTCTCGAGTCATTCTATAGCTCAGTCTATCTTCTTACTAGAAAATTCCAAAAAAATGCATTATCTGAAACTCACATTTCCATCGAGGAGACGTCCCTACTCATCCCAGAGGGTGCTCCCAATCAAGGATTCCTCTCTTACGAATCACTGATCGATTTACTTGATCCTCTCTCCACCATAAATACCACCTTTCTAGCTTTGTCTTCAGTAGGTCAAGTTAGGTTAGGAAATAGGAAAGTTAGAGGTAAACGGGTTCCAAGTAGGTATTGTAAGCACTCGAAACGGGGAATCCGTAGATATCCCTTTTCCGGCCCCTACACTTGCTTTGGGGTCTTGGTGGATGGGATGTTAGTGGTTGTGGTCGCCATGAGCCAAAGGCTCCAAAATATAGTAGAAAGAAATAAAAATGAAGAATAAAGGTGACCGTCGTACCTTTGGAAGCGGGGAGATTGTTGGGTTCCGATTTCTCCTCTCTCGACCGGTCGAAAGAAGAGAGCTTAGTGAGTCCTTCGTCTTTGATCCGGTTGAAGTTGAACCTCAGCCGGATTTACCTACAAATGTCCATATGAAAACATAGAAACAAGTGAAAAGATCATTAGTTCTAGTGAAAGTGTAGAATCATGCTCAAATTTGAACTTAAACATGCAAAAGAGAAAAAACTAACTGGATTGGGACTAAATCCCAACCCCTATTTTTGATAGGTTTTTAAAGAGATATGAAGATGCAAAGGTGTGGCTTAATGCATGCTAAATAACATGCTAATGAAAGTTAAAATGAAAGGGGGGAGTAAAACATCGACCGGAAAGGTAAATAAACTCAAAAAATGCAAAACGGGGTCTGCCCCTGCTAGTGCCCCATATATGAGGTGCTAGCTGCAGGTGTCCCCTTGATGGGGCGCGTTGACCAAAGTCAAAGCGCCCTATTTATGGGGCACCAGGGACTGGTTTCAGCAGATTTTCTTCCCTTCTTCGCGGTGTCGCCCCGAAGTGTAGGAAGACCTCCAAGATAGAAGAATGAGCTCTTCAAGCAGCCAATACTCAAGTGAAGCTAATGAAAGAGTGTCTTAGCACTAGATGTAAGAGAAATGGATTGTATAGGCCCTCAAAGTTGGAGAAAAATCATATTTCTGAAGAAGGAAATTGCAGGTTTTTGGGGTTTTTGGGAGAGGGTTTCGGAACAGTTTGAGAGGTTGGAGAGGGGTTGTAAGGCCTTGGGAGTGTTGTGGTAGATGAGAGAGTTTGGGGGGAGCCCTTGGTGTGTCCTCAAGCCTCCAAATGGGGGTCCTTTTATAGCCAAGAAGAGGACAACTTCATCTGCAGAACTATCCCATCAATCTGTCCAATCAGTCAGAGTAGGTGCAGGTGCCCTATAAGTAGGGCACCTGGTGCCCTATTTATAGGGTGCTTGGGGCCCTATAAGTAGGGCGCCAGGTGCCCAATATACAGGGCGCTTTGACCCTGGTCAACACCTATCGATCTTCTTTGAAATGCGACAAAAAACTTGATTTTTTCGAAAAATTCAGTTCTCTTGAAAGGTTACTCAAATATTATTCATAAAAATAAGAATTCAAGCTCTTCAACTGGACCAAAATTGCGTGTCTACAGCTTGCCTCGCCTTGGCGTCGGCTTTGCAAGGGAGTGACATGAATGAAGCGTAGGCAAATGTAGCGAAGCGTAGTGAGGTGCAGTGGAATAAAGTGGTAACGGACTGAAAGGGTGATGCCAAGGTGTAGATTTAGACATGCCCTCATTGTCCTAGTTGAGTGGAATAAAACTTTATCGGACTCTGAGATTACCCTTTGTCTTATCGAAACCTTCCCTCTGGTTGATTGGCTAAAGAGAAGAACAGTACTGAAAGTAAATAACTAAAATCCCACATGAAGGAGAATTGTTACCGGCCAGGACTCGAACTGCATGGTGTGCTATACTCGGTAGAAATGCAGTAAATTGCGAAAAGTAAAGAGGAGATAGCTAATCAACCAAGGTTGGGTTCTTCAAATTCATAAGGTTTTACTCAACAATACCGGTTCAGTTCGACATGGAAAAACTTCTTGTTTTGGTAAAATCATTGTTAAAACATGGTGGAAATCGATTCTGCGAAAAATCAAGACCTCCTCTAGGGCTATAAAAGACCATCTTTAAAATGTTCATAGTGGACTAGAAAGAGGTCATGGCAGGATTATGATGGGGTGATGCATGTATGAAATGTTGCATGCTGGGTTTAAAGAAATTCAACTAAGTATAAGAAAATAGTTGAAGATATAGGTTGAACATAACGGGTCATGACATCCGTAAAGAAACCGTCATCCCCGCATATTCAACTTTGGCCTATCTGCAAGCATAGGGAATGACTGAACCCTCACTGATTTTGTTGAAAGGGTTCTCAGGCTCAGCCCCCTCTAGACTTGAGGTCTTCAACATTTTAAATATTATTTATTTTGATAGATGCAATACTAAATGCAAGTCCTAATAGGGGTCGAGGTAGTCCACTTTTGTTTTTCAATTTTTTGATTTTTTTTATTGTTTTTGCTTCCTCTAAGTGTCTGGGGATATGAAGCTGGCATGCCTTCTCCTATTCCTGTATCCACTTGAGAGAAGATATTAGAACTTTATTTTGGCTTAGTCCCTTGCGAGGAGAGGGCAAAGTTGCCTTGATCTTTTGTCAAGGGACATCGACCTTATCAAAGTAAAGATAACAGAAAAACATAAGTATGTATAAAATGAAATATGTAAGACTAAAATTAAACATGAATGCAAAGGCAACTAGTCAATTTTAGAAAGCAAATTTTTTAGGTGTTTTGAAATTTTTTGATTTGTTTGGGTTTTGATGGTTTTACAAATTTTTTTTGTATTTTGGATATTTACCTTTTAAGATTTTTTTGATTTTATGAATTTGTTTGGTATTTTTGAAATATTTAATTTTTTTGTTTCTAATCGATGTGAAGGACATGACCATCTCATCCTTTGCCTTGCTTGTCGTAGGTGCCCCTTATCGTTACCCAAGGGTTAAGAGGAGGCATCACGTGTAGGAAAGTGCCTAGTCCGGAATCTTTTGACATTCTGCCTTCGATAGGTTATGGCCCTTCTTGGATTCGGTCGGTCAACCTTACCCGCAAGGTTAAAGAGGGAAGATGATTGATGGTAAGTCCTTAATAGAATTCAGGGGTGTCGAATTCGTTTCTCTACTAGTGTCTGCGTTGCCTGTTTGGGATTTGACATCCTTGGGTCTTTCCTTCTAGCCCTTTTTCTTTGATGGCCCACATTCAGACAGGTCTTTCTTTTCGTTTTCTTGATTTTGACCTGAGGGGTTCATTGCCCATCTTTTGGAGCCTTTTCTTTTTTGGGCTTTTGTTGGTACACATTCAGACAGATCTATTCTTTTGCCGACCTGAGGGGTCATTGCCCATCTTTTGGTACCTTTTCTTTTAAGAAGTCAGACCTTCAGAGGCATCCTCCTACTAAGGCAATGGGTACTTTCAATACTCCTTATTCTAACCCCTTTCATCCATTCTGGACCGAAATAAGAAGAGAATAGGATAGGGTTGACTTTCTTTTGCCAAGTGTTGCCTAGCTTTCTCTCTGACTTTTAATCATTGGATTTCGAAACCTAGGCCTGTAGTGTGTACAGTATGATGCCTATCCTTATTTCCCTAAGTGACGAGTTGGTGCACTGAACAAGCAGGCGTTAGATGTTACCATCATTCTTCACACCTTTGGATCTTATAGATTTTTTTGTTTTTGTGATTTTTGTTTTAAGGGAAATATTTTTTGAGGTATACACCATTCTAGAGATGAGTTAGTTCTTCTTATTCTACATTAGTTAGCTTATATGAATTACCAGGATAAACTATTGAGATTACATATGGACCCTCCCAATTAGGTTGAAGTTTGGAGCGGGGACCGGCCGACTTAATGAATATTCTTTTAAGCACAACCTCACCGATTTCAAATTTTCTCTCCACCACCCTCTTCTGATAAAATATTTTAAGTCTATTATGATAAGATCTAGCATGTTTGGCAGTAGCTAGCCTCCTTTCATCCAAGAGTTCGAGTTGCACGAAAAGGGAATCTCAGCGTTCATCCATCGGGATGTCTCGATCGATCTGGACTCGGAGGGAAGAAATGATCACTTCATATGGTACTACCACCTCCATCCCAAATGCCAAGGCATAGGGGGTTTTCCCCATTGGGGTTCGAATAGAAGTGCGGTAGGCCCATAGAGCATCAACTAACTTATCCAGCTAGTCCGCGAACTTGTTAGACTTACAAGTTTTCTTAATGATTTTGATCAGAGTTTTATTGGTGGCTTTTGATTGACCGTTGCCTTAAGGATAATATGGAGATGAATGATGCAATCTGATGCAATACCTGTTGTAAAGGTCACGCAGCTCCTGGGAGATGAATTGTGGTCCATTGTCGGTGATGACGTTGCCTAGGATCCCGAACCTGGCAATGATGTTGCGTTTGATGAAGGTGCATATTGTTGATGCCTTGATTTCCATGTATGCTTCCGCTTCCGCCCACTTGGTGAAGTACTCCATTGTCGTTAGGATGAAGGATTTGGTTTTATATGTGGAGTTTGGGTCACCAAGGGGTTCGATAACGTCAAAAGCCCATATAACGAAAGGCCATGGGGCATGAATCGGGTGAAAGGAAGATGCAGGAGAGTGAATCTTGTCAGCGTGAAGTTAACATTGATGACAGTGCCGGACAAAGATCGAGCAATCTTCCTCCAGAGTAGGCCAGTAATACCCTTGCCTGATGATCTTCTTGGCGAGGGCTTGAGCATTTACATGGCCTCCACATACTCTGGAATGTGCTTCTTTAAGCACCAATTTAGCCTCTTCTTCATTTACGCATCTTAATAGAATGCCGGCCAAGCTCCTTTTATAAAGCACTCCACCTACGATGGTGTATCTCTGAGAGACTCTTCTTATGGCTTTCTTCTCTTCGGCAGTTGAACCTGGTGGATATGTCTGATCTTGACAGTAATTCGCAATCTCATGATACTATGGTTTCTCACCCTCTTCTAATTACTCCAACTCGATAAAAGATACTTCTTCCTTTTGCTCAATGTACTCTTTCCTTTCAAACTCTTCTTTAACCTTCAAGAATTGTGCATCTTCTACTGCCGGAGTGGTACGTCGGTGGACATAGATCGTCCTAACTTGTCTGCCTAACGGGACAGATAGTGAAGATGCTAGAGAAGCGAGAGCATCGGCGAGAATATTTTGAGCACGAGGAACATGAATGAATTGGAGTTTGGAGAATAGCTTGATGTAACAGGCGGTGAGTTCTTGGTATGGTCTGAGATGTGCGGTATTTCGCAAGCACTTGGTGGAGAATCAACTGACTATCACCGATCACCCTTAGTTCAGTGGCACCATAGAAGTGAGCGGCCTCCAGTCCAGCTAGTAAGGCTTCATACTCAGCTATATTGTTTGTTGCTGGAAAATGGAGCTGAAAAGCCTGTGGAATGGTGACACCTTCGGGTGATAGAAGAACGATCTCTATCCCTCTACCCTGGGAGTTCAATGCCCCATCGAAATATAAAGTCCATCGAATGGTCATCAATTCTTCATCAGGGAATTCCGATTGGATAGGGTCAAAGATTGGGATAGGATGATGGGCAAGGTGTTCAGCAATCGCATAGCCCTTGATTGCCTTTTGTTGAATGTAGGTGATGTTGAACTGAGAGATGAAGAAACCCCCAAAGTTTGATCAATGTTATCCTTCTCCTCATATTGGATTTCATCTAGCTGGATCACATTTTTCAAATATTCTGGTTGTCTGGCACATCCTAAGCTTTTCTGAGCTAACTGTTGCAGATATCTTTCTGGAACTCTCCTACCTCTGATTTTTTTCCTATTTTTATTAGAAACTAAACCTAAAGAAGAATAAGGTAAATAAGGGAAGGAAGAGGAGGTGGAGGGAGTGGAATTTATTGGAGAGAATTGGGGGCAAAGGAGGTTAATCAAGGATCTGGTGGCTCCTTGAGGTGAATGCCCTTCCGGGGCAAGTTGAGATGTTTCTTCGATCGAAATTTGAGTTTCGAGGAGGACGTTTTTTTTGGGAAGTGCTAAACATAAAGATAGAATGGGCTTCAAGTGCCCGATTTGGGGTGAGATCAACTACGGGAGCCAAAGTAGGCGAAGATATTGATAAAGAGGGAAAGACTTCGAGCAATGTTCATTTTTTTTGGGAAGTGCTAAACATAAAGATAGAATGGGCTTCAAGTGCCCGATTTGGGGTGAGATCAACTACGGGAGCCAAAGTAGGCGAAGATATTGATAAAGAGGGAAAGACTTCGAGCAATGTTTGATAGAGGGGGCTTTCGGGCCCAATGTTGACATAAAGAGGTGATGGGCCAGTAGGCTGGATGATCATAGAGGAAGGTGGGTTTATTGACCCAATAAGAGGAGGATGCAGGCTCGAGGGCCCGGGTTTAGGAGATGGGCTTGAGGGCCCAAGAGTTGGAGAAAATGGGCACAAAGGCCCGGATTCAGTAGAGGGGCTTGTGGCCCAAGAAAAACAAGTGGGTACGCGGACCCATAAGTTGGGCCTGAGGGTCTAAAAATAGGGATCGGGCCAAGAAGCCCGGGGAGAGCATCACAGTGCATTCGGGCATTGTCCCCAAAAAATGACATAATGAGGGAAGGCCCTCGTGAAGTTGGTTGGACTTTTTCTCGAGTCAGTTTGGCAATATGACCCTCGGGTGGGTCAACAGGTGGTTCAGCCTGGAGTGGTTCATTGCTTGACCCTTCTTCATCGGTGGAAAACAAAAGAGATATTTCTGGATACAAGTCATCTTCAGGGTCGTTGGTTCTTCTTCTCTTCTCTTGCTCCATCTCTTGTTCTTCCTTGTTCTCAGCCAGTTGAATGGTTTCTTTCTTGATGAAAAATTTTGTAAGCATCCAAAAAAGTATCTGCTTCTAAGATTCTGACCATTTGCAGTCGTTCCGTCATACCCAACCCCACCTTTTGGTTGTAACCTCATTAAATTGATTGGCTCAGCTATGCCTTGCAGTTCCTTGCCTAGTCCTCGGCCTTCTTGGTATCCCAAACTCTTCATTATGTGCCACCCAATAGTTTCATTTTTCTCTCTTTTCCTTCTCCACACTTGCTTGGGCTGCCTACTTATTTCTGGAAGATCTAGTATTGTCAAAATTGGCTCGTTTGGCAACTCGAGGGGCGGTTGTGGAGAAGATGGATGGTCTAAGGGCATGCTTGTCACCTTAATCACTTATCCCTTGTATGGAAATTTAAGACACTGATGATTGGTGGAGGCGACTGCCTCTAGTGCTTCCAAATAGGGATGTCCCAGAATAGCTTTGTATGTTAGATCCATCTCAAGTATGTGGAAGTCAACAGTGACTGTTCAGGGTCTAAGCTTCACATTTAATGTAATCATGCCATCAGCAGGCTTTTTTGAATTGTCATATGTGGTCACTGTTATTTGAGATGGCTGGACATCCTCTTTAGAAATTTCACAAAGACGTAATGTTTTTGGTGGAAAAACATTAATGGAGACTCTGGTATCGACCAAATATGACTTAATGCCTACTCCATTGATGTGGACTGCGATGCATAAGGCACATTTTCTTACTTCCGGGTCGGCCAACTCTTCCTTTGTAAATATAAATGTTGGGTACTCACTTCTTGGGACCAAAACTGATAAAATCTTTTCTAAGGGGAGGCTCTCATTCACCATTACCCATTGTAAGTATTGTTGGAGAACCTCTTGATGGACTTTGGATCTTTTGATCAACTCTAAGATAGAGATCTGTGCCGGGGTTTTATCAAGATGTTTTAGCAAGTCATAGGATGTCCCGGGAAATGGTTCTTCGATGTGTTCTTCTTCTGCTTCTGGTACTAATCTGTTGACCGGCACAGGGAAAGACCCTTTGGAACATGTGCCCACTCCTGAGTACTGTGGCAAGTTGAGGAGCTATAGTTGGGATGGTAGTGGTGGGTGGTGGGTTAGGATGTAATGATGGTGGCTTGAGGCATAGTTGGTTAGGTAGGTTGTGAAGGCACAGGTGCTCGGGGCGGAATGATGATGGGTCCTAGTGGTGGTGATGTTTGTGGTGAATTAACTGGGCGGATTAGGGTCCGTCCCGATTGGAGTTGTGTAGCTGGTGGTGTTATGATGGGTCATGATGGTGCTCGGATGATGGGTGGCCGGTTCAGAGTAATGGGGTTGGGCGATGTAGCTCGGGGTATGGAATGGACGGTTTGGTTGACGTGCATAGCGGAGGTGGCTCCCTCAACTTGCCAATTCTAGCCCCGATCATAATACTCCTTAGAAGAGATCAAGATGGGATTAACGTGTTGGTTTCCAGGTGTGGGTGCATGTGGAGGTAAATGATTTTTAATGATCCCCAGGCTAGGGTTCTGTTGTTGTTGTTGTTGAGCTGGTGCATGCTGTCATTAGTTTTTCACTATTCTGATGTATTCCCCCATCTGGTCCAAGTCAATACTGCCTTGCTCATTAAGGTCATATATGTAGTCTTTAAACTAAAAACAATTTTCCACAGTGTGCCCAGGATATCTGTGAAACAGACAATATCGCTCTGTGTTGACATTTTGAGGCCACTCCAACTTCTCCCTCGGCAATGCAATTTGCCCTGCCACCATGAGTGCATTAAAGATGTCCATGAGAGAGTATGGTAAAGGTGGATAATGGTTTCTCTTAGGTCCTATTTTTCATGATTCATAGGCCATGGAAGGGGGTGCTTGGTTGTAGTTGGCCAGTTGTTGCTGTGGTGGTTGGGGAACTGGGGCTTGCAGTCGCTGAGGCATTGGAGCTTGTTGTTGATGAGGCTAGAACTGAGGTTGATGTTGAGGTTGACGAGGGTTTCTAAATGGTTGATTTTGTTGAGGGTTCCTAAACTGGTGTTGATAATTGCTAGGTGGGTTCCCTACAACAATGAGATTCTCGTTTGTCACTACGCCCTCAGTCACTAGGCCGGTTGTGGTAAAAGTGGTTTTTTTGACAGCTCGGGGTCTAGGATCAAACAAGTTCATGATAGGTGAGTCCCTAAGCTGTGTATGAATGTACCGTGCCTTCTCATAGAGTTCACTTATGGAGGTGGGGTGGTGCAAAGCCAACATGTTCTTTAAAGCTGGAGTGGCATTGGTGATGATCATCTTTACTTGCTCTGGTTCCGAAATAGAATCTGTAAGCCTTTCTGCCATTGACCTCCACCTATCAGCATATCTGATAAAATCTTCATCATTTCTCATTCTTTCAGCCATGAGGTCGGTGATGGAATATGTTGGTCCGACCCTATCTTGATATCTCTGCAAAAATTTAGCTTTGAAAGTTTCAAAGTTACTCGCCTCCAAAAAGTCAAGCGAGTAGAACCACTCTAAAGCTGAACCCTCTAATGATCTTCTGAAAAGAAAAGCAAGGGCCCTTGGATCATTTTGCCACATTACCGACTCATAAAGAAAGTCCTTGATATGAATGAATGGATTACTAGTTTCGTTGTAGCGATGGTATACCAGTATCTCAGAGGGAGGTAGATGAAAAGTAGGGAGGGAAGGAAGAGAAATTTCAGGGGCTGCCTTTGTGTCGATCAAACGTCTAAGCTCTCTATACTGCTCATCCATGCGATTGATCTTGTTAATCATGGCATGATCGACAGAAGGTTACCTAAGAGGAGGAGGAGGAGTGGGTGCTTGGTGCACCGGAACTTGGATTGGATGGGCTGAAGCGGCCAGATAAGAAGGGTACATTGGGGGATGCACCAAAAGGTGAGTAGGGTTGAGATGATTAGAAGAATGAATTAGTGGCCTAGAAGGAGCAACGGCATTCGGATCGGGATGATCTAGATTAGCCACCGGATGAGGAGAAGTTGGGGCTACAAGACCAGTATAAGAATGACCATGAATGGGCACATTGGATTGACGGGCCACTGACAGAGGGGTTGAGATGTGGAGACCACCTTCAGGAGGAATGTGATCGGCGGGCTACTTGCCCTTGAGGATGTCTTCGATAGCCTGAAGTTGGGTAGGGTCAGCATGAGAGAAGGCCTCCCAAAGTGCATTTGGATTGGGTTGAGGAGAAGTTTGACTAAGTTCGGGGAGAACTTCGGGTTCATTGATGGCACATACGGCATCAGGATAGAAATAAGATTGGTCATACTCCAACTGTAGTTGCTCATATCTTTGATCTGCCATTCCGATAACTCGTCTTGACCTTAAATTCATAAACACAACAAGAAAAGAAGGTTGACAAATAAAAGCCCAAGATTTTTTTTGTTTTGATTTTTTTTGACCCGCTTTTTGTTTTGATTTTTTTTGTTTTGGTTTGTTCGACAAGCAAGTTATCAAGAAAATTAACCTCAAGAAAATTTTTGTTTTGGTTTGTTTTAGGTGAATTTAGAATTTTTGTTTGCAAACAAGTAATAGCAAAGACTTGGAATGAATAACGCAAATTTTTTTGTTGTTTCAACCTCAAATTAATGGCTTGTTAAGAGAAATATTGTCCACTCAAATAAATGGGTAGGACCCTATGCTCTCACAATGTCGAACAATCTAAGGTTGTCACTCTTTTTACAACGATAGGTAATAGGTACTCGGGGTTTCGAGGTGAAAAGGTACAACCTACCCGATCAGTGAAGAGGGAATCCTTCACGTCTGAGGACTTACAGAGGCCTTGATGGAAGTTACCCAATCCTTCCGAGAGGGAATCCCGGAAGGAGGAGTTGGCAACCACCAAGAGGGGTGTTTGGATGTGTGGGGCTTTGGGAGGAGAGAGCCTCCCTTCTCAGATGTCCTATGGAGACAGGCGAACCCGAAACTCCAATGCAAACTAAATGCAAGTGAAATGTCAAGTAATAAGAAGCAACCAAGAAGAAAATAAAAAGCATACAATGATTAATAAGATACTGTAGGAAGCAAGTGAACAAGACAATGATATGAAATTAAACTAAGATGGAAGAAAGCACTAATTTAACTAAGCATGCTTTGAAAGATTCGCTATAGGAAAACTAGGCTTAGAAGGATATAGGCAAGTATACTTAACAAAAGATGAAAGAAGATGATATCTAAAATGCTAAGGTAAAATAAGTTGATAATCAAAGCTAGAAATTAGATCGTTATGCTTTTTAAAAGGACCAACGAAAGGCAAGTAAATCGGAAGAAACAAGATGATGCTTCAAGGAAACAAACAAGAATGTAAGCAAGTAAATGGAAATGTAAGAAAATGGAAATGGCTTAAATGATAACTAGAGTGAAAATAAGCATGTTTTCAAGTGGACATTCTTAGGAAAAAAGAGAAGAACTCACTAAAGCAAAGTCGTTCCCACCGTGGTCGCCAAAAGGTGTAAGCACCAGAAACGGGGAATCCGTAGATCTCCCTTTTCTGGCCCCTACGCTTGCTTTGGGGTCTTGGTGGATGGGATGTTAGTGGTTGTGGTCGCCAGGAGCCAAAGGCTCCAAAATATAGTAGAAAAAAAATAAAAATGAAGAATAAAAATGACTGTCGTACCTTTGAAAGCGGGGAGATTGTTGGGTTCCGACTTCTCCTCTCTCGGCCGGCCGAAAGAAGAGAGCTTAGTGAGTCCTTCATCTTTGATCTAGTTGAAGCTGCACCTTGGCCAGATTTACATACAAATGTCCATGTGAAAACATAGAAACAAGTGAAAAGATCATTAGTTCTAGTGAAAGTGTAGAATCATGCTCAAATTCGAACTTGAACATGCAAAGGGAAGGAACTAACCGGATTGGGACTAAATCCCAACCCCTATTTTTGATAGGTTTTTAAAGAGATATGAATATGCAAAGGTGTGGCTTAATGCATGCTAAATAACATGTTAATGAAAGTTAAAATGAAAGGGGGGAGTAAAACATCGACCGAAAAGGTAAATAAACTCAAAAAAATGCAAAACGGGGTCTGCCCCTGCTAGTGCCCCATATATGGGGCGCTAGCTGTAGGTGTCCCCTTGATGGGGCGCGTTGACCAAAGTCAAAGCACCCTATTTATGGGGCACTAGGGACTGGTTTTAGAAGATTTTCTTTTCTTCTTTGCGGTGTCGCCCTGGAGTGTAGGATGACCTCCAAGATGGAAGAAGGAGTTTTTCAAGCAGCCAATACTCAAGTGAAGCTAATGGAAGAGTGTTTTGGCACTAGATGTAAGTTAAATGGAGTGTAGAGGCCCTCAAAGTCGGAGAAAAAATCATATTTCTGAAGAATGAAACTGCTGGTTTTTTGGGGTTTTTGAGAGAGGGTTTTGGAACGGTTTGGGATGTTGGGGAGGGGTTGTAAGGCCTTGGGAGTGTTGTGGTGGATGAGAGAGTTTGGGGGGCGCCATTATTGTGTCCTCAAGCCTCCAAATGAGGGTCCTTTTATAGCCAAGTAGAGGGCAACTTTATCTGCAGAACTGTCTCATTAATCTGTCCAGTCAGTCAGACCAGGTGCAGGTGCCCTATAAGTAGGGCGCCTGGTGCCCTATATACAGGGCGCTTGGTGCCCTGTATATAGGGCACTTTGACCCTGGTCAATGCCTATCGATCTTCTTCGAAATGCGCCAAAAAAACTTGATTTTTTCTAAAAACTCAGTTCGCTTGAAAGGTTACTCAAATATTATTCATGAAAATAAGAATTCAAGCTCTTCAACTGAACCAAAATTGCGTGTCTACAGGTATCTGCAACAATTGGCATAGAATGCATAAAGTGTGCAAGGCTGCCAAACTTTTTAGAGAATACCATCCGTCTAGATGAAATATGATATGTGGATGAGCATAACATAGATCATACTTTGGGAGTATATGAGGTGGTATTAGAGAATGATTCTGAATCTGAGGATGAAATCAAGGACTTGGTTGATGCATATGCATCTAGACTTAGAACATTTGAAGAACCATCAGCCATAGGGAATGAACCAACCAAGTAACTAAATTTAGAAACCCTGAAAGATCCTAAGACTATTCTCATTAGTGCAAACCTCACTCCCTCAGAAGAACAATGTTTGATCAATGTTTTGGAAGAATACAAGGACACATTCGCATGGGCATATGAAGATATGTCGGGACTAGATAATTCACTGGTTGAACATAGATTAACCTTGAAACCTGGAACTACCCTTTTTAAACAAAAGCTCAGGGGGTTCCACCCTGATATTGCACTCCAAATAAAAGAAGAGGTCGACAAATTACACCAAGCAAAATTTATTAAAGTCATCCTATATTCGTAATTGGTGGCTAACATAGTCACTGCTATGAAGAGGGATGGACAGGTTCGGATTTGCATAGACTTCAGGGACTTGAACCGAGCGTATCCTAAGGATGATTTTCCTTTGCTTCATATGGACATTTTGGTTGTTAACACAGCTGGATTTGAAATGCTTTCATTCATGGATAATTATTCTAGATACAATCAAATTTGGTTAGCCGAGGAGGACTAAGAGAAGACATTGTTCACTACACCTTGGGGAATATATTGCTATGTTGTCATGCCCTTTGGGTAAAAGAATGCTAGTGCTACATATCAGAGGGCTATGATGGCTATCTTTCATGACATGATGCACACTCTTGTAGAGGTGTATGTGGACGATTTGGTTATCAAGTCCAAGAGTCGAGAAGATCATACTGAAGTACTAAGGAAAGTTTTGCAACGAGCTAGAGAATACAAGCTGAAAATGAACCCTAAGAAGTGTACGTTTGGAGTTTCATCAAGAAAATTACTAGGGTTCATAGTAAGCAAAAGGGGCATAGAGATCGACCCAAACAAGGCCAAAGTAATCATTGGTATGCCTCCCCCGATGAATGTGAAAGAGCTTCGAGGATTGATTAAGAGGCTACAATTTGTCCACCGATTTATCTCACAACACTCCCAAAGGTGTAAACCTTTCTATGAGTTAACCAAGGTGGGGGCCGAATTTAAATGGGATTCGAAGTTCCAGGAGGCATTTGATGGGTTAAAAACATACCTGGCAAGTCCCCCTGTAACTTAGACCACCAATTCTCGACAAGCCCTTGGTCCTCTACATTTCGGTTCTTGAGAACTCTCTTGAAGCAGTCCTTGCACAAGTTGATGAAGAAGGGAAAGAGCGAGCTACTTACTACTTATCCAAGATGTTTGATGCTTATGAGCTAAAGTATACTATGGTAGAAAAGACCTGTACTGCTCTTGTACGGGTGGTTCAAAAACTCAAGCACTAGTTTCTTGCTCACCAAGTCAAGCTCATTGCTCGTATCAATCCCATCAAAGTTCTGTTAGAGAAGACAGTTTTGACTGATCGGTTAGGGCGATGGCAAAGCTTCTTGTTCCAATTCGCTATCACCTATGTTCCGTAGAAGGCAATCAAGGGCTATGCTATTGTTGAACTCCTTGTCCATCATCCCATGCCCATCTTTGACCTAGTCCGGTTGGAGTTCCTAGATGACGAACTAATGTTAGTCCAATCTTCCAATCTTTGGACATTATTTTTTGACGGGGCTTTGAATTCTGATAGTAGAGGGATAGGTATTGTCCTTCTATCACCCGAAGGTGTCACCATTCCACAGGCTTTTCAGCTCGACTTTTCCGCAACCAACAACATAGCTGAGTATGAAGCCTTGCTGGCTGGGCTGGAGGCTGCTTACTTTCATGGTGCCACCGAACTAAGGGTGATAGGTGATAGTCAATTGATCCTATGCCAAATCCTATCCAAATACCGAACATCCCATCCAAACCTACCACTTGCTACATCATGCTATTCTTCAAACTCACCTTTGTCCATGTCCCCCGTGCTCAGAATGTCCTTGCCGATGCCTTAGCTTCACTAGTTTCATCTTTATCTGTCCCGCTAGGCAGGCAAGTGCAGACTATCAACATCTGTAAGAGGTCAATTCCAACAATTGAGGATAGACATTTTCTGAAGGTTAAGGAAAGGTTCAACAGAAGGAATACATGGAACACAAAGAAGAAATATTCTTAATTGAGTTGGAAGAATTAGAAGAAGGTGAGAAACTTGGTATGATGAGATTGCGAGGTATTGCCAAGATCAGTCATATCCGCCTAGATCAACCACCAAGGAAAAGAAGGCAATCAGAAGAGTATCCAAGAGATATACAATCTTAGGAGGAGTGCCCTACAAGAGAAGCCTAAGTGGAATCTTACTCAGGTGTGTTAATGAAGAAGAAGCTGAGTTGGTGCTAAAGGTAGCACATTTAGGAGTTTGTGGTGTTCATGTGAATGCCCAAGCCCTTGCTAAGAAAATCATCAAACAAGAGTATTATTGGCCAACTCTAGAAGAAGACTGCTCCATCTTTGTCTAGCACTGTCATTTATGTCAATTCCATGCTGACAAGATTCACTCTCCCACATCTTCCCTTCATCCAATTCATGCCCCATGGCCTTTCGCCATGTGGGCTTTTGATATCATTGGCCCCTTGAGTTACCTCAACTCCGAAATGCGCTCAAAATCATTCATTCTAATAGCAACGGAGTACTTCACAAAGTAGGCTAAAGAGGAAGCATTCGTGGAGAATAAAGCGTCAACAATTTGCTCCTTCATCATGTGCAACATCATTGCAAGGTTCGGGATCCCCAGTAACATCGTCATTGATAATGGGCCGTAATTTCTCTCTCAGGATCTGTGTGATCATTGCAATAGGTATCGCATTTCATTGCATCATTCATCACCATACTATCCTTAAGGCAATGGTCAAGCAGAAGCCACCAACAAAACCTTAATCAAGATCATCAAGAAATCTTGTAAGTCTAGCAAGTTTGCCGACTGGACTAATAAGCTTGTAGATGCTCTATGGGATTATCATACTTCTGTAAGGACTCCCACTGGACAAACCCCGTATGCTTTGGCATATAGGATGGGAGCAGTGGTCCTCTACGAAGTATTACTTCCATCTCTCCGAGTTCAGCTCGACAGGGATATTCCTGTTGATGAGAGATGAGAATCTCTCCTTGCATAGCTTGAACTCTTGAATGAAAGAAGGCTAGCTACTGCCGAGCATGCCCGAACTTACTAGAATAGACTTAGAAGGTTTTATCAAAAGATGGTGGTTGGGAGAAACTTCGAGATCGGTGAGATGGTCATTAAAAGAATTTTCGTTAAGCCGGGGGGTCCCCGTTCTAAATTGCAACCTAACTGGGATGGGCCTTTTGTAATCACTAAAAAGTATCCAAGCAATGCATATGAGTTAACTAATGCAGATGGAGAAAAATTAAATCATCCTTGGAATGGAGTTTACCTCAAAAAGTACTTTCCATAAAAAAATGGAGAAACCATTGGTATAATCTCAAGTCATCGATCCTAGGCTGTTCGTGAGAAGTCAAGGGTAGGTACCATCCTACACACACAACACCTCCCGATCCTAGAATCTAGACAACCCGACACTGGTGAAAGGCAAGGCAGAAATCTAGAAACGGAAGGAGTACCCTTACCCTATTTTCTTCTACTCGGTCCAAGATAGGGAGAAAAGACTAGAGAGAGGTAGTATCGAAAACACTCGCCACCCTAGTAGGAGGCCATCTCGAAGGGTGCAAAAGGGTGCCAAAAGATGGGCAATGAACCCCTCAGGTTAGAAAAAAAATGATCAACCTGTCTGAATGAGTACCCAGAATGATAGTCAAGGCAAAAGGCACTAAAATATGGGCAATATCCCCACGGGTCAAAAACCTGTCCATGTGCCATATAGAAAACAGCAAAAAATCGGGAAGACCCAAAAAGGCCAAACCCCAATGGGCAATTTGAGTGTGAGTAGAGAAATCCCTCTCAACATCTCCAAACCCTATCAAGGACTTCCTCTATGATCTTCCTCCTTAAACCCCTAAGGTAGGGTAAACCGACCGAATCAAAGTGGAACCCAAGCCGATCAAAGGAAGAAGGTTAGAAGGATTCTAGGTAGGGAACTTTATTTTGCATATGGTATCTACCACTTGAGTCTTGACAAATTTCAAAGACCGATGAACTATCTCAAATACCAACATTTTCTCTATAAAAAATTGAATATTTCAAAAAAAATTTCAAAAATATGCACATTTCAAAAATCCAAAAAAAAGCATCCAAAAACATTGAATATTTCAAAATTCCAAAGTAAAATTGAATATTTCTTAGAAAACCCAAAAAAAATGCATCTTCTTTAGCTTAGGCGTGATCATTGCCTTAGTTGCATCCATGTTTATTTCTCTGTCATGCATATTTCTATTTCTGCATTGCATGTCCATTTTGGCTTTAATTACCTTGTTAAGAAGGCTCTTCCATTTGACCTAAGTCAAAGCAGACCGTAATAAGCAAAAGGATGAGTTGCTGTGAAGATCTAATCCCCTTTTATCAAGTGTTTCAGGCATTTGAATGTAGGGAGGAAGGATTCTCACCACGGTAGATAAGTTCTCTTAACCCAAACCACCATTTCATTTAAGTCATTTATTTTATTCCACCTTGTTAAGAAGGCTCCTCCCTTTTATTCAACATCAAGGCAAATGGTAAACAGGTAAAGGGATGAGTCATGATGATAATTTAATCATCTTTGCAAGTGTTTTTAGGAGCTGAAGAAGCAAAGAGAAGGGCCATCAGGTACATTTTTTTATTTTGTAAAAAAAAAATGGCCCAAGGCGCATGTGCCCTCATCTGGGGCCACATGGCCAGGTGCCCTATCCCTAGGGCGCATGGGCACGTGCCCCCGATTGGGGGCACATGGACCAAAAAATTTAAAAACTTTAAAAAAACTCAAAAAATCAAAAATTATCCAGAATGTTGAGAATGACATTTTTGCTAAAGAAACCATCATCAAAAACATTATTTTGACTTATAAATGATGGTTCAAATAGTAAAAAATACTTTAGTTGTCCATTTTGGGAAAAATATGCTTCATATGACAATTTTGTCTGTTGGGTACTAATCAGAAATGTGCATACAACCTTTTAAGTTCCAATAGGTGAATTGGTGAGATCAGTGTTCCTGAAGGAAAGTCATGCCATCCCTATGACGAAAAAAAAGAAAGGAAGCGCCACCCAACTGAACATTATCATGGTGCTATTTTCCGTCAAAAGGCAAGACAAGGATGGATTAGAGATGCTGATAGATCAGGTAGTCGATGCAAGTTGATTGACCATCCCTGAAGACTTCACTTAGATTCACATCCTCACATTAGCATTCCATTCTACACTTCACATCACTCCTACCATCTATCACTTAGCTATGTTAGGTCCATTTAATATGTATTATGTGCATTGATGTTGAAGACCTTGAGGGTGAAGATGATTGGGCTCGAGACCCCCTTCAACAAAATCTATGACGGCTTGGTCATTTCTTCACACTCACGAATAAGCCAAAATTGAACATTGGAGGGACGATGGTTCCTAATCAAGTGTCTTGACCTCCAATAGATAATCTATATCTTCAACTATTTTCTACATAGTTTTCTTTGTTTTCACATCCATCTCTTTTTCATTATTCATCATTACCAATGTTGTCCCATCATGTTTTACTCTTTTATCTTACCGTGTCTTTTATTTTATCCCACCATGTTTTATTATGTTATCCTACCGTGTCTTTTATTTTATCCCACCATGTTTTATTCTGTTATCCCACCGTGTCTTTTATTTTATCCCACCATGTTTTACTCTTTATCCCACCATGTTTTACTCTTTTATCCCACCATGTTTTACTATGTTATCTCACCATGTCTTTTATTTTATCTCACCATATGTTTTATTTTATCCCACCATGTCTTTATTCTATCATGTTTGTCATGCCACTGTTCTTTTGTCCCATCATTCTATGTTAGTCCCACTGTTATCTTTCAATCCCACTATGGCTTAAGTCTATTTTGTCATTGTCCAAATAATCGGGTTTTCTGCCAGAGTGTGATTCATGGTTTTCATGATACCCGAGCAATTTTGTTGTACTTAAATAAAGCCTTTTAGAACTTGAGGTTATTCCACTCAGAATTAAACAGAGTATTTTGGTGAAACTTAAATGAACTTGAGATTACAAATATGATGGATTGGTATTCTTTTCATTTTAAAATCGATTTCTCTTTTAAACTTTAGCCCATCACAGTACAAGAACATTGCAAAGTTTGGGTTGCTAGCTGATGATGAACCTACGAATTCGGGGACTCTTCGCCACGTTGAGGGTTGGCTACCTCCTTTATCCTTTCATTTTTCATCTCTCATGCCAATAGCATGTCTTTTAACAATCAATTATATGAGGTTTTGAAGGAACATGAAAGTGATCTCGAATACTTAGTGAGATTCATTTTGCTGGATCGAGTAGATAAACTTGTCTATATCTACACCTTGAGGCCACCTTTTCAGTCCATCACCATTCCATTCTGCTACATTCATCTACACTCACTTGCACTCTATTACAGTTCACTCCAAATCACTCCGCTTCATTACATGTCATTCCCTTACAAAGCCGACATCAAGGTGAGGCAAGCTGTAGATATGCCAAATTTGCCTAATTCAGAACATAAAACTCATGTTTTATAAGGTAACAAGAGTGATTGATCATAGAATGATTTCGGGTCCTTTTAATGTTGATTAGGAGCTTTGCCGAATGAAATCGGACATTTTCCAAAGTTTTTCGCACAAAGCCATAGTTTCTGAGCGAAAGCCACACGTAAATCATGTAAACACGGAAATTGACTGGGTGACCAATGCCTAATGATCATACATTGAAGGTTATGTTCAGATTCACACTCCAAACAAGTTTTGTTTCATGCCGTGTCTTTTCGGTTGGCCGTCGGAGCCATTCCGACCAGTATTAGATCTTCTGTTCACTGGCCTTACTTCCGGATAAATTTTTGAAGTTTTGGAGGGTGTGAGGGCTTATCCTGTAGAAAGCTTCTCTGGCTTGTTATCTTTCCAACGCAATAAACGACGTTGAATTCTGAGTTCAGGAGTGTCCGCAATGTCTTCCAGAAGAAAGATGCGCAGAATCTATCCCATGTGCCCTAGATCCAAGGCACATTGCCATGCACCCCCACCCTGAGGCTCATGGCCATGTGCCCCCGATCGAGGGCACGAGGTAACCGATTTTTTACTAGGACTCTACCTCTTACTGGATCGGATCGAATTTTTTGGCTGGATCAGATCAACTTTGTAGGGTGGATTGGATGCGCCCCCTGAAGGGGGTGCATGCGCCCAGGGCCAGGGCACAAGGTGCTTGCTTTTTAGCTATGGATCGTCCTGGTTTTCTCTTTTAAATAGACTCCGATTCTGGTAATTCTAGAGGCTGGTTCATGACCCCCCAGGCATCTCAAGATGTCCAAACACCCTCCTATATAAATTTTGTAATTTTTAGAGAGAGATTTTTGAATTTTTAGAGAGAGAAAAGTTGGTGCAGGAGAGGGAAAGGCTGGTCTATAGGTGATCTATTAGATCTCTCTTCTTCAGCCTTTACAGCAGCATGTGGACATCTGATGCCCAAGCTTTCAACATCAAAGTTCTTCCTCTTAGAGTTCTCTTCTGTTTACAATTGACGACACATGATTCTAAGGTCGAGGCTGGTCGTGGAGAGCGCAGAAGCAAAGTCACGCCTGGTAGATCCTTGACTACTACTCGGCTTTTTTTAACAACACAGATTTGGCCATACCTCTCTCTATTCTTATCATAAATTTTCTATTCTTTTTCCTATCTTTTTTTAGTGATTCTCCATCCTCTTATTATTTTTTTCACATTTTTTTGCATTAGTTTTAGTCTATTAATCTGAAAAATAAAAAAGGGGTTAGAGATAACCCGAATCTGATCAATTTCCTTTCAGTTATGTGTTTTATGTTATTTTCTTTACATATACTCCACTTTGTTTAGTTCTAATTGTCTTTTTCCTTTGTTTGTTTGTCTAGTTTCACAGGAAATCAAGCACCCATGCGTTGAGAACTCTTCTTCATCGGTCGGTCGAAGAAGGAGAAGCTTTGACCTGCACTCTTCCTGCTAAGGTACACACGATCATTTTTATTTCACAAATCGGAACTTGCAGTTCCTGGAGACCACATATGTTTTAATTTCCTTCTTCTCATCCTCCTCTCACATAACCTGAACCGTCTCTTCTGTGATCGAGCAACACCAATGGATGAAAGTTTGGAGATCGATGTGAGTGTGGGACCGAGGTGAGAGTGTCTTTTCGTGTTTTCTTCCTTCCTTTCTCATTCCCTCTTGAGGTGGCAATTCGGATTCACGGACTTCTCTAAAAAGGAGAGCCCCATTGTGTCTTTCAGAGTCGACATTCATGATGTAAGTGATTATTCTTTTAGCATTTTAATGGATTATATCAAAGGATGTATTTAGTCACATTGTAAAGTTACGCCAATATTTTAAAATTATTTGTGTTATGATTTTAGATAGTAGCATTTTGAGAGATGGCAAGTTTAAAATTGTAATAACATTGTAAAAGTTAGAACAAAATTTTCCTCCATCATTTTCTAATGTTATGACCCACAGTTGTGTATTGGGCTTGTATGACTAGAATGCTTAGACTAATTCAATATCAGTGGATGTATCAAATTAAAAGATATTTAAAAAGCTTAAATATTATGTGGGTAACAAGGCAAAAGTTAAATGTAAATTAACTTTTGATGGTCATTTAGCATACTTAACTTTTTATTTGGTTGTTAAATGTAAATTGTTTACTTCTATGTGGGTAACCAAACTTTTGATGGTCATTTAACATACTTCTATGTGCATGCAGGAAGTGAGTGAACATAGTAGGGACCCAAACTATGATGGTCATTCATAAGAAGATGATCATGAAGAGGGTTCAATATTTAAATTAGTTGGTCATCCATTGATGTAGACGTGTGATAAGAATTTTGATGGAAAGAGAACAAGATTTGATTCATACATAGGTGCTGAATCAAAATATTGATATAGATTATTTCTATTGAGAGAAAAATGATGCCTTTAATAATAAAGAAAGTATAGAAAAAAACTTTTTGGCATGGTTGATCACATTTTATGATTTAAGTAACATAGGGTCTTCAAGGTACACTAAGTGTAAGAAATCATGTTAAAAATTTGATATAGCGAAAGTGACGATTCCTAAAGATTTATGTTGATCTTGTCTCAATCGGACCAAACAACAAAAATTGAATACCAAATAAAATGAGTTCAAATAAACCTATTAGGGACTCATATAATCTCTTGGAGAGAAGAGTGAAAAACTTCTCAAGCTCTTTAAACCATTCAAGTGCCTGGCCTCTATCTACATGAACCTTATCCATAAATAGGTTCTTCTTGCACTGAACTTGAAAACTATTCATGAACAGATCTCCACCATATCAAGGACATCCTCCAAAAAGAGGAAGAAGAGGAGGCTAAGGATGTGGTTCTCATGTTTGACTGGAACCACCACTATTTATAGAAAAATTAGAATTTTTCATAAAAATCTAAAATTTTCATAAATTACGTCCTTGACCCTATACTTATAGATAAGTTCTTATATGTGTGACCCACTAGGCCCAATAGCTTATTTGATTGAGACATAATTATAATAGAATAATTATATTTAATTAAATTAATTTTGTTATCTAATAACATATTTAACGACTTATCAACTATGAAGGTACAAGTCATATTCTATGATCTGAAATGACTGTGAAAATAATCTTATCTCCATTCAGTCTTTCCATCTTCTGTTACCAGATAGATATAAATTCTCATCCATTCAATATGCTAATTGAATAGAAGAACCACATCGACTGTCAACTCCTTATTTTATCGACTTTATAGGATCTTGTACTCAATATCAGATCAATTAGAAAACTCTATTTCCAATTCTCATCTCCACCATGGTCAGATATTTAGAGTACTATTGTAGGACATTCACTCTTACTTAGCAAGAGTGGACAATCACTTGTTGTCTGCTGAATTTCCTCCATTGGTTTTCTCTTGTACCTAATTTAGTGTTGTATTGGACCATCGAATCGATGATCCATAAGTAAATGGTCAAAGCACACGATCCACCCAACAAGACAACTTTGGTGACTAAGGTTATATGTCCAACCGTGATGATGAAAAACCCTGATTGACAATTTGACAAGATGCAATTTAGGATTTTAAATTTGGTTAGTTTAGTAAATTCATTCGACTAATGAGCACATACATGTGTTTCTCAGTGTCTCCACACTAATAATTAATAAGATTAGTCATTCTCATCACATGAGAAGACATCACAGTCATTAGTCTATCTGAATCCTTAATATCTCATCTCAAGAATTCTATGACTAAAAGTAATTAGATCACATACCTCTTGTTGATTGATCTCATTATCATGATCTCATCATAATTTCAATCACCATTTCTTCTTATAAAAAAATTATTACGATGTACACATCTATTAATAGATAGTAATGAATACTTATCTACTTAATTAAATGATATATTTTTTAAAATGTTGAATCATATCATATATGATTGGCTTGTAGATATATATTTCTATCAATCTTTCACTTGCACCAAAGTCAATCACCCATCTAACTAATCTCCATCAACTTGAAGTGATGCTCAAATAGTCTTTTATTTTTTATTTCAATTAGTAGATATAATATGTTAATAGTAGAAGATACTCTATTCTTTTATCATATCTCTATGAGCTACAATCTCTTTGATTTTATATATCATTGCAAAAGTGTTAAACTTCTGATGAGACATCAGTTGACCCCATTGTTTTAATAAAATAGCTATACACATTCAGAGATAGTTGGAACAATCCCATATTTTAGATGAAGATGTTCATCTAAATTACTTCATAAGAAATTTGCAACATTATGTATTCTACTTTACATTAGTTGTAGAATTTGAAATGTTCTCTCACATGGAACTCTTCCAGCTCACTACACCACCATTATGTTGACTTCCTTAAAACTTATCTAACTAGAAGTTTGTATTTCAAGTCATATCCTCTATTCTATAGAGATACATCGGTAGTACTTATTAAGTATTTAAGAATACATCTCTTTACTATCCAATGACTCTCACTTAGATTTGCCTCATGAAATTCTAATAACTCTTAGAGCATTAATCACATCAAGGCATGTACTTAGCATCACATACATGATAAACCATATGACTAAAGCATAAGGGCTATATTGAAGTTCTCTATTTATCTTTCAAGAAGTATATGAAGGCATCTCTTTAGAAATACTAACTCCATATTTCGTAGGTAAAAACCTATCTTGGAGTTTACCATGTTAAACCCTTTGACTATGGTGACTATGTTCATCAACTCTGTCAAGGCAAGAATCCTATCAGATCTATCTTTTTAGACCTTAATATTCAAATTATTTTTGAATGATTAGTTTGATAGCTAGGCTCACTGATGATAACATACATACTCCATTCTTAATGACCAGTATGTCATCTTGTTAAGAAAATTGTCACACTCCAACTTGTCTTCTTAAATACACATGGCTTCTCTTTGTTCTTAATGAAGTTATAAGATTTATTCTTATTAAACTTTATAATTAAACTATGGAAAGTTTGTTTCTGTCTATAAATGGACCTTAACTAAATACACACTATCATTTAGTTGTTCTTGGAAATCAAAATTTTGTAAGGTTATATGATATACACTTATTTCTTAAAATCACCATTTAGGAATACTACATTAACATCTAATTGTCATAGTGTTTAATAATCAAAATCCAACTGAATTAATCCATGACATTGGTAAAAGGTCTCTTAATAGTCAACTATTTAACTTATATAATATCTTTTCTACCATCCTTTCTTTGAAAATCTCTACCTTCTAATCCACTCCAATCTATCTTTTAATAATCCATTTGTTCATTAATACCCTTAGGGGGGCTATCAAGTTCTAAACTTGATTAGAATAGATATGTTTATTTTGGATTTTATTGTCTTTACATATTTTAGAACCAATATCACATATTGATTCTTCATAAGTCTTTAGATCATCATCCTCACTATCTTTCACTTCACTTCTTCAATCAATGATATGTCCCACATATCTCATAGGTTGAATGGGCACAAGTAAAGTCCAATGAATTGCCCATGTGTTACTTCCAAATAATACCTTGTAGAAGTGTCCTAAGGTTGTAGGATTAGAATCTCTTCCGAATCTACCTTGCTCCAACTATCTTCCTTTAGGAGGAACTCTTCGTCTAGGAATACAATAAGTTGAGAAACAATTTCACGAAGCCAGCATTCTGAAAACTTAAGTTTCTTAAGGTTAAGTATTTAACCTTTTTCCCTATCTTATATGAAGTGATTAGAATAACTTAAATGGTTAGAATTTAAGATAAAGTGGTTATATCAAGTACTTGGCCTTAAATAGAAAAAGAAGATTTTGCAAATGTTGTCATTATCCATATTATGTCTTACACAAAATAGCTTCCCATTTTAGCTACTCAATTAAGCTAAGATGTGTAAAGAGGTGTCTATTAACATTAGATACTATCATCTTTTAAATTATGTATGGACTATGCACATAAGTATTCATCTCATTGATCTTATCAAAGAGTTCTAATACTCTTTCCATTAGTAGCTCTACTTCATTATTAATCTCCGATGATTTCTCATAGGTCTCGAATTTCTACTTCATAATGTGCTATATCCATACCCGAAGAATCATCTTATGAGAAAAATAAAGTAAAAATATTTCTTTTTAGCCTTAATTGACACATGCCAACATACAACTATATATACTAGTTCTATAAAGTCATTAGTCATTTCACCATGTCTAACAAATGGAGAGTTGGTCAATTTTTCAATGGGATAAGACTCACATTTGGTTTATGATTCAAAAACATGTACCTTTATACTTCCATCTATATAGAACTTCTTAAGTCTTTCTTTCATTAATATGACCATTTCTATATTAATTTAAAGAATAGATTGATCTATATCACCCATTTTCTCTAAAGAGGAGTTTTCACACTTATCATGGGAGTTTACTATTGGCATCAATTTTTTTCCATTTAGCTTGCTCAACTTAGATTTGAGCAATGCAGAAGCCGATTTGGAAGTTTGACCTAGATTCCATAAAACAAGGACCAGATGGTATAACAAGCTTTGGAGATGTCTCTACATGGCTTAACTAACCCTAAATAGTCAAGACAATGACCTCATTGCATAGCTCTAATTGTGAGCTTCGCAATGGTGCCTAATACATATAAATGGACACTGAAAGGCCAAAATTACTATTTTTCCCCTGACACTTCAAGACAAATTAGGACTCTATTGAAAAGATCAAACTTCACCATATTATCGGTCTAAGATAGAGCTGAACACCGCTCAAGATGGATCAAAAATCTGACCACCGATCGGAGAGTTATTCAAGAAAGATGTTCCCCGTCACCCCAAGGGCATAGTGGTATGATCAGCTTCTAGATTGGCCCACTGGCTAAATATTTCAATTTCTTGGTCGAAGACTTTAGTCCTAGAAATATTGATGCATCGGAAATAAAATTTAGATAATGAAATTATTTAATTGGAAGTAATTACAATTTTTAGAATTATCGATGGTCGAGATTGCACCGATTGGGAAAATCGACAACATCAAAGATTTGATGCTATTTAGGAGATCCTTGTCACACATCATGATAAAGCACAAGATTGACTACCATCAGAACTCATTCCAATTTTTTGGGTGAGAATTTAAGCCTTATTAAATTAATTTCATTCAAAAGTAACAATATCCGTTAGATTACAAGCATTTAGATCGACAAACCAGATCAGCTCTTTCTCTCTCTCTCTCTCTCTCTCTCTCCTTGTGTGCACAGTACCTATAAAATAGGATCTGGTGCACCAACACCTCACCCCATGTACACACATCTCTCTAGAGACTTCTTTCCCACTTGGAATTACTTCTTGGAGAGACTTCTTCCTACATTTGGACTCTTAACCTTATCTCCTATCCATCTTATCCTCTAAACTCCCTAACCAATGGGAGATTGGGAGAACAAGGAGAGAACTGTGCGAACTCCCTCACTATGTGCACAGCACCGAAAAGACCAGGACCTGGTGCACACACCTCACCTCACTTGTGTGCACCTGACCTTCCCAGAACCTAAAAGTGTGTGCACACATCAGCCTGGTAGTACTCCTTGATTAGAACTCCTACTACAAGAGACTTCTTCTTGCATTAGGATTGTCTACCTTATCCCATCAGATCTGATTCCTTAGACTCCCCGTTGGGATAGAAACTAGGAGAACAAAAAAGGTTGTGCACCAATTTCTCTCTTGAACCATCAGATTTGCACACAACTGTTCCCTCTTTCCAACCATCAATCGAAGCTCTCCCTCCCTCTCTCCAGCCTGGTGTGACATCCTTCTTTTTCTCCTCTTTCTCTTATGCATAGCAGCATCACAAGAAGAAGAAGAAGGCAGGCCTGTCTTCTCCAGTAGAAGTTGCAGCAAGGCAGCAGGCACACTTCTCCTTCCTCCATCACCTGTAGCGCCAGAATAAGAAGAAGAAGAAGAAGACTTCTTCCTACATCAACATCCATCAGCAGTAGCAACTGATTAGGCCCCTATGCAGCCTTCCCTGTCTAGCAGCAAGAGGAGCACTAAGGCCTATGTGGCCTCCCCTTCCTTCTCCAACAATAGGTGTGCACCAAGGAGAAGAAGAAGAAGATGAATCCTGCCTCTCCTTTCATCTTCAGTAGAGCCTACAACAAAGAAAAAGGTGAGGTGAAGAAGCTCCTTGATGTATACCATTTATGTTCTTCTTCTCTTCTCCTCTTCTACATCTCTTCTTAGACCTCTGTGCAACTCCAAAAAGCCTGCACCTATAGCTCATGTTCGGCCCTCATTTTGGCCGTATGATCATCCCATGTGCTATCCTCTACTTGGCCACTATCCAAGCATCTAAATAGGCTCTCCAAGCCATCTATTAAGCCCCTTATGCAGCCCTTGCTCTCCCCGTATGCATCCCCTTGTGAGCCCTGTCCAGCTTGCAAAAGCTCCCTTAATCAAGTCTGAAATGGCAGCAAACAAACCCCATGCACAGTCCTATTGCTGGCACCCAAAACAACCCCTTTAAACAACTTTCTGTCAACCCCATAGACAGTCACAAAAAAACCCCATTGTTGGCCATTAAAACCACCTCATATCTAGCCTGCTGTACACCCATAGGGAGTCCCTCACTGCCTTCCTTCAAAGTCATCCAATCAGGCATCCATTGATAGCCCTTTGTGTGACCCTTGCATAGGCCAAAAACCAGTCCTGTTACCCCTTTGTGCACCACACAAACAGTCCCCATTTCTATTCACACATAGCCTTCTTTCTGCCCCCACAAGCAATCACCAAAATAGCCCCTTCAATGGCCTTTAAGACAGCCCTTTTCTGGCTTCTACACAGGCCCAAACCTGTCCCTGTTTGATCCCTCTAGTGGCCACCTGAACAGGTCCCAAATAGTCCCTAAATCAGATCCCTACATAGCTTGCAGTCAGCCCCCATGTTACCCATTCAAAGTAGCAGCCAATCAGCCCCAATTTCATTTCATACACACTCCTTATCCATTGAGGTGAAAGGAGTGATGTCCCAGGCATTCTTGGAATCCGTACAATAGGCCAAGTCTCTTCTAGGTAGGCTCTCAATCTCTCGTTTTGGATGGAGGAGAAGGTGATGATTTGGACATTCTTGGATCCACAAGATGGGCCAAGTCTTCCCTAGGCGGACTCTCAAATCCACCAAAAAAGCCCCTTTTATGTGACCTTCTTTTATTCAACCCCAAAACAGCCCCTTTGAGGCCATAAAATCCCCACCTTCATGACCTTTGCATAGCACCTATTCAGTCCTTCTAGATCTATCTTAAATCTACCCTCTGTGCAGTCCCCTTACAAGCCCGTCCAAACAGTACCTCCACAGGTCCATTACAGCCCCTTTGAGGCACCATTTACCCATTTTTGTAGCAAGAAAGCAAAGGCAAAAAATAGGGTCATTCAGGTTGCAAAAATAGGCAATGCTGGCCCTTGAAGTGCAACAGGCCCTTCCGGCCCATTGACTTGAAGACCAACCCATTGTGATGTTGAAACTTGAAGACTGGCCCATTGTGCAAACATGACCTAAAGTTGGCCCATTGGGGCTTGGAGAAAAAAAATTACTTGACCAAAAATCTAAATACAAAAAAGCAAAATTAAATTAGGAGTTAGCACCACCACATGGGCACTCCACCTTGGGTGGCTCATCTAGCTTTGCTTTGAATGCTGACCCTGATGTAGGTGTGGGCTGCCTCTGTTACAAACGATCCTTCCCATGATGTGATGAGTCAAAGTATTTGTTGTATTGGACTGGTAAATTCCACACTGATCGGGAAAATAAGGTGGTATGATATCGAAATTTTCCTGGTCTTGTGATACTTTACATCGTGGGGAGGATATACATACTCAGATAGTATGGACATGGCACATCAAATTCCAAATTAGATATACACTAACATGGACAAGTGCAATACATTGAAGATTCAATTGCCAACTTGACTTGGTGTGACCGAGCAATGGATGCTAGCCTGATGAAACAATTGTAATGTGAACCAAACTGGACCGAACATAAGTAAATCAAATCTGAAAATTCACTTAAACTAAATCTAAAAATATGCTTCAAGCACATTAAAAACAAATCATTAAAACATTAACATTCAAAATCTGACTTAACATAATCTGATAGGTCAATTCAAAACACATTAATTTAGTGGAATTCAACTTATTTAAGCAAGTGAAAACCAAATAACTCAAAACCAATCAAAAGAACACATCAAAACTCTTCAAAGCATCTAAAATGCATATCAAAACACAAAAAAATCAGATCATATAGTATTTTGAAACTCAAACTTAATCAAGTCATACCAAAGTTTAAAACATTTAAAACATATCGAACACATTTAACTTAGATCAAAACACCAGCCGACATAATAAAACAACATAAAAATGAGTTAATACATGTCAACCAAACATAAAAAAAAAATCAAATTATTCAACATATCTGAAGGTCATCAAACTTGTAACAAAACAAAACACCTTTCAATGAATTGAAGCAAAAACAAACAAAACCAAATAATTCAAACACAATCAAAACTCAACAATTCAAAAACAAATAAAACATTTCAAACCAACTTAAAATCAACTCCAAACTAGATAAAAACAACTTTCAATAAATTAAATAACAACACTTGTTAGCATCTCATCAAGCCTGAAAGGCAGGAGCTCTTTGTATTATTTTCATTCCGTGGATGTGCATATTCTCAAACAAGATCGCTATGTCAATTAATCAAGGGTGTTCAATTAGTTGCCTGATGTAAACACGTATCGGATATTTTCACCATCTGATGGAGAGGGATCAAAACAAAGTTTTCACAGAACTTGACCATCAGTTCTAAACCTTTGTAATATTGCTGAACTATCTGGTATTTTTATATGTTATCACCTATTTAACTAAAAAATTTGGACATGATATTGCAAACATAAAAACAAATATTTTCATAAACATAAAAAATATATTAACAAAGTTCCCACATTTTCATATCTAATATGATTAAACAATTTATTAAGCTCCTACTAGAAAACACTGTGTCATTCAAAGTCACAGAACAATTATCATTTTCATAGCTAACAATAAATCATCATTTATTCAAGTAGGAAATATAGATAATGTTTTAATAAAAAATATAATAGTAATCTTAATGATTAGGAATCTTGAGAAGTCTATTAAAGATTCGTATCTCTCACCTATAATGATGCAACTTTTGCACCATTTCATATGCCGGTCAACATCTTCTTCATTATGCCTTCATTTACTTGTCATTATCCACGACTCTTTGTTGACATAAGATGTATGTCCAGTATCCCATATCAAGAGATGCATTAGTAAAATATTATAAAGATATATACATCTAGTATATAATACCAAAAGATGCATGTTTGATATCTAGTACTATGATATATACTTATAAAATATAATATTATTAAGTGTGTATTTAAGACAAGTAAATATCAATGACTTAGATGTATGAATCTTATATTTCTAAAGAAGTTTAGTTATTTAGTCAGCCATGAGAACAATTTTCTTAGTTCTAAAGTAGTCCATTAAGTATGAGCTATTATTAAGCTACTCAGCATCTACTATACATTACTAGGTAGCTTATTATCTCATTAAACAATGGAGATATTCTTTCATTAATATAGCATTGTAGGCATTCATTTGAAATCAAGATATGATATTTTATCCCAATTTATGCTCCCACTAATTTTTTAATGAATTTGCACAACCTTCATTATGTAAAGATAGGATATCTCGATGAAATCTTAATGGAGACTAAGACTCTATTAACTGTATGGTGACATCCTTGTGAAAAACACAATAAGTCATCACATACTTAATAGGTAGGAAACTTCTTATAGTTGCAATGCTTGTAACTCTTAGTCATTTAGCCTTTTTAATTATAATCTTGTGGGAAACATAACAAGTTATATACCTTAGTAAGGTCAAATCCACTAGTTACGTTATGAGAATGAATTCTTAACACAATCCTTGTAAGAAACATAAAAAGGCCATGCGAATAGTCAAGCCTAGAGTTTGGCAAATGTCTTGGCCATGATCATTAATTTCTTTCTGAATAAGTTTTGTGGGAAATATAACAAACTCATCCAATTTAAAATTGACTCATCAAAACTATAACAATAGAAAGTTATGCGAATCATTCTTAATATCTCATGTCGATCGACCTAATTAAAAAAAAGTTTTAGTTTAGTCATTAATAGTATGTGCTAATTAGAATATACATACCTTAAGAATATCATATATCTAAGGTATAACCTATAACACATCCACAAATCATATATTTAAATAATTAAATGGATGATCATGGACTTAACCCGAATTTTGCAACATCGGAGCCAGAATGATGTGCAACTAAAGGAGTTAGCATCTGACGCTAATGTAGATGTGTCTCCATTTCTAGAAGAATGTTTCTTCAAGTGGTCCCAATCTATCCTCCTCCACAAACTAACTTCTTATCCTTACAAGCGGCTTAAGGGTACGTAAACATGCAAATGTACAAAGATGTAATAAAAAATTTTAGTTTTAACTTATGAGAGTACATTAATGGTGGGAGTTAGAGTGTACAATCAGAATTGAATATAGTGGAGGAGGCACGTTAACCCCATCAAACACATTAACATAAAAATAATCACTATCACGTGACAATCACATTAAAGTTCATGATTTCCATGAATTCACATAATCAAACATCACTTCAACATAATGTGAATACGTGATATTTATATGATATAGCATTTATACCATAAAAATATAATTCAAAATTTTGAAATTTTTAATTTCATACTTGTCGTATTTTTTTTGAAATAAGTAACATGAATAAATCATATAAACAATTTATATCAATCAAACAAGCTTATACAAACTATTAAAAATATTCATACATTCCCAAAACATGGTGCACACCACATAAATAATGAACTAAACATAATTATGTTAAATCACAATTTTCAAAATTAATTTAGTCATTAATTTTATCAATTTTGATTTTAAAACAATTTTAAAATAAAAATATGCAACATTATATAAGAATAGTGGTCAATATCAACTAATAGGTCATTAAACACTTTAAAACATGTCAAATAATATTATATAATTTTTAAGAATTTTTAGATATGTTTTGGCAACTTTTTTGATTTTTCTAGATATTTAAACCATTTAAAAATCATATTAAATAATATAATATTTTATTTTATTATAAATTTATAAGCACGACTATGGGTGCACCTTCTGCTACTCTAGCGCATGGCAAGGAGCCACCCTTGGTCATACTGGGTTGGCCCAAATAGGATCTGAGCGAGATATAGATCTAGGTCCGAGTTGGACCCGATTTCTTCACTGCCATGGGTATTGTTCATCCATGAGGATAATGTGTCACCAATAAAACAACCAAAACATGTGTCACAATCCTTCTCAAATGAGGATTAAAAATTAATCATTCTCAACCGTAAAAATATTTCTAAAAGTTGGAAACTAAGAGAAGAACGAGCGCAAATTCTCTTCATTCAACATTTGTTTGAAGTAGGGAATCATGGGGAAACATTTGGTAATCTTATTACCCATCTTCTAAGGCCTTTACAAGACTTTGATAACATCCATGAATCAAGATTTCATAAAAATTTTAAAATCAAATTGCAATTTCTGTAAAAACAAAATTTCATCTTTCATACCTTTTACTGGACTCTTTGGTGATCCAAAATTTAAATAGTTTGCTGCATTGCAAAACTTTGTCACGAGACTCTACTAGTGCTAAATAATCTCAAATACATACCTTATACAAATTATGGTGGCCTCACCAAAACAGACATTTGCATAGTTTTGGGAAAACAAAAAATATATGAAATCACACGGATTCAACGTCAATTTTAGCTGATACTTTGACCTGGCTCTGATACCACTGTGGACTACAAAAAAATTGGTACAGTAGAAGCCACGATTCCAGTAGGTTCATGTTGATCTTGTCTCGATTGAATTTGAATGATGAAAATCGAATACTGAAAAAAATAGATTCGAATATAATAGTTAGAAATTCATATAATCCCTCGGAGAGAAGAATGAAGAACTTCTCAAGCTTTTCAATCCATTCAAGTGCCTGGTCTCTAGTAGCAGTATCCATACAAACTTCATTTATAGACAGGTTCTCCCTAGCACGAGACTCTAGAACTCTTCCCGAATGGAGCTCTACCATGTCAAGGACATCCTCCAAAAAGAGGGGGAACGAGGGAGGTGGCTGAGGATGTGGTTATCACCCATGGCTTGATAAGGTTTGGCTAGAACCATCATTATTTTAAAAAAATTTGAAACTTTTCGTAAAAACTTAAAATTTTTATAAATTATGCCCCTAATCAAGGTACTTATGAATAAATCCTTATGTGTGATCCACTAGGCTCAATAGCCTATTTGAAACTTAATTAAAATAATAATTTTATTAAATTAAATTAAATCTATTATTTAATAATAGATTTAACAGCCATCATTCATGAAGGATACATGCCACATCTTAATCCCAAACGAATATAAAGATAATGCTATCTTCATTGAAACTTTACATCATCATTTACTACATGGATATAAACTCTCATCCATCCAGTGTTACGCTCGGATAGGAATACGACATCGATTGTCAACTCTTTAGTATACCAACTCTACATGATCATATACTCAGTATCGAATCATTTGGAAAACTCCTTTTGCAATTATTCTCTTTGTATTGATCAAGAATTTAAAATATTATCGCATAAGGCATTCACTCTCACTTACTGAGAGTGGATGATCTCTTATTATCCACTGAAGTGTCTCCACTGGGTTTCCCTTGTACCCAATTCATTGTTGTACTAAACCAACAAATTGGTGATCCATAGGTCAATGGCCAAAGCATAAGATCTAGCTATCATGGCATCTTTGGTGACTCAAGTCAAAGGTCGAACAGTGAAACCCTACTAATAGAAAATTCTGATAGATAGTTTGGTAAGATACCATTTACAGTAGATGATTTCTTATTTTC
Organism: Cryptocoryne crispatula var. balansae; assembly: GCA_036172225.1. Taxonomy (NCBI): domain Eukaryota; kingdom Viridiplantae; phylum Streptophyta; class Magnoliopsida; order Alismatales; family Araceae; genus Cryptocoryne; species Cryptocoryne crispatula. The sequence goes on from CM069921.1 coordinate 39,968,930, forward strand.
TGCTCAAGTGTCTCCACTAGGTTTTCCTTGTACCCAATTCATAGTTGTACTGAACCATCAAATTGGTGATCTATAGGTCAATGGCCAAAGCATAACATCTACCTATTATGGCATCTTTGGCAACTCAGGTCAAAGGTCCAACAGTGAAACCCTAGTGATAGAAAATCTTAATTGATAGTTCGGTAAGATACCATTTAAAGCTTCTAATTTGGTCAATTCAAGAAAATCATTCAACTAATAAGCACCTATATGTGTATTTAAGTGTCTCCACACTAATGACCAATGAGATCGGTCATTACATCACACGAGAAGACATCACATACACTAGTCTATCCAGATCCTTGATGTTCGGTCTCAAAGATGCTATGACTAAGAACATTTAAATCATATACCTATAAATGAATTGATCTCACTATCATGATTCAATCATCATTGTATTTAATCAAGGACTTTATTATGATGTATGTATCTATTAAGAGGTAGTAATGAAGATTTGTCTATTTAATTGAATGGTATATTTCTAGAAATGTCGAGTTGTGTAAGGCATACATTTCTAAGAATCTTGATATTTTGTTACTTAGTCCCTCAAGTTTTGCATCATCATTATCTAGATATATATGCAATAGATTTAGATTTCAAATGATTGATTCATATTCGACCAAATCAACTCAATTATGTGATGACATTGTGAACGCTGAACTTCAATTTGATTGTGATGAATATTATGAATGAATATTAGATGTAGTTGAGATATTATTTGATAGGAGTAGTCATTTAATATTGTTTTAATGTGAATGTTGGGATGTGTATAAAAAGGGTAGAGGTTTTAAGATTAATGATTACGTATTTATATTATTTAATGCATAAAGAAAACTAGGGATTGATGAACATGTTCACTTGCAAGTCAAGCGGAATAATTTTTTTATGTAGTTGATAACTCAAATAATGGATGGGTGATACCGATAATCCATACATCATATTTATTATAGCATTTAAAAATTGAAAGTAATGATGAAGTAGAACCATGTCATAAACAACTTGTTAATGTATCCATATCATTTTTTGTAACTGATGAAGAGGTGCAACTTGAAGAAACTCAACCAATAGATATAGAAATCTAAAATTCATCCTTATATTGGTCGAGTTTCTTGAATTTGCTCTTGATATGGTTCTACCTTCATTTTTTGATATGTGATAATAGTTATATGGTGAATATTTTACCAGTATTGGGATGGAGATCGAGATAGAGATAAATATTGGGATTAGGATAAGGATAGAGATAAACATAATGATTAGGGTAGGAATAGAGACTGGTTTGGAAAAATATCAGGATAGAGGTATAGATTAGGATCATGATAGAAAATGAGTTTAGATAGAGATCCGGTTAGAGATAGAGATAGACTTCTGGATAAAAATGAGTTTGGATAAAGATCTGGTTAGGGCAAACAAAGAGTGAAATGACACTTCACAACCGTTTAAGCCAATTCGAACATGAAACCAATTTGGATTGGTCCAAATAGCCATAGAAATCCAAGAAAAGGGTTCGAACCCAAACAAAGACTAGGCCAATCCAAACTAGTTTTAGGTTTAAATTGACCTAAACGATGATAAAAGCCCAAAAATAAGTTATAACCCAAAACACAGCCATTTAGGCCAATCTAAACGAGAAACCAGTTTGGATGGCTTAAAAGGCTAAATACGAAAAGAAGAGTTATAAGCCATTTTATGACTATTTAGGTCAACATAAACTAGAAATAGGTTTCAATTAGCTTAAAATGCCAAAAAGACCAAAACAGAGTTAGAAGATATTTTATGGCTATTTAGGCCAATCTGAATAGGAAATAGGTTTGGATTGCCTTAATATGCATTAAAAAGCAAAAAAAGAGTTAGAAGGCATGTTCCGGTCGTTTAAGTCAATCCAAATTATAAACTAGTTTAAATTGACCTAAGCACATAAAGAGCAAAAAAGGAATTAGAATACATTTTATAGCCATTTAGGTCAATCCAAACCTAAAGCTCATTTGGATTATCTTACAATGTCATAAAGGCCAAAAAAAGAGTAAGAAGGCATTTTGGTATTATTTAGGCCAATCCAAATCGGAACTGAAAGTTGACATATATGCAACAGAATATGTCCAATGACAAAATCAAGAAAAAATAATCCCTCAAAATATATTAGTTTGAGAATGCATATTATTGATCTTGGGACTAGCTATTTTAATACTTTTGTTTATCAATTCAATTTTATATTAATTATATATTCTCAAACTGATGTCTATTTTTTTCTAGTTACATCACCGGTCATATTTTACTACGTATATGTCAGTCCATGGCATGACACTTGCAGTTTTTTTTTGAAGTCCCGTTTAAGTAAAAAAAGAAAAACTCATACAAGAAGACCTTGGAAGATATCATAAAGTACATTTTTGTAAAAGAATTAATTAAGTAGGAACAAAATAATTGAATTACTTGTACCAAAATAGTAGTGGAATAAATGAAATAAAATAAACGGTTTAACATATATTCTTAGATTATTTGAACAACACAACGACTTATTCTTTAAATCACTTGTTTCAAAATCAAGTTACTATAAAATGTAATGTAATTAATATTTTGATTGCATAAATCATGAATGTTGTCTAGGATGGTGGAAATATGGTGCCGTAAAAGTGTAATAAATATGCTAATGGGGTGTTTGGTTGCATGACAATGAAGGTTTTTATTTTAATTTTTAAAAATTGTAAGAAAATTTGTTAAAAGAGGTGTTTGGTAACCGTGACAATTTTATATTTTAAAAGTGATTTTCTTCTTAAACAAAAAAAGAGGGTCTCACCTCTTTCTTTTTTTCTTGTGGTCCCCCACTTTTTTTGGTCATGTGTGGTAGTTAATCTTTTTGGTAATCACATCCCTCCAAACATGATAATTTTATGTCTTGAGTTGGTTCATTTTTTATTTTAATGCAATTTTTTATCATGAAAATGTACAAAAAATTATCCTTATTCCACTTATAACTCTGATTCTGTGTGCACAGATGATGAGCAATGGCAAATGCAAGATCGTCGAGCACAGGGTTGTGGTCGACGAGGCGAAGGCGCGCCTGTCAGTGGCCACCTTCTACAGCCCCAACATGGACGCGCTCATTGGCCCTCTGTTCGATTTGATCCGGCATGCCTCTCCCATCTACAAGACTGTAAGCTCCAAGCAGTTCTTCAGGCAGTTATTTTCGAAGAAGCTAGAGGGGAAGATGTTTCTGGACTGCATGAGAGATACGTGGAGTGATAATAAGTAGGAAGACAGTAATGTTGATGCCATGTGTAATAATCAGGCACAAGGTATCTATTGTTGCTACTATTATAATATGTTGTGTTTCTGTGTCGCGAAATAATTTTATACGCAGTTTTTTGATAAAATTAAGTATTAAAATAGAATCTTGATAGTTAGAAACAAAAATTTATCTTGTTTGGTGAGATATAATTATAAAAAGACTTAGTGCCACGCCTAATGCAGGACAAATCCGACAAGCGATCCAAAAAATAATTCACGGAATGAATATATACTTGGAAAGAAAGAAGATAATATCGAATTGATAACTAAATAATTTAATGAGATTATAATAAATCTATAAATTTATAATCTAAATAAGTCAAATATCAATTTTAAGATATGAGTCCACTTTTCCACCCGCTATTCAGATTCCAATTTAATTACACTTTTATTATGATAATTCTGATTACTAAAGGTATGCCAAATTATTGGGTGAGTGACACTGACTGAGTAGACTTTCATAGCAACTTCTACTTAGGATATTGTCATTGTGTTATAATATAGTTTCACGAACACGCATGACCTTATACAAAGATAACTCAATTTAAATAGTTTAAAACAATTATTTTAGTTTATAAATCTAGCACACATCTATTTTTTTAATTGGTGAAAAAACTAAATTTAATGTCAATACAAAAGAAACCCTTCCTTATTCCGGTATATGCGATGACCACAATAAGTAATGACAACGACCCAATGTATAACTTAAATGAGTTCACCACCTTTACGCACTATCGATTTCACTTTGCCATCTCACAACTTAACACAAAATTTTTGTACATATATCTTATGTGCCATTTGCAACAGCTCTTTATTTATATATATATATATATATATCATATAATTAGTAAGTTAAATACAGAGTAGATCTAGATAAGTAACCACCCCAAGTAGGTTAGACCGCAATATTTGAGATTGAAGAACACTCTGGATTGATCTAAACATCATCTTTCCTTGAGCCAACTAACATAGGTCAGTGAAGTCAAAATATGCAACATTACTATACTATTTTCACAACTTATAGCTTATAAAAGCAACATGGTTCTGTCTACCGGACATTCTGACTCATATGACAATGCATCATATGGTTGCCAATGCCTAATTTAACCATTCCCATAAAAAATCATGATGAGATTTAGGTAGCATTGTTTTGATTTAATATGAAAATTTTGAACTCATTACTTCATGTCTAATCTCTTAGGCTACGTTTGGTATCGGGATAAAATTAATGGGGATAGGGATAAACCAATCTTTGTGGTTGACCCTATCCTTGTCATGTGTTGGTTTAACTTGGGATAAGTTTAGGGATAATCATATCCTATGTTTGGTATGTTAACAATAAATTTGAAGATAACCTTAGATTTTTATATTTTTATATTTGTTTTTTATATTATCTTATTTTATTTTTCATAAAGATCTTCTTAAATAACTTACGTAGTCATATAATAAATTTAAAATATAATTTAAAAATATAAATTATATTCGTATAACATATAACTCAAATCTTATTGAGGTCCAACAAAGTAATCATGACCATGAACTTCACAAGAATAGCAACCAATCACTCATCGTGATCATCATACTTAATTACTTCATGAAATTGTTGGTAAGAAATCAATGCCCAAAATATATATCGGAAGCAAACAACAGTCTACGTGACTTAATAAAGAACATGACAACCTTCACTTCTTCCTATCTGCAATCGCACGAAGAATGTTCTGTTGTTATAATGGACAGACCAACCTTGGCAACTTGAATCCAGGCTAGAGAAAACAAGACTACATTCCATGTTCTATACTTATTAATATTTTACTCATCCAGTTAAAAAGGAAGGCCTCTAGGCCTCAATTTCCATTAGTACCGAATGAAATTAACAGTGCATATTAAAAAAATGAAAAGGAAAGAAGACACCAACCACTGAGATGGTAGCTAGGTGGGGGTGTTACACAAGAAAGATCTTATAGAAAAGAAGAAAAATATGGAAGTATCTTTGTCCAGAAGGCTGTCTGAGTGTGCAAAAAATCAGCATTTGACAAAGGTAGACATGCATCATAGAATCAGACACAGATTCTTAAAATGATCTCCAAAAATCCTTTTGTTTCTCGTATGCAAAATGACCCACGCTTAAAGAAAAGATGGTCTGCGGCTTCTTTCACCAATCTGCAAAATACACAGGAGGGAATGTCAGTGAAGATCTTTTGGAGATGAAATCTAGTTGGTAATATTTGTTTGCCAATTTTTCAAAGAAATAATTTAATTTGATAGGTAAAAGAGGTCTTCAAATAGCACAAGACCATGAAACTCCCCCCCCCCCTTCCCACCCAAACAAATTAAGTCAGTCGTTGAATGGTAGTTTTACTAAAATGATAGCTATATTAGATGCCATACAATATTGAGTTTATGCCATAATCGATTGTCATCTACTTTTAGAAGTAACAATGCAAAAAAATAATGCATGATGTCAAACCACAAGGATGGAAAACAGCCACCTAAAAGATGTAGAAATTCTATAGCCATTAGGCCCATTATAAAACATGCAAGATAATTTAGGAGAGAATTCCAAGGGATAATTTAATAGATCTTTACCATGAGCAATACCACATTTCATGGATGAGATATAACAATTCTAGAACAAATTACCAGCAAAGCCCATTTGACCAAATAAATGTTACAGGTGGAGGACACAATGTGCCACCCTGAGCATGTTGCTATATTAAAAAATTAAAATGTTGAGTTCTTTAAAAATAGTTGTTCATTGATATTGCCTAAAAAGTCTTGCATGACCCCAGAAGAAGTCTTCAAGCAAAAAATAGTACATACTCGATATATATATATGTATGTATGTATGTATATCTCATCTCAAGTCTTTGCTTTGTGTGTACGTACGTTCCATGCAAAAGCCAATTAGCAGAAACCTCTATTTCTCCTGTTCTCGGTATTCTCTGTAGGATATATATATATATAGAACATATTAATGCAATACATGGCATATTCAGTTGACAGTAGACAGTTTAGAATCCCACCCATTTTTCTCTGTAGTACCACCCTTATTTTACTTACCTTAATTATCCACCGTCAGGGCCAAATGCATATGGATATTCGGTTTGTGTCCACTAAGATTAGGATCGCTTTCACCTTTGAGACGACTCCTCCCTTTCCTTCTCCATCTTTCTTTCGGGAAGCAAGGATTTGATGCATCAATATTAAGGGAAACCTGCACACAAAGTCAACCAGGAATCAAAAATAAAAAAGAGCCATGCATGTTCGATCATTAAAACAAAGCCATGCATTTGAGTTAGCAAAAAGAAAAAACTGACCACAAATAAATAATGTAAGCATGAATGTTGTGATGATGCTCTTAACATTTCTTCTTTTGACTACTCCGAGAATCAGCTCGTACAAATCTTATACCCTTTCTAGGGTATATCTTAGCACCACTAAATCGGCAAAGCTTTGTCCTGCAAGGTGAAAAATAAGGGTAGATAACATAAGCTTCATGATCTATCAATTTTTTTTTTCAATATATCTTAAGTCTCTGTAATATTTAATCGTAGAAAGTTATCAATTTTCTAAGACCCCAGTGACTAGCAAGAGAATAGGCTTCATTTGAAATGCTCTCCATTTGGCAACCATCCCCAAGAATAGCATACCTACATGAATGTGCAATAAACTAGTTTATGCATCGATGCTATGTAGCGGGGATCATGAAAAAGTTGACATAGAGGATAAAATGAACATGTTATGTGTAGTGGATCAGCCCACACCAAACCCTATACATAGTTTTGGGACCGAACGAGGATCAGCCGGCAACCAAGCCCCGTATATAGCCATTTCATAATCACCGAGTTGCATGGGCTTTTTTGTGTATATCCGGAAGCAGCTTTTGTTCGCCCCGGTTACATGTGATGCAAAAGACGAAGGTGTGGCTTACATCATTAATCACCTCCTTAGAGCTTTAACTTGATATTAATATCTATTAATTTGTTCCATTACATCCATTGGATACGTTTTTTATAACTGAAGAAAGACGAACATATTGCTTCATGAGATCTGCTCCCCGTGGCTATTTTTTATAACTGAAGAAAGAACAAAAAATGTAACATGTTTCCAGAGACCCTTTTTGTCCTTGAATCTCTTCTACTTTTGCCCTCTCGCTGATAGTGTTTGGTCTCGGATGAGATTTTAGATGTTTATTGAATCTCTTATACTTTAAGCACGAGAAGATAAGTAAACAATGAAATAAACGAGCATAGCAACAACATAAGTACAAGACATTCATCATTACGGCAACTACTAACTAATAACACAATTCTCACATTTCATGTGGCAAAAGACAAAGATAGAAGCATGGCTACTATCCATCTTCTCGATTAGATAGATAAACTTCAACTTTAAACTCGTCAAGAAGAAAATAGATCAGAAAAAATAAACTATCAAGAAGAAAATAATAACCAGAAACAAACAAAAAAAAAGATGAATAATGCTCTTACTGAGTATCATGAACACTCTGACGTCCAGTTTCAGCTAGGTGGTCTTCATTGACTAAAATCAGTTACCTTTCAATTGAGATGGTAGCCTCTCTCTCTCTCTCTCTCTCTCTCTCTCTCTCTCACACACACACACACACACACCATTCTAGTTGTATTACATGTGAATGAAAATAAAGTAAGATAGATATATCCGTTGAATTGGAAAATAGTTCATAAAGAAAACAACAATTCAAAATAAAAGACAGTCAACCAAAATAATACATAACGGTCCAACATAAAAGTCAATATGCAAATGTAGTCAAATAAAAGACATAACAGTCCAACATAAAATAATCACAAAGATTCAAAATAATTCTCGCAGTTCCCCTTCATCAGCTGCTTGAACGACATATCTATGATTCAATTGAGGAAATGATATTCTCGTAATATAATTAATACAAGAAGAATGCACATTAACTATAAAAATAACAAAGACTGATAGAATTAGAATACATCACATGAATAATCATATCCATTATTCCACATTTGAAGATTGTACCTGTCTTTTCCTGTATATGATCATCAGTGTAAACGTTTCATCGGGTATACATCATAAAATACTTAAATTATATTTGTTACCCTCTTCTATTGTGATGTGCCCACAGTCGAATTGCAATAGCACTGCGTAATGATTCTCCTCTAGATGTGTCAGGGCCAACTATTGAATCTACGATGATAACTCCTTCATTATCTTCTGGAATTTCTGAGTTATGTCTAAATATAATCTAAACCTTGCTCTTGTCTGACAAAATTATGAATAATAAAACAAGTCATTGCAATCTTCACTTGTGTTTTGATAGGATAATTTCTTGTCTTCACAAGAATAGAAAAACGAGCTTTCAGAACCCCAAATGCCCTTTCGACAATGTTACGAAGTTGGGCATGTCTATGATTGAATATGTCCCCTCTATCTTTGTAACGAGTTCGAGATCTACGACTTGTGTATGTTGAAAGATGATACCTATAGCCACGATATGGCGCAAGGTATTGATGTGTATTTGCATATCCTGCATCAACCAAGTAATATTTTCGTAAACCAAAAAATATTAATAAGTATAACATTTATATAACATTGATAATTGATATATAATTTTATAAAACATGATACCTTCCGGGACATTAAATCCATTTTCAATTGCCCATCTTAAAAGTCTCATGTCTGATGCATAGCCCTCCCATCCAACTACAACATATGTGAATATTAGGTCAAAATTGACACATGCCATGACATTTTGAGATGTCCATCCTTTATGATTTCGCCATGGCCCTTGTTCTGCTTTTGACACCTTTACTACTATATGTGTACCATCAATTGCACCTAATGCATTCTACAGCAACCCCAAAAATATAATGAGTATGTTTTGTATACATAGCATTGTTAAAAGATAAATATGAAAAGGTTAATTTACCTTGAAGAATGGAAAAAATTTTGAGTTGCTACGAATTCTTCTATGAGTGGGAGTATCAGCCAGTGGCAATTTCATATAGTCACTTTTAATTGCCAATATAGCATCCAAAACATGATTGAAATGTCAACTTATTGTCTCTCCTGAATGTTGAAATAACTCACAAAGCATTCTGTTGCCAATTCCATGTCCAAGTTCTATCAAAAAGTTTAAATAAAAAAAGTTGAAATAATAGTATTTTCCTCCATGTTACTACAAATGAGATAGGAAAAGTTGAAATAGACATCAATGGATTAAGTGACATCAACAAGAAATTAATAATGAATTAAATGATGTTAACAACAAAACTAACAATAAGTTAACTAACATTAAGAAGGAAAAAATAGATTTGAATACAGATGAAAAGGATATTATGTTATCAATCAGGTAGTGCCAAGTCCCAAACGAGAAAAGATCCAACCAAGTTTCAGGTCATCAGGAAGCGATAAAAAAATACATCTATCATTCACATCTTTGAGAATGTCTATAGCCTTGAATTGGTGTGAGAAAGGGATGTGATCTCTTAATTTTAGCAATGCATCCATAGCAACATCCATAGGTTGATTTACTTTTTCTGAGTTTCTAACATTTCTTTAGCCAAAAGTAATCTCTGCTCACCCAACTCAACCAATCTGTCAAATGCTTCTCCACTAAGTTGTGCATCACGTTTTCGCTTGCGAGCATTACTGCTGCCACTATGTGTTCTTTGTGGAGAAGTGGCCTCATCATTAACATTATCATGCCTTGCTTCTTGTGTTTGAGGTGGAATAGTTGAATTGGGTGTATCATAACCTTCACCTAATGCATGTGTTGTCATATCTAATCCCAGATCAATTTCTTCTGTCTCATCAATATCCCCCATTGAAGAAACATTATCATTAGGTGGTGGTGTCTCAAATATAGTAGAAAAATTGCCTGATGCCATTGTGTTTGCACAAATAGTTTCCATTTGTGGCATAATCAAGAAAGGTTTCCCTTGAAGTTTAAGATATTCCCGATTAGTCTGAAAGAATAAATGACAATATCAATATATATATATATAAATATATATATCAACAATATAAGCAATTCTAACATTAGTTTATGACATACCGAAACTAGAACTGCCAACCATCATCATTACTTGGAACTGGAAGTTGAGTGCTATCATCCCAACCCTATCCAGACTTTGACTTCAAATCTTTATAAAGACAATATAGTCTTTTCAAATTTTTGAATTGAATTTTGAGATTGGCTAAATTGTAACCCACCCTAAAAACCTCATTAAATTTTTTCACCATAACTTTCCAAGCAGCCTTGGTAAATGTACCATTAGCAAATCCATCATTCCTTAACCTTTGTTCGGCAAGAAGATCGACTAATAAACGGTCAGCATTTGGATTCTAATTAGCAATTCGGCCTTTTGATGGTTCCATTCAACTTAAAATTTACAAATATCATTAGTGATGATTGAAATAATAGAGTTTAACAAATGAAGTAACTCACAATATAAAAATAAAAGCAATCAAGGAGTAAAATTAAACATACCAAGGAGTAACTCACAATATAACAATAAAGTTCATTCATTACCAAGCTAGAAATAATAGATATGCTAGGACTGTATACTATAGATATGATAGCATAGAACTATAGATCAAAGAAGAATTGAATTCCCTCTCTTAGATTTATTGCTGCCCATAGAATCTGTTTGTTCTAGTTTCTTTAATATCAGATTATGTTAAGTTTATGCCTCTTATCCATCCATTTGGATGCTACTGGTATCGTATCAAATGGTGGTATCATAACAGGTATGGATTAGAATGGTACTCATGCTGCAGAGTTTTACAAGGATCTCTTCTCTGACGATAAGGTTTGGTCGACAAGGACTTTATGGCCCTGATAAAGGAATTTCAGGTTAACCCCAAGTGTATCTAATTATTCTACTACTTGTTCCTTGTGCAGCAATCCCAGGAAAGCACCTAATCATATTTTTTTTGGAATGTGGAATCATTCAACATTCAACTCCTATGAAAAATCCGTAACAAGACTGGCAGGCCAAATTTGAAGATCATATTAAGGTGATGATAATGCTGTAGAACTCTTCCATTGAAACTCTTGAAGTCAAAAGAAGTTATGGGATGTACTACTGCCCTGTTACTATCTGGGCTATGGACAGCCAGGAGAGAGAGAAGATTGAGGACTCTTTTCTTCCTATTGGAAATACGCTGATTTGCTTAGATACCGGACCTCTTTGAGTGATTTCAGTGGTCCTTTTGATTCTAACGCTTGTAATTTGTTTCTTTTCTACTGTGAAATTTCTTCTCATGTAGCTGTATATTGTTGTGTTTTTTTTTCTGGTTTCTTTTCTCTTCTCATGTAGTTGCTGATATTTTTGTACCTCTAAATGTTTTAAACCATGAGATACATCTTATAGAGTTATTATCTATAAATCTATAACTGGTCTTTTCTTTGTATGTGAGAAAGAGGTCAGTGGACCCCCGGTTAATGATAGTCCTTTCTCAGGTCAGTGCGAGACAAGTCATTGCCACACCTTCCCCCTCCCTTTCATTGAAACCACTCCCATGGTATGCAAGTCCGTCCTCTCTCTCACCAGGCCTGCCACTAGCATCAGTGAAAAAGTTCTGGATGTGAAAATGGTGCATTTGCATCCTTAATTTATTTTTTGATTAACAAGAAGTAAACATTTACTTGTTCCTATTCTATTTAGTTTAATCTTGTAATTAGCTATCAGTCTTTCAACTTTGTCTACTATTTGAGGCATTGAAAGATGTGATAGTGTGCACTACGTGGTTAACTATTTTCCATTGTTCAGTTAATTTTCTTGTCAGGCTTGAGCAATTGTCTGTCTTGGGAAATATGTTAGCATGCTTACCCGAAAGCTTGGGTAATTTGAGAAATGTAAGTTTCTTTTATGTATGACAAATATGGCTTGCTTCCTTATGATACAAAATTCTATAAATTGGCTATTCACCATAAACCATAGTTATCCGAGGCGTGAGGTGCCCGACGCGAAGGACCTAGCGCCTCGCCTCAGGCGCTTGAGGCGGGCACCTTAGGCGCCTGAGGCGTTTTATATTATTTAATTATTTTAATTTAAAATATACATATATCTAACATAAATAGTTGAAATAAATCTAAAAAAATACTTATAATATTGAAATACATGCATCATTTTAATAACTACATATTGTAGCCATCAATAAATAATGTTATAACAATAAAAAAAGGCCAATAACAAACATAACATCATAACAACTAACAAGAGTAGAGTACAAATCAAGCATAACATAACATAACAACTTAATAAGAGTAGAAATCAACAAGAAAAGAAAACAAATATTATAATTAAATTAAGAAATGGATCATGTTTGGTCAGATTTGTTTGACTTGGGCGGGCGAGGCGTTTTGAGGTGAGGCGAGGCGTTTTGCCAGCGCCTCAACAGCCTCAACCGCCTAGGCGGTTGAGGCGAGCGCCTCTAATAACTATGCCATAAACAGAGAATATATTTTATCTAATGGCCTTGAAGTTTTTGTGCAAGCATGAATTTCTTGTGCTATCTAGTTTACAACTCTGAAAATGTTTGGAGAGTATGCTTTTAGTTTTTGCTTTCCACAAATTTTTATTTGATATTTCCATTTGACATATCCATTCTTTAAACTTCACTATGTCTACTTGAAGGGTAAATTCTTTCCTGGGATTGCTGCACAAGGAACAAGTAGTTGAATACCGTATATAACCAGGATATAGTGGCATCAAAAGTGTCAAAAGAGACAATTCTGAATTCTTAATCTGCCTCAAAACTCTTCAACCTGATGGATGACATTAAAATAAAATTTCAATTTTACTCAATGGGCATATACAAACCAATTTATATATTGGAAGCATTATATGATACCAAATAAAAAACACACCACCGCCTGTAAATCAGCGACTAAGAACATAGAGAGCTTCAAATCTGTTGGAGAAATAGCAAAACTTTGGCACAGATCTCTGCAGAAGAGAGATTGAAGCAAGCCCGTCGTGGGGTCTAGAGGAGCCAGTGCATGAGATTACCAGGAGAACAGAACACTCTGCCATGAGTATGGTGGTCTCCGTAGAACTCTCCATCGCCCGGTCCACTGTGGAGACGCCAGCTGCCGTGAGTGAGAACCAGCCGCTGTGCGAGCCCTAGCTGCCGCGAGCGAGAACCAGCAACCGATCGCCACACGGAAGACCTGGTGCTGCCAAAGGTCCACCGTCTGGAGCACCGGAGCCCTAGATGGAGAGAGCCGCCTTCAGTTGTGTGCGAGAGAGGTGTGCCGCGCGAGAGAGCTGCCGGAAATTTCGCGAGAGCCCACAGTTGCGAGCCGGCGCAAGTCACCCTATCCCACCTAATACGTGGGATGACTTAATCCTAAACTTATCCTTATTTTTTAGGGATAACCTGGATTAAGTAAAACCAGGATTAGATGAATTTTATTTGATTACCAAATAGAAGATTAGGGATAAACCAAGTTTATCCCTGGTTATCCCGATACCAAACGTAGCCTTAGTTTGTGATAAGATTTGGTACTTAAGTTGATTAAAATGTCTAGATACATCTTTATAAATTAGTGTTTAGCTAAGTTATAGTATATATGTTGCTTCTATCCCTTATTAAAAATTTGCCTAAAAACAAAAAAAAAACTAAACTTTACAACTTATTTTTAATGGATTTATTAACAAATAAGACGTAAGCTTAAAAGTTCATCTAAACATTAAATTTAAATCAAACACTCTAAATCTACCAACCTCTCACGACTAAACTTTACAACTTATTTTTAATGGATTTATTAACAAATAAGACGTAAGCTTAAAAGTTCATCTAAACATTAAATCAAACACTCTAAATCTACCAACCTCTCACGGAATCTGATGTTAGATAAGAACTTAATAACTTACAAACAACCATATATATATATATATATATATATATATATATATATATATACCAAGATAAATCATCCTAATGCGCAAAACATGAACTTTCCTAATCACCTAGCAAATAAATTTAGATAGCTGATATAAATGCTCTTGATATATAATACATGACACTTATCTAATTCAACATATTTTAACCCAACTACATATGATAACAAGAAATTAAAATTTTCTTGTTATCAAATAATTATCTTATTAGCTCAATCCTATGAAATATGCTTAATAGATCACTAACATAACAATACTCACTTTATGTTGATATGTAGTGACTAAAAATGAATGAAAGTGCCTTTTATACAGTTAGCTTTTAACCTCACAATATTCTATGCTTCTAGAAGCTGGACAATCCAAGACAACATCAGAGATTCAGAAGGCTTGATTGAATACTAGGAAAGTGATCGGGCTGCAGCCGAGCTGTTGGCTAGATTATCAACACTACTAACAAGATGAGAGGCAAGCTTGAAGACTGGTGAACTGCAACTAAGCTAGTGATGTATTCAGGGGTTGTGTAGACAAATTTAGGGATAGTAGTACTGTTTATAAATGCAGTAGCAGTGGGTGGCGAGGGGTGGCTGTAGGTGGTGGCTTGGGCCCTATGGTAATATACCTAGTTAGGTTGCCTCTATGTGGGGTGGTTGAATGGGGTGTTTAGTAGATCGATGACAATAAGTATCCAGAGGCCAGCATAGGAGCTTTGGTGATGGTGAAGAAAGCAAAAATAATGGCTAGGGCAACGTATGATGGTGGCAAATGAGGGCAAAGCTGATGCAGGTGGTGGCTTAGGAGGCATGACAACTGTGGAGGAGGGAATAGACATTGATAGGCTAGAAGGGTGTCATCCAACCTATTTTGGGAAGTTCAGATCACCTCAGTCTCCGGGTGGAGGAAGTAACCTCAGTCCCCAATCAAAAAAGGCCACGACCCTAGGTCACTTAAGTGACGGTTCAAATAACAAGTTTGGTGAACTGCTATCGAAAAAGATTGAACCGCTATCGATATCTTATTAACTCACTACCATCGGTAGCAAGTTCTATTAAGTTTGGTAGTGAGTTTGTAAGATGTTGGTAGTGATTCAGTAACGGTTCACTAACTCATTAATCCGCTACCAACAGGGTTGAACTGCTACTGACACCTTACTAACTCGCTACCCATCACTTAAAAGTTGGAATCGTGTCCTTTTTTCATTAGGGACTGAAACTACTCTCTCCACCCAGGGACTGAGGTGATCCAAACTCTATTTTGGGAGCACTCATCATCAATGTTGGCAAAGAATGGATCACCTAAGTTATTGGGTGAAGAGAAGTCCCACAATCATCAACTAAGAGCAGCCACGATCTCACACTCATAGTTAGTAACATAGTAACAGGTTCTTTACTATGTTACTAAGTGAGATGAGTGAGAGCGAGGGTCATGGCTACTCACAAATGATGACTGTAGAACTTTTCTACACCAAGTTACTATATAATGTCGTATTTGGTTTGAGTTTCATTTTGGTACTATATCAATATTAATATTAATATTTTTAAATGTTGGAGTATCAATATCAAAATTAATACAAGTTGACACTTGTATTACATAATATGCATTTTTTGCACTACAAATTTAAAATTGATACAATTAACCAAACACCTCTTAATGGTTCATATTAATATCAATTTTAAAATTGATAGTGATAGAGGTACCTAATAATGTTACCAAACAGGACGTAAGGTGATACGTTCTCATGTTGGCAATATCACTAGGCGAGCTTTAAGGTTTTTTATTATTTTTGGGGAATGGGGATAAGATGACCTAATATCTATAAGTTCTCGATAAATAAATCTATGAATTTCCCATATTTAAAATTTTAAAATAAAAATTAACATTTGTATTGTTTTACCAATGAATTTGTTTTTCTAATAATTCAGTGAATAAAAATAGAAGAGATGAAACATAGCACAATGAATATAAGAATTTATAGTGGTTCACTCTCAACTGGATAATGCGCAGCTAATACCAACATCCACTATCTCACACCTACCAATGTGACAATTTCTAAACCACACACTGACTCACTATTGAAACATCTCAAAGAGAAAATTTTACTACACATTTCACAAAAAAGAAACTCACTATTTTTTTTTTATATCTCAACTCAAGAAGTGTAGAACTTTATGCACAAAAGATGAGTATTAGAAATAAATCCAAACGAGAGTTTGAACACCTAGATTTTGGAAGATGTAGCACGAAGAAGCCTTGTGGGGTGTTTGGTTGCATGATAATTTTTTGTACACTTTCATGATAAAAAATTGTATTAAAATAAAAAGTGAACCAACTCATGACATAAAATTATCATGTTTGGAGGGATGTGATTACAAAAAAGAGTAACTATCACACATGACCAAACAAAGTGGGGGACCACAAGAAAAAAGAAAGAGGTGAGACCCTCTTTTTTGTTTAAGAAGAGAATCACTTTTAAAACATAAAATTGTCATGGTTACCAAACACCTCTTTTAACAAGTTTTCTTACAATTTTTAAAAATTAAAACAAAAATATTTATTATCATGCAACCAAACACCCCATTGGGGTTGTCTTCCATCTTTGAGAAATTAGAAATTGGCTTCCCATTGTACAATTTTAGCTTTAACACCATCACAAAATAGCCGTTTAGACCATGATATTTATAAGCAAAATCCTCCGAGCATTTAAATATGTGATGAATTTTGCTTTACCGGTCGTATCTGTATTTGTGTGACGATAGAATCACACCAAATCTCTATAAAATGAAAGGTATGTTAGTTTTGTAGACTACGTCAGTCGACCGCAATGTGACTCTGTCAGTTGATCGGTGTATCTGTGTTTGAAGTTTAAAATATTAGTCAAGCCAATAGTGAGATTTTCTAGTTGAAGTGCTAAAAAAATTATTTTCTAAATTTTGGTCTTTTTTGCATATTCAATCAGTGGATGCAATTCCTTATAAAAAATCTCAAGTTAAAAATATCAGTCAATTATTGCATCTTTAGTTGTCAACTATTGCATAAAGTTTCTTCACTTTAGTTTTTATATATGTATCTGATTTGGCTATTTCATTTATTTTCTTCTTCCATGTTTCTTCTTTCAAGTTTAATCATGTTTTTCCTCATGTTTAAGAACAACGTTCATTTTTTCTAATAAAATTTGTTCCTCATCAAAATTAGTATAGAGTTGTTTTATTTTTTTTAATGATAAAAAAACTTTTCAGTTAGTGAGAAGAATTGTCTTAGACTTCAAATGTGTGTTTGATTAACCTTATTTTAGTATCATGATTGATTATGATTCATACATCCAAAACAATCTTAATTAGCAAATGCTTTTGCCAAGAAAAGTGCCATGAGCATGTAATCAAATCAAACCAAAGATTGAGAATATAAACCCAAACATGCATTGTTCAATGCTTCCCCTCGGACAATGCAACATCCAATTTGTTTCCCAAGACTAAAGTAAATAAGAACAACAAGATAACCAAAATATCCATGTAATGTATGGTATTTTTTTTAAGATTAAATATTATTTAATATAATATTTAGTGTGAATTTTATGTACATTAATTATTATATTTATCTTTTCCCTTCTTTCTCTCACGGTTTCCATATTTTACTCCCTCCTTGCCCCCCCTCTCTCTCTTCTTCCTCCCGCGTACGCACCCCCCTCTCCCTGTTGCAGTTTTTTCTTCTCTCCGTGGCACATCCCTACCCGCCTTCCTTGGCCAGCCGTGACCTCGCGCCCCCCCCCTCCGGTCAGTCAGCCGCCGCTCCTACGGCCGTCGTCGATCGCCACCGCCCGCAACCGCCAACACCCAACTGCGCGGTCCCGCCTACCGTCCCGTGTCGCCGCGGCAGAAGCTGCCTATGGCCACCGCGCACCGCCCCGCGCAATGCCGCCGCATCCCCCGGACGTCCGCGGCCTTGCCGCGTTGCCCCGCCCTGTCACCATCGTCCGCGCTCAGCCGCTCATGCCATCCACGCCGTCGTCTCTCTCTCTCTCTCTATCTCTCTCTCTTCATCGCCGCCCGACCACTTTCCCGCCCCGCCAAGCCTTCGCGTGCCCAGTCGCGCCACCTGGCCAAAGCCGCCGCCGTCCTGCCTCGTGGAGTCTCGTACACGCGCGTGCGCGTCCACGCCGGCGCCGCCCTGATCAGCGCCATCCGTCCCGCGCGCCACGCTGCCATTCGCGCGAACGCCACTGTGCGCCGCCCGTGCACCAGGCCGTCGTCCGGCCGACCGCCGCCTTCGATTGCGCCAGGGTGCGCCGCCCCCTATCCACCGCAAGGTGAATATGTCTCTCCTATCTATGCTCTCCTCTCTCTTATCTCCTATGTATGTTTCTCTTATTTTTTTTATCTCTCTCTCTCTCTCCCGCCCCCATCCGATGGCTTCCACCCCATGCTCAGGACTTCTCTGGCAGCAACCCTGGTAGAAGAAGATATTTTGTTTGACAGGTTCGGTTTGTTCATCGCGTCGTTGACTTTCGGTATCATTTTCGACAGCCAATTCCCGACTCTTCCAGCGTCATTCCGGTAGGCACCCTTGACGTGTCTATTATCATTAAAATTCTTATTTAATACTCCATGACTTGTAGCGATTATTATTGATTTAATTAGTCAGATTTAGCATTGTATGTTGTGGTGAGTGTGGTTAGCGGCGTTGTTTCGTTCGTATGTATTGGAGGTCCTATTATGATTATTTTAGGTTGTTTACAATACGTTAATCATCATGTTCTTGACTGGTTTTAGTTTCTCTTTGATAACCTATATCTAGTTAGTCTATGGTTATTCTTTCGAGTTGATATCATTGAATATATATGATGATAGATAACTAATTAGATATTGTTTAAGTAGCTCAATTATCTTAATTTGTAGCTATGTTATTGTCATTAATTTAGGTGATAGGGTCTGATTGGGTCTGTTCCTATCATGTTAGTCTTTACTTATTCTTGTCATTTTATGGTTCTAGATCATGCATAGGTGGTTCAGGTGTGGTTGATCATGCTATTTGCATTGGTGGTATGTTTATTCATTGCATGGTATAGTTTATATCATTTGATCTTGTATAAGTGTATCATGGCATGGCATGATTGAGGTGGATGCATGATGCATTGAAATTATGATGAAAATAGCAACACCAGACTAGTTAGTCGTGACCCGAGGGCAGCGGAGGTTAGAACAGTCCGGTGCATCCTTCGATCCCGGATACCGCGGTTTGTCCCTATGCCACCACTGCCTAGGTGCACTATGGGATTTCGTTTAGCTATATGGTACTGCTATATATGATATATCTGGTGGTAGCTGGTTGAGGTGGCAAGACGACACATTCTTTGCTAATAAGAAAAATGTGTGGTTCTTATTAGAGGATAGGTGCATTTGTGAATGTGGTCCTTTATTAGAGGATATGTGCATTATTGCATGGTATTGTATAGGTGGTCTAGTGATGTATTTTATTTTGTCAATTATCATATTGTGTTGCACGGTGTATGCATAGTTTGTCTCATTTATAGTGATATCATCATATGGAGCATATAGTACGTAGGTGTCTATGCATATGTTCATACCATCTTTTTACGTCATGTATGGTGCATATAGGTGCTGGTCGGTGTGATTATAGGCTTTGGTGGGTGGTGTAAAACACATGGATTAAGTCATATATCTAATGTATTGACCAGCCTATATTTTACATATAATTGGTGTAGGTCTGGGTACCTATTTAATTAACATCTAGGGCCTTCTAGCTATCCGATTTGGCGGATGATGGGGTGTCTACTGAGTCGTCGTACTCATCCCAATCCTCTTATCAATTTTTCAGGTAATCAGGTTTAGCACAGCGAAAGCGTGATGGATCGATTCTCGAGAAGACAATTAGATGGTATTTAGTTTTGTTTAGATTGTAGTGATTAGTGATGTATTGGAACTTGAATTTGTGAAATTATGAACTTGGATCTAGTTGTTTTCATCCGTTCCAAACCGATATATTTTAGGGGTTATTTTCCCCGGTTACGTCGTCGGATTATGTTCCGCTGTGTAGGATTAAATCCGGGGCGTGACAATCCATCATAAACATCCATGATACTTAAATTGTTTGTACAAGGTTAAAGTGGTTAAAAACATACATTTTGAGCTTCATTCAAACACATTCGATTGCAAACACAATATTCATCTTTCTATACAACCCAACACACACATTTCCATCCAACGACATACATTTCATTCCAACCAACGCATGCATTCTTCTTCTTCTTCTTCTTCTTCTTCTTCTTCTTCTCTCCATTTTTAAAAATTTATCAAATAAGAAGGAGGCTTCAAATCTTCATGTGTTCTTCAAAGCTTCATCTTCATTGTTGTTGGCAAGAAATGATTATGAAGAGCTCAATAGGCATAATATATTCCAAACATCCAAGATATGATAATTAATTCTTTCAAATTAGGCATAGAAGGTGATGAAGCGATCACCAAAAGAATCTACTAAGTCTCGTTGGTGATCAAGATGGTCTCCTTTTAGAGTGAGTTGCTAGTAAAATTGAGGTGCCCACTCAAGAGATAGTTGCAAGTAATCATCCTACAAAATTTGATGCAGCAAAAGTGATGATTCCGATGAGTTCTTTTAGAATTTGTCTTAATCGGAATTGAATAATGAAAATAAAAAACCGATCAAAATAGGTTCGAATATACCTAATAAAGACTCATATAAACACATGGAGAGGAAGAAGATGAAATTTTTTGAAGCTCTACAAACTGTTCAAGTGTTCTCTCTTCAGCAATATCCACATGAACTTCATCAACAACATGTTCTCCTTTTGTGTTGGTCTCAACAACTATTCCTAAACGGAGCTCCATCAACAATAGGTTCTCCTTTTGTGCCGGTCTCAACAACTATTCCTAAATGGAGCTCCATCAACTATGGACACCTTCCAGAGAAAGGAGGAGGTATGGAGGAGGCTAAGTATGTGATTTTCACTCTTGATTTGATAGGGTTTGGCTGAAAATATTAGTATTTATAAAGAATTTAGATTTTTTTATAAAAACCTAAAATATTCATAAAGTACACCCTTGCCTTTGTACTTATAAGTCCTTTACCCACTAAGTCTAATGATCTATTTGTTTGAAACCTAAATAAAATAGAATAATTCTATTTCATTTAATTAAATTTATTATACGATATAGATTAATCGACCTACCGATCATGAAGGATACAATCCACATCCCATGATTTCAAATGGCTATGGGAATTACCTTATCTCTATTGAACCCTTCCATCATTAATTACGACATGGATATAAACCCTCATCCATTCAATGTTCTGGTCAGAAAAGAGTATGACATCAACTGTCAACTCTTTTGTATACCGACTCTATAGGATCTTGTACTTGGAATTAGATCAATTGAGAAACTCTTGTTCCAATTATTCTTTCTACCAAGGCTAGTGATTATCCCATAGAACATTCATTCTTACTTACCAAGAGTGGATAATCTCTTGTTGTCCGCTCAATTGTCTCCACTGAGTTTTTCTTGTACCTGATCCATTGCTATACTAGACCATATAAATGGTAATTCATAAGTCAATAGTCAAAGCACAAGTTTCACCCAACAAGACATCTTTAGAGACTCAAGTCAAAGGTTCAACCATGCAACCGTGATGATAGTAGATCCTAATTGCCAGTTCGTTAAGATACCATTCAGAGTTTTTAATTCAGTCAATTCAGTGAACTCATTCGACCAATGAGTACCTGTACGTGTATCTCAGTGTCTCCACACAAATGATTAATGAGATCAGTCATCCTCATTATAAGAGAAGATATCACACACATTATTTTATCCGTATCCTTGATGTCCCATCTCAAAGATCCTATGACTAGAAACATTTAGATCATACGCCTTTAAAAGATCAATCTCATTATCATGATCTCATCATGATTCAATCATCGTTGCATATGATGAAGAACTATATTACAATACACACATCTAATAAGAGTTAGTAATGAAGATTTTTCTAATTATTTAAATGAGATATTTTTAGAAATGTCGAATCATATCTTATATGATTGGCTTGTAGGGCATATATTATATTTTTATCAATCTCCCACTTACACTAAAGACAATCACCCATCTGATTGATCTCTATTAGCTCAAGGTGAAGACTCTTTAAGTGACTAACTTTGTTGGTGGATCTGCATTGTTATTAGTGGTAGATACTCTATCTTCAATTATTTCTTTATAAGCTACAATCTCTCTGATTTTATAGTATTGCCATAGAAGTTTTAAATTTCTAATGAGATGTCGGCTCTACTCTATTATTTTTTCAAAATAATGGTACATTTTCAAAGAAAAATAGAACAATCCCATGTTTTGATAAACATTTTCATCTAGACTTCTACTCAAGCAGTTTGCAGCCATTGTTTAATCTCTGTTACATAAGCTATAGAATTTACAATGTTCTATCGCATGGAACTCTTCTAGCTCACTACACTACCATAATTTTGACTTTTTATCAAACTTAGATTAAAAGCTTGTGTTTGTAAAACTATAAAACTTCAAGTCTTATCCTCTATACTTTAGAGATACATCCTTTATGCTTCTCAAGTACGCAAGGATACATCTTTAAACCATCCAGTGACTCTAACATGGACTTACCTTATGAATGCTCAGAACACTTAGAGCATTAATCACGTCATGCAAGTAGCATCACATATATGATAGACCTTATGGCAAAAGCACAATGACTCTACTCATGTTCTCTCTTTATCTCTCAAGAAGTTTATAAAGACATCTCTTTAAAGAGATCAACTCCATACTACATAGGTAAGAAACCTATCTTGAAGTTTACCATGTCAAACCCTTTAAACGTACATTAACTGGGCAAAGTCAAGCAATCTTTTAGATCTATCTCCATAGAACTTAAAACTTAGATTATATTTAGAGGATTAATTTGATAGCTCGACTCACATATGATAAAATACCTACTTCATTCTTAATGAGTAGGATGTCATTCATATATCATGTCAAGAAGAGATTACCACTTCCACTTATCTTATTTGAATACACAAGGCACCTTTTCATTTCCAATGAAGTCAGAATATTTAATCTCATTAAACCTTATCTAACAACTATGGAAAGTTTTACTTTAGTCCACAAATAGGTCTTATACACACTATTTGGATGTTATTGGGACATAATTCCCTGAGGTTGTATCATATATACCTATTTCCCAAAATACCATAGAGAAACACTACCTTAACATCTAATTGGACATATCTTATAGTCATGGTGTGTAATCAAAATCCATATGGATTAAATCGATGGAATAGGTAAAAAACTCTCATCATAGCCAACTATTTGACTTATATGATATCTTTTTCAACTATTACTATCTTGAAGTTCTTTGTAAGGAATCATTGTACAAAATTTGGTGCAGCAAAAGTGATGATTCCTATAGGTTCATGTAGAAATTGTCGCATTCAGAATCGAATGATGAAAATTGAATACAGATCAAAACAGGTTAGAATATACTTGACAAGAATTCATATAATTCCATAGATAAGAAGAAGATGAGCTTTTAAAGCTCTGAAAATTGTTCAAGTGTCTAGTCTCTAGCGGTATTCACACGAATTTCATCCATAGTAGGTTCTCTCTTCACTCTGATCGAGAGAACTCTTCCCGAAAGGAGCTCCATCAACCATAGACAACTTCTAGAGAGAGGAGGAGGTAGGAAGGAGAATGAAAATGTGGTTTTTACCCTTGGCTTCACTAGGTTTGGCTAAAATAATTATTATTCATAGAGAATTTTGGAATATTTCATAAAAACCCAAATTCTTCATAAATTATGCCCTTGCCCCTGTACTCATGGATAAGTCTTTTTGTGTGTGACCCACTAGGCTGAATAGACTATTTGGTTGAGGCCTAATATAAATAGAACATTTCTATTTAATTTAACTAAATTCGTTATCCGATAACAGATTAATCAACTTACCGATCATGAAGGGTACAAGCCACATCCCATGATCCTAAATGACTTTGAGGATATTCTTAGTTCCATTGATCCTTTTAATCATCAGTTACCACATAGATATAAACCCTCATTTATTCAATGTCCTAGTTGAAAAGTACGGCATCGACTACCAACTCCTTAGTATACCAACACTATAGAATCCTATACTAAAATTTGGATGAATTGGAAAGCTCCTTTTCTAATCATCCTATCTACTAACCAGGATTTGGAGTACTATCCCATAGGACATTCACTCTCTCTTACCAAAGAGTGGACGATCCCTTGTTGTCTGCTCAATTAACTCTATCAGGTTTTTCTTGTACCCGATCCATCGCTAAACTAGACCATCTAAATGGTGATACATAAGTCAATGATCAAAGCACAAGTTCCACCCAACAAGTCATGTTTGGCAACTTAGGTCAAATGTCCAACCATGCAACCATGATGATAGACAACCCTAATCGACAGTTCGATAAGATACCATTTAAGATTTCTAATTTGATCAATTCAGTGAACTCATTCAACTAATGATTACTAGTATGTGTATCTCAGTGTTTATATACTAATGACCAACGAGATTGGTCATTCTTATCACATGAGAAGACATCACATACACTAGTCTATCTGGATCCTTATTATCCCGTCTCAATGATCATATGACTAGGAACATTTAGTTCATATACCTCTATATGATCAATCTCATTATCATGATCTTATCATGATTTAATCATCTTTGCATGTGAACAGGGACTTCATTACTATATTTGTATCTAATAAGAGCTAGTAATGAAAATTTGTCTAGTTAATTGAATGAGATATTTCTTGAAATGTCAGATCATATCATATATGATTGGCTTATATGGGCATACATTTCTACAAATCTCCCACTTGCACTAAAGTCAATCACTCATTTGGCTGATTTCTATCAGCTCATGGTGATGCTCAAACACTCTTTGAGTAACTACTTTAGTTGGTGATTTTACAATGTTATTAGCGGTAGATACTCTATCTTTAATTATATATGTATAAGTCACAATCTCTGATTCTATGGTAATGTCAAAAAGTTTTAAACTTCTAATGAGACATCGACTCTACCCCCATTGTTTTTCAAAACAATGGTGAAAAAACAATGGTACACTTTCAAAGAAATTTGGGGCATTTTCATGTCTTAAATGAACACCTTTATCTAAACTAGTTCTCAAATAGTGTGTAGCTTATGTAATCTTCATTAAATTAGTTGTAGAATTAGTAGTGTTCTATTACATGGAACCCTTCCAACTCACTACCCCACCATAATTTTTCCTTATTATCAAACTTAATTGATTAGAAGCTTGTGTTTACAAAACTACAAAACTTAAGTCTTCCTTCATATCTTAGAGATACATCCTTAGTGCTTCTCAAGTACTCAATGATACATCTCTAAATTATCCAGTGACTCTAACATGGATCTACCTAATGAATGCTCCTAACACTTAAAGCATTAATCACATCATGTATGTAGCAATACATACAGGATAGACCTTATGGAAAAAGCATAAGGATTCTACTCATGTTTTCTATTTTTCTCTCAAGAAGTCTATAAAGTCATCTCTTTAAAGAGATCAACTCCACACTACATAGGTAAGAAGACTATCTTGGAGTTTACCATGTCAAGCTCTTTGACTATGGGGCCTACGTACATTAACTGGGTAAAGTCAATCAATCTTTTAAATTTATATTTATAGATCTTAAAACCCAAATTATGTTTGGAGGATTAGTTTGATAGCTAGGCTCACTTATAATAACATACCTACTTCATTCTTAATGAGTTATATGTCATTCATATAACATGTCAAGAAAGTAATAGTACTCTGAGTTATCCACTTGGATACATAAGGCTCATCTTCATTCTTAACAAAGTCATAAGATTTAATCTCATCAAACCTTATATATGATCTATGGGAAGTTTTATTTTAGTCCATTAATGAACCTAATACACACTTTATTTGAATGTTATTGAGACTTGATTCCCTATAGTTGTATCATATACACCTGTTCCTTAAAATATCTTAGATGAACACTATCTTAACATCCAATTAACATATCTTATAGTCATAGTGTATAACAATTAAAATCTGAATAAATTAATTCATGGAATAGGAAAAAGATCTCATTATATTTAACTTAGATGATATCCTTTTCAACTATTCTCACCTTGAAGGTCTCTACCTTCTAATCCACTCCAATCTATTCTTTTTTGATCTATTTATACCTTGTTGATACTACATCCTCTGGTGGATCTATCAAGTTCTAAACTTGATTAGAATAGATAGAGTTTATATTGAATTTTATTGTCTTCCCATTTTAGAATCAATATCTCATATTGCTTATATATGGATCTTAGGATCAATATCATTACTATCTTATGACTCATTTCTTCCATTAAAGTTATATCCCATATATCTCTTAGGTTGAATGAACACAAGTAAAAACCTATAAATTGCCCATGTGTAATTATTAACTAGAACCTTAATAGAATTGACCTTGTGTTGTGGGACTAGAGAGCCTCATCCATATATATTCCTTGCTCCCACTTTATTTCTTAAGAAAGAACTCTTCCTCTAGAAATATGGCGAGTTGAGAAAGATATTTTCTTCTCTATAAGGGTCGTATATTTAATATCCATAAGTTTTGTTAGGGTGTCTCACAAACCAATACTTCATAGTCTTATATTCCAATTAGTTAGGGTTATACTACTTCACTATGTTGAACATTTCGAAACCTTAACTTGCTTAAGGTCAAGCATTAACCTTTTCCCTATCCTATATGGAATAATTGGAATAGACTTACAAGGTACCAATTAAGAACAAGTGGTTATATTGAGTACATAACCTAAAATAGATAAAGAAGAATGTTGTAAAGGCTATCATTGTCCATATTATGTCCTACATAATATGACTTATTATTTTAGCTACACAATTAAGTTAAAATATGTAAAGTAGTGTCCTTTAAAATTAGATTCTATTATTTTTTAATTATGTGTGAATTACATACCAGAGTATTCTTCTCTTTGATCTTATCAAAGAGTTCCAATACTTTTTTCATCTTTATGACTACTTCATTATTAATCTCAAATAATTTCCCAATGGTCTCAGATTTGTACTTCATAAAGTACATTTCCATACCTAGAGACATCATCTTTGAAAATAATGAAGTATAAATATTCTCCTTTGGCCTTAATAGCTATGGGTTAGCATACACCTAGATGTCTAAGTTCTGACAACTCATTAACCCATTCTACATGTTTACAATAAGTTAAAGAGTAGATTGATCTAAATCAACCCATTTCATCTTAAGAGGAGTATTCACACATAACATGAGCGCTAACATATCTAATATGATTAAACAATTTATTAAACTTCCACTTGAAACACTTTGCCTTTCAATGTTTTATAATATCTAAAATTTCTATAACTCAAAATAAATCAACATTTATTCATGTAGGATAATGTTCTCGTTGAAAGATATAATAGCAATCTTAAATAATATGAAATCACTACAAGGCTATAATATAATTGTATCTCCCACAAGTAATGATGTAACTTTTACACCATTTCATATGTAGGTCAACATCTTCTTTATTAAGCCTTCATTTACTTGTTATCTTCTACAACTCCTTATAGATAAGAGATACATATTTTATATCTTATACCATTAAATGTATCCCTAGTATCTAATACTATGATATAAACATATAATATCTAATACTATGAAGTGTATATTTAAGACAAGTAAATGTCAGTGACTTGGATGCATGAAGCTTCTCAAGCTCCACCTTCGCATTATATGCAATACACTTTGTATTTTCTCTTCCATCTACCATCATCATGATAGTGTAAGAATTCTATGTCTTATTTAGGCTTTTATTATCTTGACCACCTTCTTTGACTTTTAACTATATCTTCTATTTCTATCTAATGATCTTACTTCTTTTTATTGGTCTCACCAACAAGAAGTATTTAAGATGTATTGTTGTTTTAACCTTCTCTTAATTAGCTCACCACTATGAGCCATGATAGATCTTATATCCATCTATCAATGCTGCCTCTACAATTTTTATCTCATCCTCAATCGGGTGCCCTATGGCCCTGTGGTAGGAGCAATAGTTGAGTTCCTAGGTCCTTCAGCCTCGTTGGGACGTCTCATCAGAGGCAGGCAGATCAAATTTTGTTTCATGCACATGTTAAATAGTTTTCTTGTGCATTTTTGGGAGAAAGAGTACCGCTTTAGCGCACGCTTTCCAATGTGAGTCTTGTTGAAGGAGACCTTGATAGGAGAACCATGGTGGCATTCTTTCTCCCAGTGTTGTTGCTCCTTGATGAGGAAGCATTGATGATGTTACCCCAATGGGCTATTGGTTGCTTGACTTTTGCACGCCTTGACTCAAACCTTCCCCTCAGTGGGTCACTAGCACAAAGATTTTGTTGTTGGTGACACAAGGTAGGCTGAAGGTGACTTACTACTTTGTGTCTCACCTCATGCTAAGATTAGCTACTCGATCATAGCCATCTGAGAAAGATCTATGCACACTTGGAGTGGTTGATTATGAGGAATCATGCCTGCCTCATCTTTCAAAGACTCCCCTGTGTTTGACTATTTATAAGTGATTGCCACAGTGGAGCTGTCAGTGGTGGCCCAGCCTGAGTGACATGGGGCTGGGAGATCTTAGGGGCTCCTGGACTTTGAGTTGCTTGTGGTGGGAACAATCTAGCATTGGCCAAGATGGCCTTAAGTTGTTGATTTTGTCACTAAAGGTCTGCCACTGTGAGGTTAAGTGGTGCACTCCCTAGTTGGTTATGCTGTGTTGTTGCTACTATCTGAGGAGTGCTACCTTCACCAAGGACAATAGGAGCATGTAGAGAAGATGGCGCCATGACAAGGCTACGGCCAATGTTTAAGCCATAAAAGATGTTATCTTTCTCTTCAAAAATCTCATTGAAGACTGGGGTTGTGCTACTAGATTCACCAACCTCATCTCATTGTACACTGGTCATGTCTTTTGTAGGTTTGACCAGTTCCTGGATGTTTTCTTGGATCGGTTCTTGAATAAGCTTTTGAAATAAGAAAGAATCTCGAGGGTGATGGACTCATGCATAGTGTCCCCAGTCTGTTGATCCTCTTGTACAATGTCCTCTAGCGTGACATGGATGACGTAAGAGGAGCTGGTGTGAGGGTGTGGTGACTAGAAATGCAATGTGTTAATGGTGAAGTTTGTTTGCTGTTGAGTCTGATTGTGAGGTTATGGTAAGCTCATTAGTTGTTTACTAAGATCAAGGACCTCATTGTTGATCAGAGACTCAATGACATCCTTGAACTGGTGGTAATCTTCAATGACATGCCCGACCTTTCTATGAAAAGGACAGAAGTTAGGCTCCCCACTTCTTTGAGCATCATTGGGAGCTTCATTTGTGTTAAACTCATCAAATCATTCTTCATGTAAATGTTGAGTATCTTCTTTGAGTATTCCCAACTGAAGGAATATGGCTTGACCATGCATCGTGCCCATGAGGCTCGTGGCCTCAGACTATTGATGGACTTTGAAGAGGCTTTGCAACATTTTTCATTTTGCTACTAGGGATATTATTCCTCGAGAAGAAAGAGGTGTCCACCATGTTGACGTTGTAGACATGCCAAATTTGCCTAATTCAGAGCATAAAACTCATGTTTTATAGGGTAACATGTGTGATTGTTCTTAGAATGATGTTGGGTCTTTTAATATTGATTTGGAGCTTTGCCAAATGAAATCGGATGTTTTCTGAAGTTTTCTGCACAAAGCCATAATTCCTGAGCGAAAGCCACACGTATATCGTGTAAACACGGAAATTGGCTGAATGACCAATGCCTAATGATCACGCATTGAAGGTATGGTTAGATTCAAGCTTTAGACAAGTTTTGTTTCATGCCGTGTTTTTCTGGTTGGCCGTCGGAGTCATTTCGACCAGTATTGTATCTTCTGTTCACTGACCTAACTTTCAGATACATTTTTGAAGTTTTGGAGGGTGTTATGGCTAATCCATTGCTATAAAAGCTTCTTCGGCTTGTTATCTTTCCAACGCAACAAACAACATTGAATTCCGAGTTCGGAAGTGTCCGCAATGGCTTCTAGAAGAAAGACACGCAGAACCAGTCCCATGCACCCTGGTCCCTTGGCACATGCGCCCTGGACCTAGGGCACATGTCCATGTGCCCTACCCCTAAGGCACGTGGCCATGCACCCCCGATCGGGGGCATGAGGTAACTAGTTTTCAACCAGAACTCTACCTCTAACCAGATCAGATCAATTTTTTTGACTAGATCAAACCAAATTTGTAGGGAGGATAGCATGCGCCCCCTCTAGGGGGTGCATGCGCCCAATACCAGGGCACATGTGCCCAAAACTAGGGCGCAAGGCCCCTGTTTTTTAGCCAAGATCGCGATGTTTTTCTCCTATATATAGACTCTGATTCCGGTCATTTCAGAGGCTAGTTCACGACCCCCCAGGCATCTCAAGACATCCAAGCTCCCTCATGCATCAATTTTGTGATTTTTAGAGATATAATTTCAAATTTTTAGAGAGAGAAAAGCTGGTTCAGGAGAGAGGAAGGCTGGTCTGCAGGTGATCTGCCAGGTCTCTCTTCTTCGGCTTCTACAGAAGCGTGTAGACATCTGCTGCTTGAGCTCTCAACATCAAAGTTCTTCCTCTCCAAGTCTTCTTCAGTTTTAAATTGAAGGTACATAATTTTGAGGTCGGGGCTGGTTGTGATGAGCACAGAAGCAAAGTTGCACCTGGCAGATCCTAGACTGCTACTCGGCTTTTTCGATAGCACAGATTTGGCCATATCTTTCTATATTCTTATCAGAATTTTTATGTTCCTTTTCTATCTCTTTGTTTCATGATTCTCCATCCTCCTATAATTTTTTTACATTTGCATTATTTTTAGTTTGTTAATCTGAAAATAAAAAAAGAGGGGTTAGAGATAACCCGAATCCGCTCAGTTTCTAGTCAGTTGTGTGTTTCATGTCATTTTCCTTACATATACTCCACTTTGTTTAGTTCTAATTATATTTTCATCTATTTGTTTGTCTAGTTACATAGGAAATCAAGCACCCACACGTTGAGGACTTTTCTTCATCGGTCGGCCGAAGAAGGAGAAGCTTTGACCCGCACTCTTCATGCTAAGGTACATATGGTCATCTTTATTTCATAAATTGGAACCCGCAGTTCTTGGCGACCACATGTCTTAATTTTAGACTTCTCATCCTCCTCCCACATGACCCGAACTGTCTCTTTGGTGATCAAGCAACACCGAGGGATGAAAGTTCGGGGATCAATGTGAGTGTGGGACCGAGGTAAGAGTTGCTTTTCATGTTTTCTTCCTTTCTTTCTCATCCCTTCTTGAGGTGACGATCCAGATTTATGGACTTCCCTGAAAAGGAGAGCCCCATTGAATTTTTAGAGTCAACAGCTTTGTGGCGACCACAGTGGGACAAGCAATGTCTTTAACCATGGGTGCTTAGTGTTTTCTTGCAACTAGTTTTAGTTCTAGACCGGTTCCCGCGTGAGCCTTTCCTTCTTTCCACCTCTCTTAAATTTCATGCCATCTCAAAATTTTTGATTTCACCCATCTTTCATCAGATATGAAGTTCCAAGTACCCCATTTAATTTCTGTCATTTTATTTCAGACGGTTCCCGCATGAACCCACCTTTGCTTTAAGACTGGTTCCTGCGCGAACCAACTCTCTTCTACAAACCGGTTTCCACATGAACCAACAAATATTTTTAGTCATTCAAATCAGATTTTTTTATCTTTTTTTCTGCATGTTATCATCCTCAAATTGGTCACCACGTGACCCTCTTTTATTTTCAGTTGTCATTTAAATCAGTTCCTACGTGAACCACCCTTTTTCCTTTCAAACCGGTTCTCGCGCGAACCAATCTCTTTCTTTACTTTGGTTCCCATGTGAACGAAATCACTTCTCCTCAGATCTATCCCCACTTGGATCAGACCCTTATTCATCTTTAATTGGCCCCACGTGGCCCTCTTTGATCATTCAAACCGGTTCCCACATGAACCACGCCTTTGCTACCCAAAATCGGTTCCCGCGTGAACCACCTTCACTTTTTACCCCGGTTCCCACGTGAACCAACTTATTCTTACATCGGTCCCCACATGGACCACCCCTTTTGCTTAGCTATCAGATCTGAACCCTCTTCCTTTCATTACTTTTCACTATCTCCATTTGGCTCACATAAGAAACAAGGTCTAGATTCTAGTTTCTAGTTGCTTGTCTAGTTTCTAATTGCTTGTCTTGTGTGATTGTTTGTTTAGGTTTATGTTTTACTTATTACTTGCTTTATTACTTGATTGCATTCTTTGCTCCTTCTTCCTACCTCCTTCTTTTACACCTTTTTTCTTTTGAGGCAGGAGCTCACTCTCCCATTTACCCCTCCCATCCAAAACACCTTCTTGGTGGATTCTGACCTCTCTTCTGGGATATTCCTTCCTAGTTGACTTGGTTGGCTTTCATCAAGGCCTCCATAATTCCTCATACGTGGAGTATTCTTCTTCATGATCGGGTTGGTTGTACCACTCCCCAAAACCCGAAGCATCCTATGTTACCTACACGTGGTGAGATTGTGTGAAACTTAGGTCATTGGAGATTGGAGTTAGGATCCTAACCCATTTATTGAGAGAACAATTTGTAAAAAATCCATAAACCTAAGGTTTAATCAAAATCATTGCATAATCTTGTTTTCAAGTGTTTGCATCACTTGTTTGTCAAACAAAAATTCAAAACTCTAACACTTTTGCAAGATACTAAAAACAAGAAAAAAAATTCTTTGTTTGTTTTGCCAACTTGTTTATTTTACCCTCTCCTTGAAGTTGAAAGGTGACAATGCAATTAAGGTCTAGAAGGCATGTTGGAATGGCAAAACACACTAAACATCGAGAGCACGAGATGGGTCATCAACCAATTTCGTCAGACGGTCATGTCAATCCCTTGTTTGAGTCAGAAGCACAAGAGGTCCCTCAACCATCTACTCCCCGTGATGTTGAACAACTCTTTAGGGAGTTGTCTCTTTATACTGACCCATAAACCTACTCCCATATACAATCCATGGTGAAGGGAAACATTACCTCTGATCAGGTTGAAGCTAACCAAGTTGTCTCATCTCCTTGTCCTATGGTTCGACCACCACTCATTCAATCATCCTTTGTTCAACCACCTATTGTTCAGCAATCTGTGATTCAACCATCATTAGCACAACCATCTGTAGTTCAACCATCTATAGTTCAACCATCTGTGGTTCAACCATCATTTGTCCAGCCACCTTATTGCAACCATGTTGCTCCCTTGGCCCACAAGTCATGGGACAATCTTCAGAGAATTTGCCAAGTCATGCTCCTCAATTCCAAAATCACGCATCTAACCACATACCCCCACTAGTAAACCAAGAACCTGCTCTCACCCAGGCAATCATGGATCAGCTCACCCATATGAATGAACGTTATGAAGAGCTGAGATGTCGCTTGGACTCCAAGTCAATTCTTGAGGTCTATATTCTTTCTTTGCCAGTTCTTCACCTGCCACCTTCTAAACTACCAGTTTATCGCCGCTACAATGGTACTAGCAATCCTTTTCTCCACCTTAAAGATTTTCTTTACGAGTCCTCATTTTGGAAAAATGATCGTAGAGTCCTTGATTTCTTGTTTCGCCGATCATTAGAAGGGTCTGCATTGGAATGGTTCTACTTGCTTGACTCCTTTGAGGCAGGAGATTTTGATATTGTCAAGACCAAATTTTTGCAAAGATATAGAGACCGAATGGCACCATCATGCTCATTTACAGATTTGATTGCTGAGAAGATGAAGCCCGAGGAGGACTTCATAAAGTTTGCTGATCACTGGAGGGAAATGGCGGAGAAATTAACAGATGTTATTTCTGAAGGGGAACAAGTGAAAATGCTCATCGAAAACACCACGCCAGCTCTGAGAAATGTTTTGATTATGCACCGTCCTACCACCATGAATGAACTTTATGACAGTACCCAATACTTGCATTCCCACTTCAAAGATGTCACAATGATAAATCCATTTGATCCCAAACCTAGGAACATTACGAGGACCCCCTCTGCACCAGCTGGGCCTACAACTAAGGGAGTTGTCAACAATGAAGTTGTAAACATTGTGGGGAACCAGGGAGGAAATCATCAAAACCAGTTCAGAAACCCACCACAGAACCATTCTTATCACCCTCCTCAACAACAAGTTAGGCCACAACAACCACGACAACCACAACAACCCCCTCAACATGTACTCACAACCCCAGCAACCTCGTCAATCTACCTATAATAAGGCACCGCCACCACCCAATCAGGCACCAAGAAGGGGGGGTCCTAGGAGAGAGAATTACCAACAACTCCCTTACTCCTTGACTGACATATTCAATGTACTTATGACAGAGAAACAGTTCGAATTGCCCAAGGAAAGAGAGGTTTGGCCAACAAATGCAGATATGTCTCGATACTATGCTTACCACTGGTACCCTGGTCACACCATAGAAGTGTGTTTTTAATTCAAGGATTGCATCCATGATTTGAATGACTAAGGCAGCATTGATTGGGCTCAAATAGGGGAATGCATATAGGCAATGAAGGCTAGGCAGCAGCAATGGCAGCGCCCACCGGATCAACCCAACAACAACCCGGCTTGGGGATTGTTCAAAATCCACTCCCATTACATATTCCCGCTCCGGCACCAACACATCCAAAACCAGGAATTGGTCTAGTACACTCCATTGTCTAGGAAGATGTTAGCCGTGCTCAAGGTTGGCAGTTAGAAAACCACAATGCAACCATGCCAGTCAACCCAGCTAGGCCTCCTGCCAGGAACCCTCCTAGACAGATAATCCGTGCACCGTCTACTCCACAACCACCACCAAGCTCAATAACCCAACCACTGGCTGCCACTTCTTCTCCCCAACTCATCATTAGGCCTGCCCCCGCCTTGACTACACCTCCCTCAACAATTGCTACACACCGGCCCTTGCTCATCCGACCACCACAATTACCACCAAACCTGAACCCCCAGCCTATGAGCTCTGTCACTCCAAAACTCCCACCTATCATACCACCAACCCCACAACCTACCACTTTACCAACACCTTCATTAAACCCATCAACCACTCCTGCACCCCGGCCTCTTCTTATCAGGCCACCAATATTACCATCACTACCACCTCCAAATCCTACCCTTCTAACCACAAACCCAATCATCCTAGAACCACCAATCCCATTGTCTACCATACCTACACCTACACCACCTGTTCCCACCTCAATTAACCCATCACCTCTACCCAACTGCCAAATAGCCCCAGTGCTTAGGAGTCGGAGGATGTTCCAGTGACTCTTTCCCCAAGTCGGGACTCAACCATAGGATCCAGTGGAGGAGGAACAAGTGGAAGAACCCTTGCCGGGCACGGCCTATGATTTGTTGAAACATTTGGATAAGACACCAGCCCGCATCTCTATACTTGAGTTGATTAAAAGATCATAGGTGCATCAAGAGATTTTATAACAGTATTTGCAAAGGGTCATAGTGAATGAAGATCTCCCACCTGAGAAGATCACTATAGTGTTAGCCCCTAGAAATGAGCACCCAACACTCACTTTCTCGCAAGAGGAATTAACAGATCTCGAGGTCAAGAGATATGCTTTACATGTGGCTATTATCATTTGCAATGTCGAAATAAAATCCTGTTTGGTTGACACTGGAGCTTCTATCAATGTTATGCCGCCAAAAACTTTGTAGTTGTGCGGCATTTTCGAACAGGAAATCAAGCCATCTTGTGCCATGGTGACAGCCTATGACAACTCCAAGAAGTCTGCACGTGGGGTAGTCACTCTAGAGGTTAAACTTGTACCATGTACGATCACAACTAATTTTCATGTTATGGAACTAGATCCAACTTTTCAGGCTATACTTGGGAGGCCTTATCTGGAGGCAATAGGAGCTATGGCTTCAACAAACCATCAGTGCATAAAGTTTCCCTTTAAAGGACAAGTTGTCAAGGTGACTAGCATGCTTGTAAGGGACGAGATGAATGATGCCATTTTTACATCACCCCTACATTTATCAATACAACCCCAGATCTCAGTGAGAGAATTGCCAGAAGTTAGATGCATGACCACCTCTCTACCAGACATAGTGGGATGGCGGATGATGATGAAATTGGGCTATCAGCCTGGAAAAGGTTTGGGCAAGGATCTTCAAGAGATCACTCAGCCAGTTGAAACTGTGAAAAGGCCACGTAAGCAGGGGTTGGGATACGAAGAGGATTCCATCCCAAGGAGGGTCTTCTAGCCAGGATATGCCATGGGACTCCACACGTTCTTCATCAAAGGGGAGACCATGATGATAGCTGAAGATGACAAGAGTTCCATTAAAGTTGTCAAAAGAAGGAATGCTCTAGATGAAGAAGAAGACTTGGAAGATCTGTGCTTATCTTTGACTCGTTTGTTCTCAAGTGGGGAAGAGCACCAACAACCACTCAAGGGCAGACCAATCTTGGATCATCCTATCAAGCAAGCTACCAATCAAGTCAGAACTATTACACGAGGCCCGAATACAATAATTCCATGTTTAAACCTCATGCCATTGTTCTTAGATCTATTGGATGGGCTTCCAAGCCCACTCTTTTCCACCAAACTGACAACTCACTTTGGGCCCATGTGCCCTCTTCAGCCTTCTATTCTAACTGGGCTTACTTGCCCATTTACTTCCCTTATCAACTCCAGGACTAAGGGCTCTTCTCAGTAGGGGCTCATATGCCTATATATTTCCAGAATCGGGTATGCATACCCGTTCACTTTTTTCATCAATTTTAGGCCCATGTACCCATTTTCTGTTACCATTGGGCCCACAAGCCTCTTTTTCCCTTTTATTCTTAAGTTTTTCTCTCTATTAATTTTGTCAGCTTCTAGCAAGTCTTGAGTCACTCAAGCTCAGTCTGTCTATGTCCTAGAAAATTCCAAAAAAAATGTCTTCTCTGAAATTCACATTTCCATCGAGGAGACGTCTCTACTCATCCCAGAGGGTGCTACCAATTAGGGATCCCTCTCTTCTGAATCATTGATCGATTTACTCTATCCTCCCTCCACTGTAAGGTATCACCAAGAAAATTATGGAATGACTTAATCTATGTATGGATGCTCATGAGACACTTCCATACACTCCATGTATGGTAGTTATAGTGGATCATTGGGATATTATTCTAGGATGATTGTACAAGACAATGACAAGTACAATTGTCATGTATATATGCTCTACATCATGTATTCTTCACAAATATCTGTGGGAAGAGTATATAAATTATGTAAAAGAACATCAAATTGTAAGATTTGAATAGAAATGAATGAAATTTTTTTCTAATCATATTTCCTACCTAATTATTTTAACATTTTTTTACTTTTTACTTTTATAAAATAATAATAATTTAGTAGCCCAATCTATTTTGGGCTTGAATGACCCCAACCTGAATGCCAACCCTTCCTTTCTTGATAGTAACATTTCAATATTTTTGTTTAGAATGATAATAGACAAATTTTTATATTTTTCCAATATTTTTTTATTTTTATTGAACATTTTTATAGAAATAATCAAGAATTTGATACAATACAAGTTTGACCCAAATAGAATCAATATTGATTGATTTAGATCAGTAGGAGTAGGTTGATCAAGAAAGACAGTCAAGATCAAACTTTGGATTAATGTAGAATTATCTTTCTTTGATATTGTTTTATATAAATTTTTAAGAATATAGGTTTATTCTTCATAAAATATAATTTTATTTTGTATAGATTAATAAAATATATGTTGCTTCATAGATGCCCATATATGATAGTTTAAGCATTTTAATACATTTCACTCACTTATACTATCACATATATTTAAGATTTGTGATTATCAATATATGTTATATACTTAAAATTTAGAAAGACCTCGCTTAACTGTCTTCTCTCTCTCTCTCTCTCTCTCTCTCTCTCTCTCTCTCACACACACACACACACACACACACTAAGTTTATCAAGATTAATTGTTTCCTAAAAAATTATACAACTAGGCATATATAATTACATAAATAAAATAGCATGTATATGTATGAACACATACATATATACATTCAATTATACCATAAAAATATAATAATATTTATGTATATATTTGTATGTATACATAAATATGTATTATATGTATATACATGTATATATAAATATCCAGTATCACCCCCTTGACCAGCCCAAGCAACACTTAAGTGGCCACCTTGTCACCTAAGAAGAATTGACACTCTTAAATGCCTTAGGAGCCTTGTTGCCTTGACAACTATGATTCAAAATTATTTGGATGAGTTAAATATATCAAAAGTAACTCAAAATCAACGACTGGAGGAAAAGAAATTCATATAACCGACTCCAACTAATTTGGGATGAAGGCTTGAGTTGAGTTAAGTTGAATTAAAATATAAGTTTCAAATCAATAATATAAAAGTAAATGAGGTAAAATAGGCCAATCGGTGTGCGAATTTGGCTCAAGTTAGAGTGGGACTAAACCAAACCGAATTGATAAGTTAACAGTTCATTTCGGCTCAAAAAGCCAACAAGTCAAAGTCTAAAGTAGAACTGAACTGGAAATTTTAGTTTAGTTTACCAATTTTATCTATTCGGGTGAACACCCCTGATCCCAATGCAGATCAAATGGGCCAATCTTGATCTAGATGGGCCACACCACTGGTAGCCAAGAATCAGCTTAGATTGGGCCAATTCGACCCCTGGCCTAGCCCTGATTTTGGCCAATATCACCTTGGAAGAGTTGGATCCAACCATACTGGCAAAACCAGGCATGAAATCAGCCTCCTGGCCAATTTAGGCTAATATCGTCTGATTCCAGGTGAAGTGGATCCAATTCGCCCCATCAGGGTTGAATGGGGATTGGCCATAGCCATTCAGGAGCTAGATCGATTGATTCAGTGAACTATGGACTAATTGATTTGAAGTACACCATCATGACTTCCTTGGTTTAAACCTTGCTATAAAATGGTTATGCAGATTGGACAGTGAAAACAAGTCTGAGTATGTTTGATTGAGTATAAACAAATAAGGTACACAATTAAGGTACAGGCTTAGACTGACTGACTCGTCACTTTTCTTACTTGTGGATAGGGATTGTGAAGTTGGTTTTCATTCTTAATTATCCCGCAAAACTAAAACAAATGACTATTAGTAATGGGTAACGATCAAGTTATAAAAAAGTAATAAATCAAAGAGAAGTTGAAGTGATAAAAGACATTTTTTCTCTATTTTTCACAACTCAGTCCAAAGAGGTTTACTACTAGTGTTGCTTTGCTTGACTCCAGAACATGCTCGAAGCAGTCTCTAATAGAAATTTATACATGATGAAACCGATGTTTGCATTTATTATATTATTAAGCAGAAAACAAAAAGAAAAACCCGGAGGGGTAGAGATACAGACTAGGAAGCCAATGGTATCCTAGAGGTTAGATCTGTCAGGATAACACTTGGCAGAGGAGGATTTGAAAGGACATGGCCAAATATGTGGGAAAAGTACCTTCTAATGAAAATGCATAAATGCATATCAACCTCCGAGAAATAGCTTGGAGAAGATAGCCTACCAGGAATAGTTTAAGTGGTTGTCACCTTTTAGAAAGCAAACTGCCTTTCCTTGGAAGCTTCAAAATAAAATAACGGTCGTATTTTGTTGAAATGTGAAATCGTGAAAGCTATTTAGGTCTACCTTCTACAAAATATGTAAAGATTCATTTATCTCCATCTTTAGACATCACTTTCTTATCATTGTATTATAGCAGTCTTTACTCATTATCAGACAAAAAGTACATTTGGAACTTATCTACCTGAAATTTTATGGGCAATCAAGATGGACTAAAATAGGAGGCTCATAACATATCATTATCTTATAGTAGTCAAAATACACCAAGACTGTTGCTGAA
The DNA here is from genome assembly GCA_036172225.1 of Cryptocoryne crispatula var. balansae. NCBI lineage: Eukaryota > Viridiplantae > Streptophyta > Magnoliopsida > Alismatales > Araceae > Cryptocoryne > Cryptocoryne crispatula. The sequence continues at coordinate 40,009,225 of CM069921.1, forward strand.
GCTAGTCCAAAATTTGATCATTGTGTGCAACTAATTAGCTAGATTGACTACATTGCTTCATTTAGGGCAATAGATTTTTTTTATTTTCTACATTAGACAACGTCCTAGTTTCCACATTCCTTTCGTTCAATTTAGAACAAAGCTAAAGGGAGATATCAGTAACAAAGTTCTACTAGCCCTATCCTTTAAATGCATTAATGAGAAAAAGAAATCAATGCTATCGACAATAAACTGAGCTACATGATCACCACAAAGTGGCCATCACCCATGAGATACATCCCGCATAAGGTTTTGCACCTTTATTTATTTTACCATCATCATCAAGTTTTCAAGGCTATTACCTCTACTGAGTGATGTGGAACAGGATCAAGATTGAATGAAACTACATGCAAACTAGCAAATGCTCAATACAACAAACTGATTTAGAATGATCAGATATAGGACTTTCAAAGAAATTCTTTTATCCAAAAATTAAAACTATTGAAAACCAGCAATTCAAGTATTCAAAGAGATAATAAGAAGATTAAGCAGCTTTGGGAAACTTGGTTGTCCCATTGGACCTCAGGTTTGTTCGGGACAAACTTTGTTGTCCCTTTGAAATCTATTGGGGGTTGAGAAAATCTCACTTTAGGCTCACTCATGCTCTCAAATTGTTCCATTTCAGTCACCACTTATATGTGTGATCAAGGGTGGTCACTAATAGAAATGTATGTCCTACAAGCCAATCATATATGATATGATTCAACATTTCCATATTTATCTTATTCAATTAATTAGGTAAATCTTCATTATAAGCTCTTATTAGATGCGAATATTATAATGAAGTTCTTGATCAAATACAATGATGATTAAATCATGATGTGATCATGATAATGAGATTGATCATCTAGAGGTATTTGATCTAAATATTCCTAGTCATAGGATACTTGAGATGGGACATCAAGGATCTGGATAGACTAGTGTATGTGATATCTTCTTATGTGATGAGGATCTGGATAGACTAGTGTGGAGACACTGAGATACACATATAGGTGCTCAGTAATTGAACGAGTTCATTGAACAGACCAAATTAGAAATCCTGAATAGTAACTTACCAAACTGTCAATCAGGGTTTCTATCATCACGGTTGTATCGTTGGATCATTGACATGAGTCGCCAAAGATACCTTGTTGAGTGGAACTCGTGCTTTGACTATTGACTTATAGATCACCTTTTAGATGGTCTAGTATAGCGATGGATCGAGTACAAGGAAAACCGGATGGAGGTAATTGAGCGGACAACAAGGGATCGTCCACTCTCAGTAAGTGAGAGTGAATGTCCTATGGGATAGTACTCTAAATCCCTAACCAGGGTAGATAGGATAATTGGAAAAGGAGTTTTATAATTGATCCAATTTCAAGTATTTGATCCTATAGAGTAGGTACACTAAGGAGTTGATAGTCAATGATGTACTCCTTTCCGACCGGGACATTGGATGGATAAGGGTTTATATCCATGCGGTAACTGATGATGGAAAGGCTCAATGGAGATGAGATTATCCCCATAGCCATTTGGGATCATGGGATGTGACTTATACCCTTCATGATCGCTAGGCCGATTAATCTGTTATCGGATAACAAATTTAATTAAATTAAATAAAATTGTTCTATTTTTTATGCCTCAACTAAATAAGCTATTAGGCCTAGTGGGTCACACACAAAAGGACTTATCCATAAGTATAAGGGTAAGGACGTAATTTATGGAGATTTTGGGTTTTTATGAAAAATTTCAAAATTCTCTCTAAATACTAATGGTTTCAGCCAAACCCTATCAAGACAAGGGTGTTAACCACGTCCTCAGCCTCCTCCCTACCTCATTCTCTCTCTATAAGGCATCCATGGCCAATGGAGCACCATTCTTCTCTCTCTAGAAGGCATCCATGGCCAATGGAGCACCATTCGGGAAGAGTTCTCGAGACCGGCGCGAAAGGAGAACCTGCTGTGGATGAAGTTCGTGTGGATACTATTGGAGATTGGACACTTGAACGGTATGAAGAGCTTCAGAAGCTCATCTCCTTCCTCTCCATGGGATTATATGAATTCCTATCAGGTATATTCGAATCCGATTTGATCAATTTTTGGTTTTTCGTCGTTCGATTCTGAATGAGATAGATTTTAAAGGAACCCATAGGAATCGTTGCTTTTACTGCACCATATTTTTATGGACAATTCCTAACAGTGGTATCAAAGCAAGGTTCAAGTCTCGGTCAAAATTGAAGTCGAATTGACATTATTTCATGTAATTTATGTGTTCTCGAATCTGTGTAAATGTCTGTTTTGACGAGGCCTCCATTGTCTGTGTATAACACAGATAAAATATTTGTTGGCTTAGGTAGAATCTCATAATATAGGGCTTTTTAAAGCCACAAACCATTAGAAGTTTTAATCTCTGTAGAATTCGAGAGAAACCCCAAAATTTGGTGTTTCTGTCATGCCCCAAAAGTCACCCGGATTTGGGGATTTTGTCAAATCTCCGTCCACAAAAGAAATTGAGACTTGAAAAAGGTTTATGAGATGGGTAATGTGATTATCTAACATTTTCTCTTGATCTCCAGCTTTGAACGGCAGCGGAGGGAGAGAATTTTAGATTTTTCTACAAACTTGGATTCTACGAAGTATGGCGGTGCTGACCTGTTTCTCCTTATTTTTCCATTGTTATAAAATTTTTATTTGAAGGGATATACATATTTGGAAACTTCATTTGATGAGGATTGTAAATTGTATTTTTGGAGAATATTTGGCTTCCGAGATAAGGAGTTATCCTTGTTGCAAAATGATAATTTCTTCTACGGAATCTCGATGACCGTCGCCTCTTCTTCTTCATTTTTTTGTTGATTAAGATTTTTTCCTAGATATGAGACTGAATATTTTGGAATCCTTATTTGATGAGTATTATAATTTATATTTTATAGGATTTTTTTGAGTATGGGATATGGAGATATGTTCGAGTTAAGAGGGGACATATTTCACTGATGAACATTGTCATCGGGCGGAGCTGCGAAAGGGCGGCTATGCGTGCGGCACACCGGCAGTGCAGACACCATGGAAGTGCTAGCGGCACAACGTGCCAGCACCATTGGGCTGTGGCAGCGCACATTGGCACATGCCGGTGTGGTGTAGTGCGCGGGCGCACGCAGCGTAATGTGCCAGATACTTTAATAATTGATTTTAAATAGTTTAAAATCATAGAAAATCCAAAAAAATGCCATAAAATTTCAAAAAAAATCTTAAAAATTTCATAATATTATCTAACATGTTTTAAAATATTTAATGACATGTTATATAGTGTTAAGCTTGATTTACATAGATTCACTCATGGTTAAACTTTAAAATTATTTTAAAGGTTTAATTTATATAATTAGTGTCTTAATTAATTTTGTAAAATGAGATTTTACAGAATATAAATTGGGACATTAATTTCTGACTTTGCACAGTATTGGGAATGCATGAATGTTTTAAATAGTTTAGATGTGTATGTTTATTTCATATAAATTGTTTATAAGTTGTTGTCATGATATTTTCATGTTATTTATTTCATGAAAATTCGACATGCGTGAAATTGAGAATTTAAAAAATAAAGTATATAATTTTATTCTGATATATATGATATATCTCATATGATTATCACGTATGCGCTCTATGTTCATGTGATGAATGTAAGTGTGTGTATGAAGGTGATCATGAACTTAATTATGCTTGGCTTGAGATTGCTTTTAATTGTGTTGGTTATGTTATTAAATGGGGCATATGTGTGTCTCCTCTCTCTCTATACAATCTGATTGTACATTCTACCTCCCTCCATTAGTGTACTCCTCTTGGTTAAAACCAAGGTTTCTTATTAAGTTATGTACATTTGTGAGTCTATGTACCCTTAAGCCGATTGTAAGAGTTAGAAGCATGTTCATGGAAGGTTGGAGAGCAGGACCACTTGGAGAAGCACCCTTCTGAAGTGGGAGTACGCCAACTCTTGCATTTGAAGCAAGGATTTGCACCTATAGGGGTGCCTTAGGTGCATACTTAGGGTTAAGTCCATGATCACCTATTTTTATGCATATTTGATATGTGGATGTGTGCTACAAGTTATACCTTTTGATATATGATATTACAAAGGTATAATATATACTGAGCACATATTATTGATGAGACTAAAATAAAATCCTTCTGTGTTTTAATTAAGTCGATAAGCGTGTGACATTAAGAATGATTCACGTAGCCTTCCATTATTATAGTCTTGATGAGCCAATCTTAAATTGGATAGGTTTGTTGTGCTATCACAAGGCCCATTCAATAAGGGATTGGTGATCATAGCTAAGGCATTTTTCAAACCTTGGGGTGGACCATTTGCATGACTTTGTTGTGCTACCACAAGGGCTGTGTAAAGAATCCATTCTCATAACGTAACAAGCGGGTTTAACCTAACTAGAGTATATGGCTTGTTGTGCTACCATGATCATAACTCTAGAGGCTAAATGACTAAGAGTTGCAAGAGTTACAATTGGAAATAGTTTCCTACCTATTAAGTATGGGGTGATTTGTTGTGCTACCACAAGGTCATCACCATAAAATTAATAGGGTTTTAGTCCCCACTAGGATTTCATTGTGATATCCTATCTTTGCATAATGCGGGTTATGCAAATTCGTCGAAAGTTAGTGGGAGCATAAATTAGGATGAAAGACTATATCTTAATTTCATGAATGTCTGCAATATTATATTGATAAAATTATATCTTAATTGCAGAATACGATAATAAACCACCATTAGTATGGCATACTAGATGCCAAATAGCTTGATGGCTCACACTTCTTAGACCGGTTTGGAACTAAGAGATTTGTTCATATAGTTGACAAATTAACAATCCTACTTAAGAAGTAGGTGTCTCCTAGATTATCTAATGATGTGAAAGAAATATAAGATCTTATCTTATAGACAAAATGCATTGTTTGCCTTAAACTATATGTTAGTCTCTATGAGATATAAATTGTAGAGACAACATGGATAGATGGATATGAGATCCATCATGGCTCATAGTGATGAGCTAATTAAGGGCAAGTTAGAACAACAATATATATTAATTACTTCTTGTTGGTGACACCAATAGAAAGAAGTAAAATCATTAGATAAAAATAGGAGATAGTTAATAGTAAAAGAAGGTGGTCAAGATAATAAAGTCAGAATAAGACAAAATTATTCCACTATCATGATGATGGTAAATGGAAGAAGAAGTGCAAAGTGTATTATACAGAATACAAAGGTGGAGCTTGAGAAGCTTCATACATCCAAGTCATTGGCGTTTACTTGTTTTAAATATACACTTAATAGTATTAGATACTATATATGTATATCATAATATTAGATACGATGCATGTATCTAATGGTATGAGATACTGGATATGGATCTTATATCTACAAGGAGTTACAGATGATGTCAAGTAAATGAAGGCTTAATAAAGAAGATGTTAACCTACCTATGAAATTGTGCAAAAGTTGCATCATTATTAGTGGGAGGTACAATTCTTTAATAGTCTTATGGAGTTGTCTTAATAATTAAGATTGCTATTATATCCTTCTACAAGAACATTATATGATTTCCTACTTGAATAAATGTTGATTTATTCTTAGTTAGGGAATTGATAGATATTCTAAAAGATTGAACGGCAAAGTGTTTGCCAGTGGGAGCTTAATGAATTATTTAATCATATTTTATATGTTAGCTCTCATGTTATACGTGAATACTCTTTTTAAGAGATAAATGGGTTAATGAGTTGTTAGAACTCATACATCTAGGTGTATGTTAGCCCATATCTTGTAAGGCTAAAGAATAATATTTCTACTTCATTATTTCAAAGATGATGTCTTTAGGTATGGATATATGCACTTTATGAAGTACAAATCTAAGACCTTTGAGAAATAATCTGAGATTAAGAATGAAGTAGAGATACTAAGGGAAAGAGTAATAGAACTATTTGATGAGATCGAGGAAAGAAATACTTAAGTACATAATTCATATATAATGGAAGGATAATAGAATCTAATGGACACCTTTTTACACATTTTAGCTTAATTGAGTAGCTAAAATGAAAAGCTATATTATATAGGACATACTTTGCAAAATTTCTCTTTGTTATTTTTGGCTAAGTACTTGTTATAACCACTTGATATTAAGAGGTACCTTCTAAGTTTGTTCTAATTATTCCATATAGGATATGGAAAAAGGAGTTAAAACTTGACCTTAAGCAAGTTAAGATTTTGGAATGTCCGACCTGGTGAAGAAGTATAACCCTAACAAGTTGGAATATAAAATTATGAAGTGTTGGCTTGTGGGATAACCTAAGGAAACTTCTGGATATTAATATACCACCCTTATGAATAAGGGTATGTGTTACTCAGCTTACTATATTTCTAAAGGAAAAGTTCCTTCTCAAGAAAGATAGTGGGAGCAAGGTATATATGAAAGATGTTCCAGTCCCACAACCCAATAACATTTCTGTTAAGGTGCTAGTTAATAATTATACAAGGATAGTTCATAGGTCTTTACTTGTGTCCATTCAACCTAAGAGATAAGTGGAACATATCTCTAATGGATGAAATGAGGCATAACATAATAAGGATATTGATCCTAGGATCTGTCGACTCTAGAAACGGGTTCCGGATCGGCACCTCAAGAGAAGGTGAAAGATGGAATTGAATAGGGGAAAGGGAGTGAATTGGAAAACACTTGAAAAGCAGTAAAAAGTCCTCACCTCGGTCTCACACACACATTGATCCCTGAACTTTCATCTCACGGCGTCGCTCGAGCACCGAAGATGGTTCAGGTCATGTGGGACGAGAGTGAGGAGAAGATGAACTTAGAACATGAATAAAATAGGTGGTCGCCAGGAGCCGCGGGCTCCGCTTTATGTAATGAAAATAGAAAGAAGTTGAATTTGACCGTGTCTACCTTAGCGCGGGAGAGATTGTGTGTAGGTTCAACCTTCTTCTTCTTCGGCCGGCCGATGAAGAAGAGTCCAACCTATGCTAGCTTGATGTACCTGTGCAACTAGTAAACAAAGAAGACAAGAAAACAAGTGAAGGGAGGATTAGAACTGAGTGAAGTGTAGTAACTGTAAAAAGAATAACACAAAAGTGCAATTGGAAACAAACTCACAGGATTCGGGGTTAGCCCTAACCCCTTTTTTTTGGTTTTTTTCATGATGTATGAAATGATGAAAAACTGAACAAAAATGTTGCTTCAATATGAACTAAATGATTTGAATGAAGAGTTAGCAAAGATAATATGAATGGTTAAAGACAACACAACCCAGGAAAAGTGGCAACCGGGTTGGACAGATTCAATGTAAACTGCGTGGCTCTAATGCAGAGACCGTAACGAACAACACCAATGTCAGAATAAAGTTATGTTTGTTTCAAAATAAAGAGGACTCATCGAGGGTGGTTTGATATGAAGACAAGTTTGCTTGAATACTATGACAAGTAATATGAATTTACCTGATAAGCAGGATCTTGGACAGTGAAGTTCTGGAAACTCCTAGCACAATGTTGATGTAGGATGTGCTATGGGCACCACACATATTTGAATTGAATGATTCTTGTTGTAAATAAAATAGGACTCACCGGGAAAAAATTTCTATGAAGGATGTATAAGTTGAATCTACCATTAAATGTACTAAAATTGACTAAGAAGATGATGACTTAGAAGAGAAGATTTCGGATCTATCTATGCAGCGCCGGTGTTGAAGCCGTAACAAGCCAAAGGAATGTCAGAATAGATCTTTTTTTGTTGTAGATGAGATATATCTTGATTAATCACACTTCTTATGAATGAAGTCAGTCCATAAAATGACTAGAAAGATCTGTAGAAGCCGATGATCAGCAGTGCAGCATGTCAGAGCATAGACCGGCTTCTTCTTCACTTTGGGATGATCTCTGAGCACCGGGATGAAGAGAGAATGATTTGGGGAGGTTAGGATGAGCCTAGGATGGCTGGAAGATAAGGATATGAGTGCTGGAGGATGGGGATGCCCTTCTTAGGTCGTTCATATGAGTCTCCCTTTATAGGGGAAGAAAAACAGGTCAAAAAATAGCAAGTTTTGATACATCCAACCATAGGTTGGATTTCCTCCATTTAATGTTGCTAATTTTCATCTTGAGGCATCTATAAGCTTACCCAAATGATTGAGAGGGATTGTAAACCGTGGATCACCTTCCCCATGTTCAAAATATGTCTCCACTTGAAGAGGAAACAAATCTGATCTAAAAATAGCAAGTTTTGATGTATAGGACAACAAGTTGGATTGCCATCATTTGATGATGCTAATTTCGACCATGAAGCTTCTATATACTATACCAAGTAATATAGAGGAGGAAAAAGGAAGGTAAGGTCGTGAATTGGTCAGATATGTGCCCAATGGGCTAGGCTTGCATGCATTGGGCTTGATCGGTGCTGCGTGCGGGCAGAATTGCATGTCTGACTTCTAAAAGGCACTGCAGACAAATGGTAGATTGGAATTGAATAATGTTTGTTGCACTGAAAAGAGGTCTCATAGAGGAAGATCATTTATGTTGAAGACTTATTCAGTAGACATCCGTAGAATCCTGTGAAAAATTTTCAAATAGAGGATATGCTAGGAAAAGCATAATCTGGCACACCACCAAGAGTCTCTTGTTCGGCAAACACGGATTTGATTAGAGATCCATAACACTTCCTTGGATTTATAGTGAACTCCTCGGCTTGTCCAAAATAATGATTCAATTTGATTTTGAAGGTCTAAAAGAGATGTCGCCAATGGAATAAGAGTTTAAGCCCCAAATAAGGCCAAATTGGCATGTCTACAGGTTCTATAAGGAACCAATATGAGATATTAATTCATAAATAGAAAGAGACAATAAAATATGATATAAACTTTATCTATTCTAATCAAGTTCAGAACTTGATAGATACCCCTGAGGATATAGTATCCATAAGAAATAAATGGATCACTAAAGAATAGATTGGAGTGGATTAGAACGTAGAGACCTTCAAAGGTGAGAAGGATATCATCAAAGTCAAATGGTTGACTATGATGAGATATTTTACCTATTCCATAGATTAATCCATTCAAATTTTGATTATTACACATTATGATTATAAGATAAGCTAATTGGATGTTAAGATAGTGTTTCTCTATGGTATTTTGAGGAACATGTGTATATGATAAAACTATTGGGAATCAAGTCCCAATAACATCCAATAGAGTGTGTATTAGATCTATTTATGGCCTGAAATAAAGCTTCCCATAGATCATATATAGGGTTTAATGAGATTAAATCTTATGACTTCGTTAAGAATGAAGAGAAGCCTTGTGTATTCAACAAGATAAGTGGGAGTGCTGTTACTTTCTTGACATTTTATGTGCATGACGCACTACTCATTGAGAATGAAGTAGGTGTGTTATCATAAGTGAGTCTAGCTATCAAATTAATCCTCCAAACATAATTTGAGTTTTGAGATCTATGGAGATAGATCTAAAAGCAATGCCCAGTTAATGTACATAGTTACCATAGTCAAAAGGTTTGATATGACAAACTCTTAGATAGGTTTCTTACCTATGTGATGTGGAGTTAATCCCTCTAAAGTGATGTCTTCACTTCTTGAGAGATAAAGAGATCACATTAATAGAGCCCTTATGCCTTTGTCATGTCTATCATTAATGTGAAGCTATGTACATAATGTAATACTCTAAGTGTTATGAGCATTCATCAAGAAGATTCAGGTAAGAGTCACTAGATACTTTAGAGATATATCATTTGGTACTTGAGAAGCACTGAATGTGTATCTATACACTGGAGAATAAGTCTTGAAAGCTTGTAGTTTTACAAACACAAGCTTCTAATCAAATAAGTTTGATATTAAGTCAGAATAATGGTGGTGCAGTGTGCTAGAAGAGTTCTATGCAATATAACACTATAAATTCAACAACATATGTAAACAAGTTTACATAGTGGTTGCACACTACTTGAGAAGTAGTCTAGATGAAGATTTTCATCTACATCTTAGCTATGGGATTGTCCCAATTTTCTCTGAAAGTGTACCAATATTTTGAGATAACAATGGGGTAGAGCCGATGTCTCATCAAAAGTTTAGAACTTCTGTAGCGATACCAAACAATTAGAGTGATTGCAACTTATAAAGATTTAATTAAAGATAGAGTATCTACCACTAATAACATTACAGATCCACTAACTAAAGCAGTTACTCAAAGAGTGTTTGAGCTTCACCTCGAATTGATACAGACCAGCCAAATGGGTGATTGGCTTTAGTTCAAGTGGGAGATTGATAGAAATGTATGCCCTATAACTCAATCATATATGATATGATTTGACATTTTTTGATATATCTTATTCAATTAATTAGGCAAATCTTCATTATAAACTCTTATTAGATGCGAATATCATAATGAAGTACTTGATCAAATACAATGATGATTAAATCATGATGAAATCATGATAATGAGATTGATCATCTAGAGGTATTTGATCTAAATGTTCCTAGTCATAAGATACTTAAGATATGACATCAAGGATCCGGATAGACTAGTGTATGTGATATCTTCTCATGTGATGAGGATGATCGATCTCATTGGTCATTAGTGTGGAGACACTAAGATACACATATAGGTGCTCATTATTTGAATGAGTTCACTGAACTGACCGAATTAGAAACCCTGAATGGTATCTTACCGAACTGTCTATCAGGGTTTTATATTATCACGGTTGCATGGTTGGACCTTTAACCTGAGTCGCCAAAGATGCTTTGTTGGGTGGAAATTATGCTTTGACCATTGTCTTATGGATCACCGTATAGATGGTCCAGTATAGCGATGGATCGGGCACAAGAAAAACCCGATGGAGGCAATTGAGTGGACAACAAGGGATCGTCCACTCTCGGTAAGTGAGAGTGAATGTCTTATGGGATAGTACTCTAAATCTCTGGCTAGGGAAGATAGGATAATTGGAAAAATATTTTTCCAATTGATCCAATTTCGAGTATAAGATTCTATAGAGTCAGTACACTAAGGAGTTGACAGTCGATGCCGTACTCCTTTCCGATCGGGACATTGGATGGATAAGAGTTTATATCCATGCGGTAACTAATGATGGAAAGGCTCAATAGAGATGAGATTATCCCCATAGCCATTTGGGATCATGGGATGTGGCTTATACCCTTCATAATCGGTAAGCCGATTAATCTATTATCGGATAACAAATTTAATTAAATTAAATAGAATTGTTCTATTTTATTTAGGCTTGAATCAACTAGGCTATTGGACCTAATGGGTCACACACAAAAGGACTTATCCACAAGTGCAGGGGCAATGGCGTAATTTATGGAGATGTTGGATTTTTATGAAAAAATTTTAAATTCTTTATAATATTAATGGTTTCAGCCAAACCCTATCAAGCCAAGGGTGTTAACCACATCCTCAACCTCCTCCCTACCTTGTTCTCTCTTTAGAATGCGTCCATGGCCGATGGAGCATCGTTCGGGAAGAGTTCTCAAGGCAGGCGCGAAGGGAGAACTTGTTGTGGATGAAGTTCATGTGATACTACTGGAGACCGGACACTTGAACAGTTTGAAGACTTGAGAATCCCATCTCCTTCCTCTCCATGAGATTATATGAATCCATATCAGGTATATTCGAACCCGATTTGATCGGTTTTCAGTTTTTCGTCGTTCGGTTCTAATTGAGATAGATTCTAAAGGAAACCATAGGAATCGTCACTTCCACTGCATCATATTTTTATGGATGATTCCTAACAGTAACACACTACCTATAAAGCTCTTTCTAGTAGTCCACTCTCATTCCTTTCATAAACTTAGATAAAGTGACTAATTCCTTTTCTTGAAGTCCACATCTTAAGAGGAAATTATCAAACTTTTCAATATAAGCAACAACTGACCTATTCCTTTGATAAATCCTCTACCATTTATCTAACATCCTCTGCTTGTATGAAGCTGGTAGGTATTTCTCCCTAAGCCTAGCCTTCATTTCATCCCATGTTTGAATAGGTTCTTGATGGCACTGTCTAAGTAGGGATTCAATGGTATTCCAATGCAGTTTGGCTAGTCTTAACAATTTCATCTTGGCAAACCTCACTTTCTTAGCCTCAGATAATTCAAACTACTCAAATAATAGTCCATTCCTCCCTCCCAATCTAGATATACCCTTGGATCCATATATCCCTCAAAACTAAGAGCCTCCACTCTAACATTTCTAAGGGCCCTATCTTCATATTCCTGATGATTGTGCTCTGGCTTATAGCCTCCATTATCATTCTTAAATTGTTGGTGTTGTGGCCTTCTCTCATCATGGTGGCCATGGTAAACTGGTTTCCTAAAAAGAAATGGTTCCCTTTGATCAATTTGATTCCTAGGGTGATATGGCCTAACAGGAGGAGGATCTCTATTTCTACCTTCGACTATAGTTAATCAATTAGTAAGATCTTGGATAGCATGGTCAAACATATTCCCCATAACTCTGATTAAGTTTTCTATGCTTGACAACTTGTCCACAAACTGAGATAAATGCATGTCTATCATAGTTGGATCACCTCCTGACATCTTTGCTATAGGTTGATAGACTGTACCCCTACATGTGGACATGCACTTAGCAAAGACCTAAAAATGAATTTCTAAACAGGTTGTGCTTTGATACCAATTGATGCAGAATAGGATCAAGATTGAATGAAACTACATGCAAACTAGCAAATGCTCAATACAACAAACTGATTTAGAATGATCGGATATAGGACTTTCAAAGAAATTCTCTTATCTAGAAATTAAAACTATCAAAAACCAGCAATTCAAGTATTCAAAGAGATAATAAGAAGATTAAGCAGCTTTGGGAAACTAACCCAAGACAACAGAACTCTGCTCTACCATGTAACAAAATAGATTTTTAATTACCTAGATTGAGGATCACTCTTATATTCTCACTTCATGAACCCTAATATTCTCACTTCATGAATGCTTTGAGGTGTTGACTAATCAATTATGGCCTTCACTTTTCTTGAGATCAGTTGATACCCCTCCCTTAGACACAATAATACCTAGGAAAGTAATGGAAGGAGTTAGGAAAACACATTTTTTTTGCATTCCCAAAGAGTTGTTCAGATCTAAGTGCAAGGAAAACTTCTCTTAAATGTTCAAAATGATCCTTTTTGGTCTTACTATAAATCACAATATCATCAAAGTAGACAACCACACAAATCCCAATGAATGTTTTAAGCATCTAATACATTATTCTCATAAATGTACTAGGAGCATTGGAGAGCCCAAAAGGCATAACCATCAATTCATACAAGCCATCCTTAGTCTTAAAGGTAGTTTTTCATTCATCCCCTGATCTGATTCTCACTTAATGATATTCACTTTTCAGATCAACCTTTGAAAATATTAATGCAATCGGCAAGCATGTCAAACATATCATCCAATATTGGGATTGGAAATCTATACTTGTTGGTTATCCTATTGATGGCACAGTTGTCTATGCACATCCTCCAACTTTCATCTTTCTTACAGGTTAAAAGTGCTGGAACAGCACAAGGGTTGAGGCTTTCTCTAATGTAACTCCTGTCTAACAACTCATCTACCTTCCTTTTTAACTCCTCATGGGATTTTGGATCCATCCTATAGTGAGGTAGGTTAGGGAGAGTTGATCTTGGCACTAAGTCAATAGCATGCTGGATATTCCTCATAGGAGAAAGTCCAGGTAGCAGTTCTTCAGGGAGGACATCATCTTTAAATTCCCCTAACAATTTGACTATGTATGGATCCTTTTTTTCTTTAGCCAAGACTTGATCCTCAGTCTTAACTTCTTTAGCCACTACAACAAAAACAAGCTGGTTTCTACATTCTAACTCAAATTCACATTGCCCAGAGATATGTAAAAACATAGTTGGAGGTTTCAAAGACTTGTTTGAGGAGTTCTCAAACTAATCAGATGCTGATTTTTAGACACCAAGGTAGTGACCGACTTCACTATTTTCGTGGTCGGTTACGTAAGGAATCGATCTAAGCATTTAAAATATTTTTGATTCCTTGAATCCAAGGTCTTAGCCATTATTGAAACCAAAACGACAAAACCGGGAACCGATTAAGAAGGAGATCGAATATACCTTCTTGAGATTTCAAAAATCCCTCACGAGAGATGAAGAGTGGATGTTCCTTGCTGCTTCAAACCGTTCAAGTGAACGACCTCTAGCGGTATCCATACGAACTTCTTCCAACGACCGGTTCTCCTTCTCTCCAAGCTCAAAAACTCTTCCAGAACAGAGTTGGACCATGCGGGGACTCCTTCCAGAGAAGAGAGGAGAGAGGGATGCTGCCAAGGACGATTTCCCACCCTTTGGCTTGATAGGGTTTAGCTTCTTAAGCATATAATATATAGAAGATGCATTTTTTCACAAAAACCCAAATCTTTTATATATTGACATCCTTGCCCCTATCCTTAGAATTAGTTCTAATGTGTGTGACCCACTAGGCCCAATAGTCAATTCGGTTGAAGCCAAATTTAAAAAGAACAATTCTTTTAAATTAAATCAAATCTATTATCCAATAACAGATTTGATGGCTTTCTGATCATAAAGGGTACAAGCCACATCCTATGATCCCAAATGACTTTAGGGAGTTAAATAACACCCATTGAGCCTTTCCATCATCAGTTACCACATGGATATAAATCCTCATCCATTCAATGTCCCAGTCGGACAGGGGTTCGGCACTGACTGTCAACCCCTTTAATAATCTGACTCTATGAAATCTTGTACTCAGGAATGGATCAACTGGAAAACTCCTTTTCCAATTATCCTATCTACCTTGGCTAAGGATTTAAAGTACTGTTCCATAGGACATTCTCTCTCTCTTACCGAGAGTGAACAATCCCTTGTTGTCTGCTCAATTGTCTCCGTCGAGTTTCTCTTGCACCCGATTTATTAACTATACTGGACCATCAAGGTGGTGATCCATAAGTTAATAATCAAAGTACAAGATACACCCAGCAAGACATCTTTGGCGACTCAGGTCAAAGATCCAACCATGCCACAATGATGATAGAATACCCTGATAGACAGTTCAGTAAGATACCAATCAGGGTTTCTATGATGGTCAGTTCAGTGAACTCATTCTATTAATGAGTGTAGACACGCAATTTTGGCCCAGTTGGAGAGTTCAAATTCTTGTTTTCATAAGGAAAATTTAAAGCACATCGTGTTTTCCGGACAGATCGAGTTTTGGCACATTCCGAAAGTGGGTCCATCAAGCGACCAGACCGGCCGAATGCCCCAAGAATAGGGCACCTGGCGCCCTATTTATAGGGCACCAGGCGCCCTATATATAGGGCACCTGGCGCCCTATTTATAGGGCACCAGGCGCCCTATAAACAGGGCACCTGGCGCCCTGTATACAGGGCACCAGGCGCCCTATAAACAGGGCGCCTGGAACCAAATCCGATCGATTTGACAGGCTGATTTGATCCCCCGCAGTGACTTGTCTTGTCGATCCGACATATCTCATGATGCTAGCGCCCCATATACGGGCGCTATGCCACATGGCACCGTTTTTCGAAAATGGCCAAAGTGCCCTCTTTTGGGCTATAAATAGAGCCTCATTTGGAACTTAGGAGAGGTTCCAACTCCGTGCCACCCTAGAGATCATCCAACACTACGATTCCAAGCCACATTCACCCTCCAAAAGCCTCCAAACCGATCCAAAAATCTTCAACCAAAAACCCCAAAACCCTCTGTTTCTGTCACCCAGAAATACGATTTTTCTCCAACTTTGATAGCTTCTACCCGTCTCTCCTCTTATATCCAGCACCCAAACCCTCTTCCATGGGCTTCATTTGAGTATTGTCTACAAGGAGGAGCCCCTACTTCGTCCTGGAAGCCTCCCAAAGACTCCGGAGCAGCGCCGCGAAGAGGAGAAGAAAATCTGTTCGGGCCAGACTTAGTGCCCCGTATACAGGGCGCTTTGACTTGGTCAACGCGCCCTATAAAGGGGGCACCTTCTCCTGGCGCCCTATATACAGGGCACCAGGAAGGACAGAAACTTGTTTTCATTATTTTTAGATTCCGATCGTCCGTTTAATCGAGTTTTGTCTCCCTTTTTCGCTTTTGCATCGATCATCAAGTTATTTAGCACGTCTTAGAGCATCTTTGCATTTCATATACGTTTAAAACCTACCAAAAATAGGGGTTGGGATTTCGTCCCAATCCGGTTAGTCTTTTCCCATTTGCATGTTTGAATCTAAATTCGAGCTCGATGCTATGCTTTCGTTAGAACTAATGAAACCTTCACTTGTCTACATGTTTTCTTATGGACATTCTTAGGTAGATCCGATCGAGGCGGAGCTTCAACCGGATTGAAGGCAAGGGATTCACTAAGCTCTCTTCTTTCGGCCGGCCGAGAGAGGAGAAGTCGGAACTCAACAATCTCCCCGCTTCCGGAGGTACGACGGTCATCTTTCTATTTCATTTTCTTTCATCCCATCATACTTTGGAGCCTTTGGTTCCTGGCGACCACACAGAAACCACACCACCCACCCGCCGACCAACCCCGAGGCCGGGCGTAAGGGGGTTCCGGAGGGGGGAGGTCCGCGGATGTCCCGTTCCGGGGGCTTACACCTTTTGGTCACCACGGGGGGACGGACTTTGCTTTAGTGAAATCCCACTTTATTTTCCTAAGAATGTCCATCTGAAAATCATGTTTACTTTCATTTCCATGTGAGTCATTTCCATTTCCTTACATTGTTGCTTGTTTACGTTGCTTACTTTTCTTCGAAGCATCATCTTGTCTCTTCCAAGTTTACTTGCTCTCCGTTTATCTTTTAAAAAGCATATCCATCTGATTTCCAGCTTTGATAATCAACTTATTTCACCTTAGTATTTTAGATATCATCTTCTTTGCTAAGTCTAGTTCTCCTTTAAATCTTTCAAAGCATGCTTAGTTAAATTAGTTCTTTCTTCCATCCTAGCTTAATTTTATATCATTGCCTTTTTCACTTGCTTCCTACAAACATCTCATTAATCATTGTATGCTTTTATTTTCTTCTTGGTTGCTTCTTATTCCTTGAAATTTCACTTGCATTTAGTTTGCATCGGAGCTTCGGGTCCGCCCGTCTCCTTAGGACATCCGAGAAGGGAGGCTCTCTCCTCCCAAAGCCCCACACATCCAAACACCCCTCTTGGTGGTTGCCAACTCCTCCTCCGGGGATTCCCTCTCGGAAGGACCGGGTAGCTTCCATCAAGGCCTCCATAAGTCCCCAGACGTGAAGGATTCCCTCTTCAGCGATCGGGCTGGTTGTACCACTTTATCCCAAAACCCGGAATACCTATTACCCATCGTTGTGAAAAGAGTGACAACCTTAGATTGCTCGGTGTTGTGAGAGCATAGGGTCCTACCCATTTATTTGAGTGGACAATATTTCTCTTAACAAGCCATTAATTTGAGATTGAAACAAAAAAATTGCGTTAATCATTCCAAGTCTTTGCTATTACTTGTTTGCAAACAAAAGCGAAAACTAAACAAAAATCCCAAAATCACCTGAAAAGAACCAAAACAAAAAAATTTACTTGAGGTTAATTTGCTTGACAACTTGCTTGTCCAAACAAAAGAAAATCAAAACAAAAGAGGTCAAAAATCAAAACCAAAAAATTCTTGAACTTTTATTTGCCAACCTTCTTTTTACGTCGTGTTTATGAACTTGAGGTCGAGGTCGAGTTATCGGAATGGCGGATCAAAGATGCGAGCAATCGCAATTGGAATACGACCAGTCTTACTTCTACCTTGATGCCGTATGTGCCGTCAACGAACTCGAAGTTCTCCCTGAACCTAGTCAAACTTCTCCTCGACCCAATCCAAATTCACTTTGGGAGGCATTCTCTCATGCCGACCCTACCCAACTCCAGGCTATCAAAGCCATTCTCAAGGGCAAGTCCCCCACCGACCACATTCCTACCGAATGTGGCCTTCATATCTCTACTCCTCGGTCAGTGGCACACCAACCCAATGTGCCCACTCATGGCCATTCCCATACCGGGCTCCTAGCCCCAATTTCACCTCATCCGGTGGCTAATCTAGATCACCCCCATACGAATGTGGTCGTCCCTTCTAGAGCACCCGTTTATTCTTCTAATGATCTCAACCCTACTCCCCCTTTGGTACATCCCCCAATCTACCCTTCTCATCCGGTCACTTCGGCCCACCAAATCCCGATCCCGGTGCCCCAAGCACCCGCTCCTCCTCCTCCTCTTGGGGGACCTTCTGTCGATCTGGCTTTGATTAATAAAATCAATCGCATGGACGAACAATATAGAGAACTCAGACGTTTGATCGACGCCAAGGCAGCCCTCGAAATTTCTCTTCCTTTTCTTCCTACTTTTCATCTACCTCCCTCTGAGATGCCGGTATACCGTCGCTACAACGGAACCGGTAATCCCTTCATTCATGTTAAAGACTTTCTCTATGAGTCAGTAATGTGGCAGAACGATCCGAGGGCCTTGGCTTTTCTTTTCCGAAGATCATTGGAGGGCTCGGCTTTAGAATGGTTTTACTCACTTGACCCTTCGGATGCAAGTAACTTTGAAGTCGTCAAGGCCAAATTTTTGCAAAGATATCAAGATAGGGTCGGACCAACTTATTCCATCACCGACCTCATGGCCGAAAGGATGAAGAATGATGAAGATTTTATCAGTATGCCGATAGGTGGAGAGCAATGGCGAGAAAGATTGACAAATGCACCGTCCGAATCGGAACAAGTTAAGATGATCATCACCAACGCCACTCCCGCTTTAAAAAATGTATTGGCATTACATCACCCCGCCACGATGAGCGAACTCTATGAGAGAGCACGGTATATCCAAACACGGCCTCCGAGACTCTCCCATTATGAACCTTTTCGACCCTAGGCCCCGAGTCACCAAAAAAACAACCACCACCACACGGGCCCGTGACCGAAGGCGTGGTAACCAACGAACACGTCAATATCCTAGGGAACCCGCCCATCAACCACCAACGGCAATACGGGAATCCCCAAGATAGAAACCCACGCCAAATCCAACCGGCACCTCGCCCCGCATCCAACCCCAACCTTTCCGCCACCAAGCGCCGAACCAATACCCCCAACAACCAATACGGACACCGGTCCCCCAAACAACCCCCGGTAGTTGGCCGTACAGACCTTTGCACCTCAACCTCCCCGCCAGCCGACCACCTACAACCAGGCACCTCCCCCCGGCACCTATGTACCACGAAGAGTAGGGCCTAGGAGAAATCATTACCCGCCATTACCATACTCTCTCGTAGATATTTTTAACGCTCTTATGGCGGCGAGGGAGATCTCATTGCCGAGAGAAAAGTTGGAGTGGCCACGAGAATGCCAACACGGACAAGTATCGCTTGTACCACTGATTCCCGGGGCATCCAGTGGAGAAGGGCTTTCAGTTTAAAGATTACATCCATGACCTCCACGAGCAAGGGAGCATTGACTGGGGCCAAATGGGCGAATACATCAAAGCAGTGAAAAACCAACCCCAGCAGCAGCAGCAGGCACCAGCTCGACAACAACAACAGGAACCCGGCCTGGGAATTATTCAGAACCCGCTACCCGCGCACGCACCGGCAACAGCACCGAAAACCGTAGGGTTAACCCTATCTTAACCTCCACTGATGAACCCCGCGATAGAGGTCAAAATTGGCAAATAGAGGGACCTGCTTCCTTCATAAACACCAACCCTCCAAACCACGTTAACCGAACCGTTCACTCCATACCCCGAGTTATCCCCGCCAGAAGAAGCCAACCGCCGATTATCCGCACGCCACCACAACCAACCATAACACCACCAGCCATACAACTCCAACCGGGTAGGACCTTGATCCGCCCAGTCGAGCCCCCACAAATACCACCGCCACTAGGACCCATCATTGTACCACCTCGTGCAACCATGCCACCACAATCCACTCGTACCCCTACAACTCGGACCATCATCACTACACCCCTACCTAGGCCTCCTATCATCCGACCTAACCCTCCGTCTATCTCCACTACACCAACCATAACTCCCCAGCTCGCCACGGTGCTTAGAAGCGGGCGTATGTTCCAAAGAATTTTTCCCCGTGCCGGTCAACCAGGACGACCGCAAGAAGAAGAAGAAGAACACCGGAAGAGCCGCACCAGGAACATCTTATGATTTGTCGAAGCACTGGATAAAACCCCTGCGCGAATTTCCATTCCGGAGCTAATTAAAAGGTCCAAAGCTCATCAAGAAGTACTTCAACAATATCCGCAAAGAGTGATGGTCAATGAAACTCTCCCCGTAAAAGATTACATCGCTTTTAACCCCGAGAAGTGAACATCCTGCTCTCATTTTCACTAATGAAGAATTGGCCGAACCGTAAACAAGAAAATATGCACTATGTATCACTATCAGTATCAACAGAACAGATATTGAGTCTTGTCTAGTTGACACCGGTGCATCTATTAATGTCTTGCCACCAGAAACACTACAGTTGTGTGGAATCCCAGAAGAAGATATTCGGCCATCGCAAATCACCGTGACAACATACGATAATTCCAAGAGGCCCGCCCATGGCATGGTCACACTTGAAGTCAAACTCGGACCCCGGGTTGTTCTTGTCGACTTCCATGTTTTGGATATGGATCCAACTTACAAAGCCATCCCGGGAAGGCCTTACCCGGAAGCATTAGAGGCCGTAGCTTCAACCAATCATCAGTGCATCAAATTTCCCTTCAAGGGACAAGTTGTCAAAGTAGTGAGTATGCCCGTGGATTGCTTGGTTACTCTCCCCCCTGGCTTGCCGAATCAACCAGTATTTACAATCCTTGATCTACCAAGGGATAAAAGACGGTCTAGGCAAGTTTGGAGAAAGAAGAAAGATAACGCCAAAACCCTTGGGTGGCGTATGATGGAGAGTCTGGGATATCAAGAAGGCCGAGGACTGGGGAAAGAACTGCAAGGCATCACAGAACCCATTCAGCTAGTGAAGACGACATCAAGGAATGGGGTAGGGTATGATGGGACACGTGATAATGGCCAGAAAAACGGCCAAAAATACTTCCAAGGATGTCTGCGCAAGTTCTTTGATAAAAGAGAAACAATACAAATGATTGAAGAGCAGGAACCACAAGAACAAGTGAAGAGGAAGAAGGTGGGCGACCTAGGGGATGAGACACATATTGACGTATCATGGTTATTTGCTGAAGAAGGGTCAAGTGATGAATCGTTACGCAACGAGCCTTCTAACGGTCGAGAATCCAGGGCATTCAACAAGTGTCATCTCCTCGGATCTAGCAGACTCATTCCCGACAAATCCATTGTCAGTTCCAGATAGCAAAGACGGATGCCCTCTTTACCTGTCTTTGCTTGATTCGTTCCCCTCTCTATCAATATCTCAACCCCCGTCGGAAACAACAACCAACCAAACCCCCACTGTATTTATGTTTAGTACTTCTCAAAAAGATCAAAAAAAAACGTCCTTTTCTCAAACCAAATCTCGCTCGAAGAAACATCCCAACTCGCTCCGAAGGACAACCCGAATCAGGAGGCCACCCGATCTCTGATCGATCTCCTTTGCCCTTCGTCAATAAATTCCACTCCATCCACCTCCTCCTCACCTCCTTATTTACCTTCTTCTTCTTTAGGTTTAGTTTACAGCAAAAGCAAAACAAAAATCAGAGGTAGAAGAGTTCCAGGGAGATATCTGCATCAGTTAGCTCAGAAAAGCTTAAAATGCGCCAAGCTACCGGAATATTTAGAGGATGCAATCCAGATAGGAGAAATTCGATATGAGGAGAGAAACAATGTTGATCCAACTTTGGGGGTCTACGAGGTTGTATCAGAAAAGGATCCTGACACCGAGGATGAAGAGGAGGATTTGGCTGATGCCTATGCATCCGGTTTAAGAAGATTCGAAGAACCATCAGCCACGGTGGATGAACCGACTAAGGAACTTAATCTTGGAACACCGGAAGATCCTAAGAATATCCTCATCAATGCCAACCTCGCCCCTTTAGAAGAACAGAATCTAATGGGGGTATTGCAAGAATACAAAGACACGTTCGCTTGGACATACGAGGATATGCCGGGGTTAGATAAATCATTGGTAGAACATCGACTGACTTTAAAACCTGAGGCTACCCCGGTCAAGCAAAGGTTAAGAAGATTCCACCCAGACGTGGCATTAAAGATGAAGGAAGAGGTCGATAAGTTGCACCAAGCAAAATTCATTAGAGTCGTCCTCTATCCACAATGGGTAGCAAATATAGTCCCAGTCATGAAAAAGGATGGAAAGATTCGAATTTGCATTGACTTCAGGGACTTAAACCGAGCGTGTCCAAAAGATGATTTCCCCTTCCTCATATCGATGTTCTTGTTGACAACACAGCTGGATACGAAACCCTATCATTCATGGATGGATACTCAGGGTATAATCAAATCCGGTTAGCAGAAGAGGATCAAGAGAAGACCTCATTCACTACACCTTGGGGAACTTATTGTTACGTTGTCATGCCCTTCGGATTAAAGAATGCCGGAGCAACTTATCAAAGGGCCATGGTAGCAATATTTCATGATATGATGCATAAATTTGTAGAGGTGTACGTGGATGATTTAGTGGTCAAATCTCGAACCCAAAAGGAGCATGCTGAGGTATTGAAGAGGGTTTTGCAACGAGCCAGGGAATATAAGCTCAAGATGAACCCCAAGAAATGTGTGTTTGGAGTATCGTCTGGAAAGTTACTTGGGTTCATTGTCAGCAAAAGAGGCATCGAAATTGATCCCAACAAGGCCAAAGCTATTATTGACATGCCTCCACCAAAGAACCTAAAAGAGCTGAGAGGGTTGATTGGCAGGTTACAGTTCATTCGCCGGTTTATCTCACAGCACTCCCAAAGGTGCAAACCTTTCTATGAGTTAACCAAGGCGAAGGCCGAATTCAGATGGGATTCGAGGTGTCAAGAGGCATTCAATGGTTTGAAGAAATATTTGTCAAGCCCATCTGTGCTCAAACCTCCGGTTCCCGGCAAACCCATGATCTTATACATCTCAGTCTTGGAGGGATCCTTGGGAGCAGTGTTGGCACAAGTAGATGATGAAGGGAAAGAGCGAGCGGCATACTCTCTGTCCAAAATTTTTGATCCTTGTGAACAAAAGTATACAACCATGGAGAAAACCCGTGCCGCCCTGGTTTGGGTGGTCCAAGCTCAAACATTACTTTCGGCTCACGAGGTTAATCTCATTGCTCGCATGAACCCCATCAAATTTCTCCTTGAAAAATCTGTCCCGATCGATCGTTTGGCACGCCGGCGTAATTTCCTCTCCCAATTTGACATCACCTACACCCAACGAGAAGGCAATCAAGGGCTATGCAATTGCCGAGCACCTTGCCCATCATCCTATCCCAACCTTTGACCCTATCCAGTCAGATTTTCCCGATGAAGAATTGATGTCCATTCAATCTTCTAATCTGTGGACTCTATATTTCGACGGGGCATTAAACTCCCAGGGTAGAGGGATAGGGATTGTTCTTCTATCTCCCGAAGGTGTCACCATTCCACAGGCTTTTCAGCTCCATTTTCCAGCAACAAACAATATAGCTGAGTATGAAGCCTTGTTGGCCGGACTGAGGCCGCTCACTTCTATGGTGTCACTAAACTAAGGGTAATCGGTGATAGTCAGTTGATACTTCGCCAGGTACTGGCCAAATATCGCACATCTCATCCCGGGCTCAGACCATACCAAGAACTCACCACTTGTTACATCAAGCTATTCTCCAAACTCGAACTCATTCATGTCCCTCGTGCTCAAAATATTCTCGCCGACGCTCTTGCCTCTACGGCATCTTCACTATCCGTCCCGCTAGGCGGACGGAGTTAGGACGATCTATGTTCGCCGACGTACCATTCCGGCGGTAGAAGATGCACGGTTCTTGAAGGTTAAGGAGAAGTTTGAAAGGAAAGAGTACATTGAGCAAAAGGAGGAAGTATCTTTAGTCGAGTTGGGAGAACTAGAAGAGGGTGAAAAACCATGGTATCATGAGATTGCGAATTACTGTCAGGATCAGACATACCCGCCAGGATCAACTGCCGAAGAGAAGAGAGCCATAAGGAGAGTCTCCCAGAGATACACCATCTTAGGCGGGATGCTTTACAAAAGGAGCTTGGCCGGTGTTCTGTTAAGATGCGTAGAGGAAGAGGAAGCTGAATTGGTACTCAGAGAAGCACACTCCGGAGTATGCGGAGGCCATGTAAATGCTCAAGCCCTCGCCAAGAAGATCATCAGGCAAGGGTATTATTGGCCTACTCTGGAAGAAGATTGCTCGATCTTTGTCCGGCACTTGTCATCAATGTCAACTCCACGCCGACAAGATTCACTCTCCCGCATCTTCCCTTCATCCGATCCACGCCCCATGGCCTTTCGCTATGTGGGCTTTTGATGTTATCGGACCTCTCGGTGACCCAAACTCCACAAACAAAACCAAATCATTCATCCTAACTGCAACGGAGTACTTCACCAAATGGGCAGAAGCGGAAGCATATGCGGAGATCAAGGCATCAACAGTCTGCACCTTCATCAAGCGCAACATCATTGCCAGGTTCGGGATCCCAGGCGACATCATCACCGACAATGGACCGCAATTCATCTCTCAGGAGCTACGCGACCTTTGCAACAGGTATTGCATCAAATTGCATCATTCATCTCCATATTATCCTCAAGGCAACGGTCAAGCTGAAGCCACCAATAAAACCCTGATAAAAATCATTAAGAAGACTTGTAAGTCTAGCAAGTTCGCAGACTGGCCAGATAAGTTAGTTGATGCTCTATGGGCCTACCGGACTTCTATTCGAACCCCAACGGGTCGGACCCCTATGCCTTGGCATTTGGGATGGAGGCGGTAGTTCCATACGAAGTAATCATTCCTTCTCTCCGAGTCCGGATCGATCGAGATATCCCAATGGATGAACGTCGAGATTCTCTTCTCACGCAACTCGAACTCTTGGATGAGAGGAGGCCAGCCGCTGCCGAACTTGCAAGATCTTACCAAAATAGACTTAAAAGATTTTAATAGAAGAGGGTGGTGGAGAGAAAATTTGAAGTCGGTGAGGTTGTGCTTAAAAGAATATTTGTTAAGCCGGGCGGTCCCCGCTCCAAACTTCAACCAAATTGGGAGGGTCCTTATGTTATTTCGGTCATTTATCCCGGTAATTCATATAAGCTGACTAATGCGAAGGAGAAGAGCTAGCTCATCCCCGGAATGGTGTCTACCTCAAAAAATATTTCCCTTAGAACAAAAATCACAAAAAATCTATAAAATCCAAAGGTGTGAAGTATAATGATAGCATCCAACGCTTACTTACCCGGAGCATCAACTTGTCACTTAGGGAAATAAGGATAGGCATCATACTGCACACACTACACACCTAGCTTTGAGATCCGATGATCACAAGTCAGAGAGAAAGCTAGGCAACGCTTGGCAAAGGAAGGTCAACCTAATCCCATTCTCTTCTTGTTTCGGTCCAGAATAGATGAAAGGGGTTAGAATGAGGAGTATCGAAAATGCCCATTGCCTTAGTTGGAAAATGCCTCTCGAAGGTCCGACCTTTTTATTAGAAGGAAAGGTGCCAAAAGATGGGCAATGACCCCTCGTGTCGCAAAAGAATAGACCTGTCTGAATGTGTACCAACAAAAGTCCAAAAGAAAAGGGCTCCAAAAGATGGGCAATAACCCCTCAGGTCAAAAATCAAGCAAAAAAGAAGAAAGACCTGTCTGAATGTGGGCCATCAAAGAAAATGGGCTAGAAGGAAGGACCCGAAGAGGTCAAAACCCAAACGGGCAATGTGGGTATTAGTAGAGAAACAAGTTCGACACCCCTAAATCTTAGTAAGGACTTACCATCAGTCCTCTTCCCTCCTTAACCTTGCGGGTAAGGTTGACCGACTAGACCCAAGAAGAACCATAGCCTATCAAGGGCAAAAGGTCGGAGATCTCAAGCTAGGCACTTCCTTACACGTGATGCCTACTCTTAACCCTTAGGTAACAATAAGAAGCTCCTATGGCAAGCAGGGCAAAGGATGAAATGATCGTGTCCCTCACACCAACAAAAAAAAATCAAATACTTTGGAAAATACCAAACGAATCTTAAAAATCAAAATTCTAAAAAAGAGAGAATATTCAAAAACCCAAACAAATCAAAAATCCCAAAACACAAAAAAATTATAAAACCATCAAAACTCAAACAAATCAAAAATCCCAAAACACCTAAAAATTTGCTTTGCTAGTTGCCTTTGCATTCATGTTTAATTTCGGTCTTGCATGTTTCCTTTCTATGCACACTTATGTTTTTCGTTATTTTACCTTGATAAGGCCTATGTCCCTTGACAAAAGATCAAGGCAATTTCGCCCTTTTTCTTGCAAGGGACTAAGCATGAATAAATTTCTAATCGCCCTTCGAGTAAAAGCAGGGAGTCAGGAAAAGAAGTCAACAACCATCACTATGGAAAAACAGAGTACATCAAAGATAGGAGGGGGTCGGCACATCACAAATCGCCGCCTCCCTCTGCTGGTGCCTGATCATCCGGAGGTGGCATGGCAAGTCTCTCCTCATCTCGCCTCCTACGACTACTGGACTGAGAGGAACCTGAGTGGGCAGGTCCCCTCAGTGTGGTCCCTCGAGAATCGGAGCGGTGGGAGTGGCTCCGAGACTGCAACGCTTGCATCATCAACTGACGATGCTCAGCCTCCACCCGGTGGAGCTCTCTGGAATGCTCAAGACGAAGAAGGAGGATGCGCTCGTACTCGGCCGTGACAACTCGACCACACGAGTCTCCGGTCTCCCGACCTACGAGATGACAAAGAGATACGTCGATTCTGAGAAAAAGCGACTTAAGGAAAAAGAATCGGACATGTACCTCCCGTGTCGGCTCCTCTATCCTCTCGAGCGCCCGTGGAAACCAAAGGAGACGTCGGTCAAGCATTTCCGATTTAAAATCATAATAAAAACATCGCACCTCGGAAGTAGAGGAACCAGGATCCGGAATGCCTACGAGGGGCTCGAGCCCGAGCTCCCTCTCGTAGCTCCATCACCTACCGGGAAAATGTCGGGAAAGAAAGAAAATGATAACAAGCGAGAGCGAGAAAATTATGTACCTTGTCTTGAAAACCCAAGGGATCATCGGTAGAAGGCGGCCGAAAACCCAAGGGATCACCGGTAGGAGGCGGAGCACCCCTACGGGAAGATCGAGAAATCCTCGCCCAAAGATCCTTGTTCTACAAAAGGAAAATGTTAGAATCAAGCAAAGCGAGTAAGAGAAAGTCAAGGAGATTCACCTCGGTAGTAAGGGCCTCCACCCGTTCCT
Source organism: Cryptocoryne crispatula var. balansae (assembly GCA_036172225.1). Lineage (NCBI taxonomy): Eukaryota > Viridiplantae > Streptophyta > Magnoliopsida > Alismatales > Araceae > Cryptocoryne > Cryptocoryne crispatula. The sequence goes on from CM069921.1 coordinate 40,036,671, forward strand.
TCGGTTGGGCAATCCGCAAGAAAAGAAAAGATTAGCAAGGCAAATGAAGAAAGAAGACAATATAAGTAAAAGCGATAATCACCTCAAGAAGGAAGCCCGTCTCAGAAGAACTACTCCCAGGATCGGCAGGAATGAAGGGAGGAGGGTCGACCGGCAAAGGGTGAGAAGGTAACTCGGGACCCGTAGGCTGACCAAAGTCAAACGGCTCGAAGGGAGGCTCATCAAAAGCTGTCGGCTCAGGGGCAGCCGGATGGGAACCCAACTCCAGTTCGGCCACGCGCTCGCGGAGCCGAGAGATCTGAAAGGAAATAGAGGAGACAGTCAACAACATTCATTCATGGAATTAAGGAAAAATAAAGAGTGTTACCTGCCGACGGGAACCTCGGTAGCGACGTCGCTGAAAGAAAGAAGAAAGAAAGGTCAGTTAACCAACAATGGAAAGGTGCAAAGTACGAGAAAATACTGTCGCTCCAACTCGGCCTCCAAAGATGCCGTCCCCGCCCTCAAACGAGACGACTCCGCCCGAATGCTCGAAAGCAACATACGGTTAGACATCAAAGCAAAGGAAGAACGGTGGTGAAAACAACAAGTGCGTACCTCTCCACCCTCGGTGAAAAGGTGGGCGAATGTCGCCACATAGCGACGCGTATAGTCATCACTATCGAGGCATCGGAAGTCACTGGGGTGCCACCCCTCTTCCAGATCCGGACAGCAAACTGGCCTTCCTTCTTCCAGTCAATCTCCTGGATCAGGCCGCGAGTAGAACGACCCAGGTGTGGGTAAGGTGGAAGATCCACCCACTCCTGGTAGAGCCCCAATGAGCGCATCGTAAGACGCACCCAAAGTGGCTCCATCTCGTTCAGGCAGATCAAGAAGGTGTCACGGCCAAAAGCCGGACGACCCTCCAAAACCCACGGCTGCCGATCCAAATGAAGATCTGAAAAAGGTTGCCATACCACCGAAAAAGCAAGGCGAGCAATAAACAAGAAGAACCAAGAGTTAAGAAGGAGAAAAGTAACGAGAATACCTCGTGATGAGGAAAGCAGAGCGTGCCTCCTCGGGTTCTCCACTGGTAAGGATGGGAGGAAGCGAGATCGTGTAGCAACCCGGCTACCGATAAGAGGGTACTCGGGGTCATCCTTCAGCAGAGCACGACCCAGGGGGATGTAATAGTAACTCCATACTGTCAAAATAAAAGCTCAGTTAGTCACCAAAAGAGACAAGGCAGAATTGATAATGAACAAAAGAACGAGGCATACCTGAAGGAATGGAGTAAAGCCGGCTACTGAAACCGGACCACTCTCCATCGCCAGCGAGGAGAACAGATGAGCCAGCATGGCGGCACCCCACGCATACTCACCAACCTTCGACAGGTCAGCAAGAAAAGGGAGGAACCGCAAGTGCACCCTGTCTGTCTTCGAGGCTAGAAGAAGACGGGTGAGGAAGAAGAGAAGGAACCGGCGGAGATCCTGGTCGGCCTCAACAGTGCCCTCCTCACCGACCAGGGAGCGCTCGACGCGTTTCGTCAACTCGTCGAGCACAACCGCCACTACATCATCCTTACCCACACTGGCGTTGCCCAGACCAAGCAGGTTCCCGACACCCGTGCGCTTCATAACGCGCGGTCCGCCGGGGGCGGTGTGGGACCGGATGACCCGTAAAATCCCGGACCATGGCCGAGTAATCGCGATAGGTCTTGCCGGTGACGGCACGACCGTGAACACGAAGACCCGTGATCCGGGAGACATCCTCCAAGGTAGGGACCATATGCCCCCGGGGAAGAGGAAGGAATGGGTGGTAGAGTCCCATCTCTCCCTCAAGGCCTGGATCGTAGGGAGGTCCTCCCGTAAAGCCGCACAAGCAAGCCATGGGCCATAACCCATTGCGTCAAGCCTGACCTTCCGGAAGTCCTTCAACCCCAGGTAGGCATGGAAGACCATCTCCCAGGATATCCGGGACTTGATCTTCCCCTGCACAATCAAACAATCATGTTAGGAATGAAGCAATCATGAATAAATTCAAAAGGGAAAGTCGAGATTCGGTTACCGAGACGGTCGGAGGAGGATGAAGAGTAGGTAGCTCCGATGAGCCGGCACCGGCAGAGGAAGAAGCGCCGGCGAAGAAGAAGCACCGGCGGAGGAAGAGGCCCCGGCGGCACACGAAGCGTCAACGCGAGACCTCTTCGTCATCCGCAAAGCATTAGAATGAGTCAAGAACAGCAAAATGGAGACGATGGGGGCCTGGTGACCAGGTGCCCCATTTATGGGGCGCTGGGGCCGGGCGCCCCATTGATGGGACGCCTAGCGCCCCATTGATGGGGCGCCGGGCGAGCCTAGAGCCCCATCATAGGGGCGCTAGGGGCCGAGCCCCCTTCTCTCTTCCCGTTCCGATCCGGAACGACTCCGGATCGGTTCGGACCCTTCGCGAAAATGAAGATAACGAAATAAATTACAAGTTTGCAGTTGGAAGGAACTTACTGTGGGATCCGCACGATGCGCTGCACTCACCAAAAATGTCCCGCCCAATAGAAAAAGTAGAAAAGAGGATGGTAAAATGAAGAAAAGTGCATGGGTGAAAATATAAAGTGCTTTGGTCAAAATTTTCAAAATTCTTAGAACGTGTCCACAAGCAATATTCTTCGTGAAAAATACAATTTCATTGCCAAAACATTGATATTCTATTACTTTTGCATATTTTGTTGTTCTTCTGACACTGACAGGACTAGGACAACTGAAAAGAAACTACATCGAGCAAATCCTACACCTACATTGATCAAAGTCCTAGACATAACGAAAGCAAACAAAATACATCTGGACACAACAAAAGCAAACTACAACTGGATACAATCAAAGGGCAGAGACACAGGCCAACCACCGCGCAGCTTCCTCAGCTTCGCCACGTACTGGCTCTTCCAGACCTCGTCTTCGTCCATATAAGCACTTGGCGAAAAGCTCTTGCAGATTCCCCAGATCGCAAGGATGCTCTGGCACTCCTCAACATCCGCCGCCGTGCCCGTCTGACGATCCTTGACAGACGAGATGTGAGAGAGACGAGGAACCTTGAGCCGCGGTTGGCCCAACTGAAGAGGACATCGGTGAGGATTATAGATAATGAAGGAGGTACCGGTAATCAGCCGAAGATCCACCCCGGGGGTGGGAGAGGCACGAACATTCTGGCGCATAACCGCCTCTGTGGGACAGACAAAGCCGCCGTCGCTCATCGCCGAAAAGTACAAACGCCAGTCAGCACGGGTCTTCACTGAGGGGCACTTGTTCTGAACCTTATATTCCATGCAAAGGCGGTTGGTGAGAGGCTGGAGGGGGCTCCGAGCGAAAAGCCGGGAAGCTGTGGCCGGTCCGAAGCACACGTCAAACTTAAAGTGCCAGTCAACCCAGCACACGAACAAGAGAATGCTGCCAAACATAGGCCTGCCGACGCTAGCAGAAGTCAGGCCATCATAAAGGTAGCCCAGCACCGAGTGGGCTATGCACTCATTGGACCAAATGCCCTGAATGCAAGGGAGGCAGGAAGGATCAAGCCACCCGTCCTCACACGGGTATAGGAGCACTGAGGCAAGGCAAGCGGTGACGCCTTTGGCACCGGGCAGCAAAAGGTCCTCATTATCACCGGCGCCTTGAATCACGCCAATGGACCAATCCGCCAACGCTTCGGTGTAAATACGGCCGCCTACCATAATGGATCGGGCCTCTCCGGTGGTCATAAAGCCGCGGAGGAAGTCTAAACCGGTGACCGGTCCGACAGGGATAAACATGGCCTGACCGTACCCAGGCATGGCACGAAGCCCCAGGAACAGCTCCACCTCCTCCAAGAGAACGGTACATTCGAAAGAGTCAAAAACAAAAGTGTGTGTATCGGGATGCCACATCTCGAGAAGCGCACCCGCCAAGGAAAAATCCCAGAAGTATTTGAGGAGGTGGTTGGCGTGAACAAGGATGCCGTTGAAGCCCCACCCGCTAAGAATGGTCCGCACATGAATATTGATAGCAGCCATTAAGCGGGCTATCCATAGCACCTGGCCGTATCGGCGAGCCCCGGGAAAATTCGGAAGATCCTGCAAAATAACCGCGCAATTAGAAAGGGTTTTGAGACGAACGAAGGAGGGTGCCTAATAAAGACACTACCACTCCCATGGACACCCGGTTCCGAATATGACACGGCACTTCGGAAAAACTTTTCATCTCATTTGAACCGATCGGGCGGGAGGAGGAAGAAGCCATCGAAGCAAAGGGAGGGGCAAGAGGCACTGTAGCTGGTGTGGGGGAGAAGAAGGGGGGACCCCCTTCTTATAGAAGCCAAAGCGCCTCGGGAAGGAGCAGAATTGAAATCCGCGCAGGTGCCCCACTTATAGGGCGCCTGGCGCCCTGTAAGTAGGGCGCCTGGCGCCCTGTAAGTAGGGCGCCTATAAATGGGGCACCTGGTGCCCCATGAATGGGGCGCCTGGAGCCCTATAAGCAGGGCGCCTGGAGCCCAGAATTTTGCATGTATTATCATATATCTCGCATGTATATCGTTGAAGACCTCGAGTCTAAAAGAGCTGAGTCGGAGAACCCCTCCAACAAAATCGATGAAGGATTCAGTCACCTTTTAGACCCGCGGTTAAGCCAAAGTCAAATGAACGGGGACGACGGTATCTTCACGGATGTCCTGACCCGTTATGTTTGACCTATATCTTCAACTATTTTCTTATGTTTATTTCTATTTCTTTAAACTCAGCATACATCATGCATTATCATGCAGCATACATCATGCATTATCATACAGCATACATCATGCATTATCTTTTCCATCACCATCTTTCTATGGCTCCTCGAGAAGGTTTTTGATCTATCCGGAAGATCCAATTTTAATGGTTTCATCGAAACAAGAAGTTTTTTCATGTCAAACTGAACCAGTATTCTTGAGTAAAACCCAATGAATTTGAAGAACCCAACCTTGGATGATTGGCCTTTTTCTCTTTACTTTTCGCAATTCTTGCATTTCGCCGAGTCCGGCACACCATGCGGTTCGGGTCTGGCCGGTTACGGTTCTCCCCACGCGGGATTTTAGTTGTTTACTTACCCAAACAACAAGAGGATGGGTTTCGATAAGACAAAGGGCGCTCACGGAGTCCGGTAAAGTTTTGTTTTACTCATCTAGGCCAATGAGGGCGTGTCTAAATCAACATCTTGGCGGCACCTTTTCAGACCATTACCACTTCATTTCGTTACGCCTCATTACACTTCGCTACATTCACCTACACTTCATTCATGTCACTCCCCTACAAAGCCAACGCCAAGGCGAGGCAAGCTGTAGACACGCAATTTTGGCCCAGTTGGAGAGTTCAAATTCTTGTTTTCATAAGGAAAATTTAAAGCACATCGTGTTTTCCGGACAGATCGAGTTTTGGCACATTCCGAAAGTGGGTCCATCAAGCGACCAGACCGGCTGAATGCCCCAAGAATAGGGCACCTGGCGCCCGTTTATAGGGCACCGGGCGCCCTATATATAGGGCACCTGGCGCCCTATTTATAGGGCACCCGGGCGCCCTATAAACAGGCACTGGCGCCTGTATATAGGGCACCGGGCGCCCTATAAACGGGCGCCCGGAACCAAATACGATCGATTTGACGGGCTGATTTGACCCCCGCGGTGACTTGTCTTGTCGATGCGACATATCTCATGATGCTAGCGCCCCATATACGGGGCGCTATGCCACATGGCACTGTTTTTCGAAAATGGCCAAAGTGCCCTCTTTTGGGCTATAAATAGAGCCTCATTTGGAACTTAGGAGAGGTTCCAACTCCGTGCCACCCTAGAGATCATCCAACACTACGATTCCAAGCCACATTCACCCTCCAAAAGCCTCCAAACCGATCCAAAAATCTTCCACCAAAAACCCCAAAACCCTCTGTTTCTGTCACCCAGAAATACGATTTTTCTCCAACTTTGAGAGCTTCTACCCGTCTCTCCTCTTATATCCAGCACCCAAACCCTCTTCCATGGGCTTCATTTGAGTATTGTCTACAAGGAGGAGCCCCTACTTCGTCCTGGAAGCCTCCCAGCACTCCGGAGCAGCGCCGCGAAGAGGAGAAGAAAATCTGTTCGGGCCGGTCTTAGTTCCCCGTATACGGGCGCTTTGACTTGGTCAACGCGCCCTATAAAGGGGCACCTTCTCTGGCGCCCTATATACAGGGCACCGGGAAGGACAGAAGCTTGTTTTCGTTATTTTTAGATTCCGATCGTCCGTTTAATCGAGTTTTGTCTCCCTTTTTCGCTTTTGCATCGATCATCAAGTTATTTAGCACGTCTTAGAGCATCTTTGCATTTCATATACGTTTAAAACCTACCAAAAATAGGGGTTGGGATTTCGTCCCAATCCGGTTAGTCTTTTCCCATTTGCATGTTTGAATCTAAATTCGAGCTCGATGCTATGCTTTCGTTAGAACTAATGAAACCTTCACTTGTCTACATGTTTTCTTATGGACATTCTTAGGTAGATCCGATCGAGGCGGAGCTTCAACCGGATTGAAGGCAAGGGATTCACTAAGCTCTCTTCTTTCGGCCGGCCGAGAGAGGAGAAGTCGGAACTCAACAATCTCCCCGCTTCCGGAGGTACGACGGTCATCTTTCTATTTCATTTTCTTTCATCCCATCATACTTTGGAGCCTTTGGTTCCTGGCGACCACACACAAAACACACCACCCACCCACCGACGAACACCGAGGCCGGGCGTAAGGGGGTTCCGGAGGGGGGAGATCCGCGGATGTCCCGTTCCGGGTGCTTACAATGAGCACCTGTATGTGTATCTTAGTATCTCCACACTAATGACCAATGAGATCGGTCATTCTCATCATATGAGAAGATATCACATACACAAGTCTATTTGGATCCTTGATGTCCTATCTCAAGGACCTATAACTTAGAACATTTAGATCACTAGCATTTAGATGATTGATCTCATTATTATGATCTCATCATGATTCAATCATCATTGCATGTGATCAAGGACTTCATTACGGTTTGCGTATCTAAAGATAGATGGTAATGAATTAATGTCTTTTATTATAAATAAGATGATACAAGAAATGTCTAATCATATCATATATGATTGGCTTGTAGGGCATACATTTCTATCAGGTTCAGGGGCTGAAAGCTTAGCCTCTTCCTTTAAAGAAGCTTGAGAAGGTTTGGAAGCTAAGGTCCCACTCCCTTTGGAGTAGGGTTAACAGGATTTAGAACAATCTTCTTTCCCTCACGAACAAACTCACAAACATTAGATCTACCATGTAAGATAGCATCAACATTGAGCAACCAAGGTCTTTCCCAAGATGATGCTTCCTACTTTCATAGGAAGTACATCACACCAGATGTCGGCTGTGTATGAGGAAAAACTAATGGGTACCAAGCAACGGGTGTGAACAGGGATTGAGGTGGAATCTACTCATGAAACCCTATAAAGATGAGGGTGATCAGCTGAAACAAGTTCAAGCTTTTGGACTGAAGAGGTACAAATGGGATTCACACAGTTGCCACTATCAATGATTAATTTGCATACTTTCCTTTTTATTCTGAATAAAGTATGAAAGATGGTTGTACGTCTTTAGTCATCACTAAGAATGGGTTGGGTGAAAGTGCATCTAACTACCCCTAGAGTCTCTTGTTCTTCTAGGTTATTGACCTCGTCTTCCTCTTGAAATTCCGCAAGTAGGTTTGGATCAGTTTCATACACTACTTCTTCTATGTTTGGGTTACGGGTTTCTTGATTTTTCGTATGTGGTTCATCAATACAAGCATTCCTAAGAGGGCAATTTGATCTCAAGTGACCTAGTTTACCACAAACATAGCACTGAAACCTTGCATTCTGACTTGATTCTCCTGTAAGAACCTAATTGCCCTTATCATCCCTCCTATAAGGTGGATTAGGAGTGAAAGGTTTAGCTAGTGGAGGTGAAAGATAACCAGCTGACTGGGGGTTTGCGGATCTGGGTTGAAAAGGCATCCTATTGTTTTGAACCACAAGTTTGTTTGGGACAAACTAGGTTGTCCCTTTGGAATTTGTTGGGGGCTGAGAAAATCTCACTTTAGGCTCCCTCATGCTCTCAAATTGTTCCAATTCGGTCACCACTTCATAGGCATGATCAAGGGTGGTAGCACACTGCTTGCCTATAAAGCTCTTTCTAGTAGTCCACTCTCTGTCATTTCCAAAACCTAGATAGAGTGACTAATTCCTCTTCTTGAAGTCCACATCTTAAGAAGAAATCATCAAACACTTCAATCTAAGCAACAATTGACCCATTTCCTTGATAAATCCTCTGCCATTTATCTAACATCCTTTGCTTATATGAAGCTGGTAGGTATTTCTCTCTAAGCTTAACCTTCATTTCATCCCATGCTTGAATGGGTTCCTGATGGCGCTGTCTAAGTAGGGATTCAATGGTATTCCAATGCAGTTTGGCTGGTCCTAACAACTTCATTATGGCAAACCTCACTTTTCTAGCCTCGGATAATTCAAACCACTCAAAATAGTGGTTCATTCCTCCCTCCCAATCTAGATATACCCTGGATCCATAGATCCCTCAAAACTAGGAGCCTCCACTCAAACATTTCTAAGGGCCCTATCTTCATATTTCTGATGATTGAGCTCTGGCTTATAGTCTCCATTCTCATCCTCAAATTGCTGGTGTTGTGGCCTTCTCTCATCATGGTGGCCATGGTAAACTGGTTTCCTAAAGAGAAATGGTTCCCTTTGATTAGTTTGATTCTTAGGGTGATATGGCCTAATAAGAGGAGGAGGAGGATCTTTGTTTCTACCTTCAACTATAGCTAATCGATCAATAAGATCTTGGATAGCATGGTCAAACCTATCCCCCATATCTTTGATTATGTTTTCTAGGGTTGACAACTTATCCACAAATTGAGATAAATGCATCTCTATCATGGGTGGATCACCTCATGACATCTTTGCTACAGGCTGATAGATTATACCCCTACGTGTGGACTTGCACTTAACAAAGACCTGAAAATGAAATTCTAAACAGGCTGTGTTCTGATACCAATTGATGCGGAATAGGATCAAGATTGAATGAAACTACATGCAAACTAGCAAATGGTCAATACAACATACTGATTTTGAATGATCGGATACAAGACTTTCAAAGAAATTCTTTTATCCAGAAATTAAAAATATCGGAAACCAGCAGCAATTCAAGTATTCAAAGAGATAAGAAGATTAAGCAGCTTTGGGAAACTAACCCAAGACAAAGGAACTTTGCTCTACCATGTAAAAAAATAGATTTTTAATTACCTAGATTCAGGATCACTCTAATATTATCACAACTTGATGATCAACAGCAATTGAATGAAATTAGCTAGGACCTACCCACTCAAGCATGGCATATGCGAATTGGAATAATAAACTTACGAATAGACACCCCAAGTAAGGTTGTATAAAGAAATACCTCAACACATGATAGTTGTACCAATTGAACGAACTGTTCTTATCAGTGAAAAGATCACTCCATAAAAACAACCCTTTTTAAATGAATAACCTATCTCAAAGAGTCATATTAAACTATATATAGATCAAAGGAAAAAGATAAATTTCTAGAAAAGGGAAGCTCAACCAACATCATAGCTTCATTGTGTCAGTGGATGTTTGCTCTGATATTAAGATCAGCTAATCAATCTTAACTGATTTATACCGGCATCCACTTAAGGTCACCAAGGTATAACTCAGGAATTATGACCCAATGAGAATAGAACCTCCAAGTTTATATGCCCCACAAAAGGTGTATGAGACTGATGGAAATCAGATTTACCAATCTGTTAGGACCATTTCACCTAATGGCTGCCATTCACACAAGTCCATTTCAAAATACAGCATCCATCAACATTCACTATAAAAATTTCATATGGACATGAAACAAATCATTCACACAAGAACAGGAGAGTACAACCTAATTTCAGCACAAAATTAAATTAAAATCAAATTTTTCGAGAAGAGGCCACAAGTGACACTTAATGTTCCCACAATTTTCAGGATAGGTCATGTTCTGCCCAATTCAGTAAGTATCCTCATTATGTAAATAGGTATAAGTCAGTTCAACTTTCATCAGGCTTTAGTAGATAATAGAATTAGCAGGATCCCAACAGAGCTAAGCTCTATATATTCAAAAAAAAACTATCTAGAAACAGTAAATAGTTGACAAGTTTTCAAGGGAGTTGACTAACTACTGATGGCCACCAAATCAGTGTTATTGAGATCCACTGATGACATCTCTATCAATATCCATATGACATAAGCAAAACACCAAGACATCAACCATTAAAGGATTGAGCACTTATAGTTCTTGGAGACAAACTTACGGACCATATAAATCCTAGGTTGAATGGATGCTATTTCCAATTTTTTTCAAAACTAAGTTGGTTCTTCGAAAATAGAGTTTTTGTCACGACCTGGAATTTAAAAATACCATCCAGAATAATAGTTCTACCCATCCAGAATCATGCCAAATATGTCCCATAATATTCAAAATATCATTTTCAAAGTTCTGGATTCAAGGATTTTTGAGAAAATTCACTAATCATGAGTCAAAAGTCTAAACTAGTCAAATCAAGGTCCATAGGTTAAATCATGCATATTTTCTAATCAAAATGGGATCAAATACATAGACGAGCTTGAGAAACCTACTTGTAATCTTCTGTGAATTTTCCTTAATTTTCTGGATTTTTTTGCTATTTTTCTTGCCTTAATCTAATATCCGGATTTAATAAATCCGAAAATTAGAATTTCCTGAACCGGCGCCGAACCGGGCGGTTCGACTGGCTGAACCGGGGCGGTTCGGAGCTGCTGGACCGCGGCTGGACCGGCGGCTGGACCGGCTGGACCGGCGGCTCACGACGGCGGTTCGCGGTGGCGCTCGCGACGGTGGTTCGCGGCGGCACTCGCGACGGCGGAGGCGGCCGGCGGCGCTCAACGGCGACGGCGATGGGCGGGGGAGGGGCTGGTCACGACGGCGACGGCGAGAGGAAGGCGACGGCCGGCGACGGCAGCGGCGAGAGGCTCTCCTGCGGCGGTTCCGGCCGGAACAGGGGAGGTGACGGCGGCGGTTTCCGGTGACGGCCACAGGCGGCGCGGGAAGGGTTGGACGGCGACGCTCTCGCCAGCAAGGAAGGCACTGGAGGGAGGAGACGGCGACGAGGTGGGGGGGCGGAGGCGGTGACGGCAAGGGGGAGGTCCGGCGGCGCTGGGTTCCGGCGGCAACGACGGTCGCAACCGGCGACGGCGACAGAGGAGGAGGAGGAGGAGGAGGAGGAGGACTCGCGGTGGGGAGACGACACGAGAGAGAGAGCGATCCAGCGGGGGGGGCTGCATAACCGGCAAGGGGGGGGGCATCGCGAAGCTCCAGGGGGGCGGCCGGCGTTACGGCGGGGACGGCGGCGAGGAAACCGGGAGGGGGAGGGAAACGGGGAGGCGGTTACCAAAATTAAAAATTAAATTTTTTTTTTGAAATTGCCAGGTATTACATTCTTCACCCCTTAAAAAAAATTTCGACCTCGAAATTTGAAATTACTTACCAAAAAGATGGGGGTGAGACCGCTTGATATCCTCCTCGATCTCCCAAGTAGACTCCTCAGATGTGTGATGCTTCCATAACACCTTGACCATCGGAATAGTCTTCTTTCTAAGCTGCTTCACCATGCGATCTATGATCCGAATAGGCCTCTCTTCAAAACATAAATTGGGCTGCACCACAACCTCAGAAAAATCAATGACATGAGTAGGAACTGAAACATACTTTCTAAGCAACGATACATGGAAAACCGGGTGTACTCTGGACATAGCAGGTGGTAAAGACAACCTATAAGCAACTTCTCCAATCTTCTTCTCTATCTGAAATGGCCCAATGTACCTCGGATTCAGCTTACCACGGCGACCAAATCTGATGACTCCCTTAGTGGGGGAGACCTTTAGGAACACATGATCTCCTTCTTCAAATTGAATATCACGCCGCTTCAAATCTGCATAGCTTTTCTGACGGCTTTGAGCTGTAAGTAACTTCTGCCGAATGACCTGGATCTTATCATTATTGTCCTGCACTCAATCTGGCCCAATAAGACTTCTCTCTCCAACCTCTTCCCAACAATGAGGTGATCTACAAGGCCTGCCATACAAAGCCTCAAATGGTGCCATTCCAATGCTAGAATGATAACTATTATTGTAAGCAAACTCAACTAAGGGTAACTGCAGATCCCAGCTTTCCTGCCACTCAAGTGCTCCAGCCCTCAACATATCCTCCAAGGTTTGGATTGTCCTCTCTGACTGACCATCTGTCTGAGGATGATATGCTGAGCTAAACTTGAGTTTAGATCCCAAAGCTTCTTGCAGTCCCTTCCAAACTCTTCCAGTAAACCGAAGATCTCTATCTGAAACAATAGTAACTAGAACACCATGATACTTAACCACACCATCAAAATATAACCTGACCAGACTATCAGTAGGTTGAGCTTCTTTAATTGTCATAAAATGAGCTGATTTAGTAAGCCGATCAACCACAACCCAAATAGCATCAAACTGCTTCTTGGTTCTAGGCAATCCTGTGACAAAATCCATAGAAATGTGTTCCCATTTCCATGATGGTATCTCCAATGGTTGCAAAGGTCCTCCTGGTTTCTGGTGTTCAACCTTCACCGTTGGCAAACAAGGCATTTAGATACATAATCTGCTACATCTCTTTTCATACCTTCCCACCAATATTGCCTCTTCAAGTCATGATACATCTTGGTTGCCCCTGGATGAATAGAATACTAAGACTTATGTGCCTCTGCCAAAATTTCCTGCCTCAAGTCAAAATCTGCAGCTACACACAATATCCCTTGATATCGAATGGTTCCATCTACATACTTAGAAATTTCTGCCCTTTTTACTAAGCCTTGCACTTCTGGGTTCCCTTCTTGAGCCAGCTTCACTTTCTCCACCAAAGATGACCTGATAGACATCTGAGCCATGAAAGAAGTTAGATGATTCATAGAAATCTTAGGTGCATAAGTAGTAATAAGCTCCATGACTTTCCATTTTTGACATAATTGCAATGCCATTACTTTCTTTCTGCTAAGTGCATCTGCCACCACATTTGCTTTACCTGGGTGATAGTTTAGACTAAAATCATAGTCCTTTAGGTATTCCACCCATCTCCTCTGCCTCAAGTTGAGATCCTTCTGTGTAAAAATATACTTCAAGCTTTTATGGTTAGTAAATACATCAAATGACTCACCATACAAATAATGTCTCCAAACCTTCAATGCATGAACAATAGCTGCCATCTATAAATCATGAACCGGGTAGTTCTTTTCATGAGGTTTCAACTGCCTAGAAGCATAGGCCACAACCTTATCATGCTGCATCAACACACAACCCAGTCCTACTCTGGATGCATCAGTATAGACTACAAATCCTCCTGTACCCTCTGGCAAAACAAGCACAGGTGCAGTTGTCAACTTCTCTTTTAACTTCTGAAAACTCTCTTCACACTATTCTGACCACTTAAATCCTCCTTTCCTTGTCAAAGCTATTAAAGGAGCTGATATATGGGCAAATCCCTCTATAAAACGACGATAATATCCTGCCAAACCAAGGAAACTTCTCACCTCTGTCGGGTTTGTAGGTTGCTCCCAATTCTGCACAGCCTCAACCTTAGCAGGATCCACCTGCACACCTGCTGCTGATATAACATGGCCCAAGAAATTCACACTCTCAAGCCAGAATGCACACTTACTGAATTTGGCATACAGCAAGTGATCGCTCAATGTCTGCAACACAATCCTTAGATGTTGGCAATGTTCTTCCTGGCTAGAAGAGTAAATCAGAATATCATCAATGAAAACCACTACAAAGCAATCCAAATACTCCCTGAAAATCTGGTTAATCAAGCTCATGAAAGCTACAGGAGCATTAGTGAGACCAAAAGGCATCACCAAGAATTCATAGTGACCATATCGAGTATGAAAAGCTGTCTTAGATATATCTTCATCCCTGATCCTCAGTTGATGGTACCCTGATCTCAAGTCAATCTTGGAAAACACCTTGGCATGCTGCAACTGGTCAAATAAATCATCAATACGCGGCAGTGGGTACTTGTTCTTTATAGTGATCTGGTTCAACTTTCTATAATCAATACAAAGTCTCAAAGATCCATCCTTCTTTCTGACAAATAAGACAGGTGCACCCCAAGGTGACACACTAGGGCGAATAAACCCCTTGTCCAGAAGCTCTTCTAACTGTTGCTTGAGCTCTCTCAATTCTGCAGGTGCCATTCTATATGGAGCAATAGAAATAGGGGCTGATCCAGGAACAAGATCTATAGCAAAATCAATGTCCCTGGCTGGTGGTAACTGTGGACGCCGGGAAAGAGGGGGGGGGATAGCCCGCGGAGGAGGGAGAGGTACGTCCCCGCGCGTGTGTCGCGTGCGCTCCTTACTTACGGTCTTGATAGGGTGGGTTCGTGTTAATCACGCCATAGACACGGTCGTGGATGATTCCGACGGACCGTTCTATTGCCTGCTTTCCTTCCTTCTTTCCTTCTCCGCACTCACCTTGATCCCCGGACTACTCAACCCTTGATGTCACTTGGGCATCGAAGGATCGGTCCGGGTCGTGAGGAGAATCGAGGGGAAAGAAGATCGGATAGCCGGTGGCGTTTTCAACACTAACTTGACCTATAGACCGAAAGGGGAAGGGATGGTGTGGTCGCCAGGAGCCAGAGAGGCTCCGATGATAGAAATAAAAGAAATGAACTAGTAAAGGAAGTGAGGGTGACCGGTTACCTCGATAAGCTGGGAGATTGCGGGGGTTCTATCTTCTCCTTCCTCGGCCGGCCGGGGAAGAAGAGCCTTGGAGAAACTCGCTTGCCTGAAAAGAAAATATGAATGAAAGCACAACGATTAGAACTAAAGATGGAGCAAGAACTATTCGTAAGAAAGAAGAGCGATGACAAAAGGGGTTGAACGAACCGGATTAGGACTAACTCCTAACCCCTTCTTAAGGGAAGATCTAAATGACCTAAGAATAAGATGCGTTATGCTATACTAATGCAACATGCATAATGAAATCCAAATGAACAATAAAGGAGAGAGTAAAGTAAGGAAGAAGATCGTAGAGAAGCCCGGTGCTTCTGGCTTCTGGAAATTGCAGGCGCTCCGACGACAGGTCGCCTGGCGTCGCGTCGGGAGAGCGCTCCAGTCCTTCTGCGGCAGCCTTCAATGCAATCTTCTCCCGGTTCCAATGACGAGAGATCGGATTCCTAGTTGGTTTTGGAGGTTTCTTGGCACTCTTTGTAATGGCTTTCAATGATATGATGGCAGGGGTCTTGAATGGTTTTTGAGTAGTATTGAATGAGCGGAATGGAAGGGGTGTAATGGAGGATGGAGAGGCTTGGAAGGTGGTGGGGGGATGTTGGAAGGCTCAAGAAAGCTCTTGGGGAGTTAAGGCTCTGGGAATCCCTCTCTCTGCTCCTTAAACTCTCTCTCTTGGGAGCTTGGAAGGTTGGAACCTCTTAAATGTGGGAGAAGGGTCTCCTTTTATAGGTGCGCAAAAGTGACCCTGGCGCTCCGACCTGAGGACGCCTGGCGTCGCTGTCGACTCCAGAAAACGGGTTCCGGATCGGCACCTCAAGATAAGAAGGTGAAAGATGGAAGGAATTGGGGAAAAAAAGGGGGAGTGAATCGGAAAACACTCGGAAAGCGGTAAAGACTCCTCACCTCGGTCCCACACTCACATTGATCCCCGAACTTTCATCTCACGGCGTCGCTCGAGCACCGGAGATGGTTCGGGTCATGTGGGAGGAGAGTGAGGAGGATATGAATTTAGAACATGAATAAAAAGAAATTGTGGTCGCCAGAGCCGCGGGCTCCGATTTATGTAATGGAAAGAGAAAGAAGTTGACCGTGTGTACCTTAGCGTGGGAGAAAGGGATGTGAGTTCAACCTTCTTCTTCTTCGGCCGGCCGATGAAGAAGAGTCTCCAATCCAATGCTAGCTTGATCAACCTGTGCAACTAGAACAATGAACCAAGTGAAGAGTTTGGTTAGACTTGTGAAGTGTAGTAACCGTAGAGAGAATATGAAAGAGAAGCAATTGGAATCGAACTCACCGGATTGGGGTGAGTCCTAACCCCTTTTTTTGTGTTTTTGATGATGTAAAAATGATGTAAATGAACTAAAATATGCTTTAAAACAGTAAATAAACAGAATTAATGGAGTTTAGAAAGCTTATGGAATGATTTGGCTTCAGTTGAAGCCGAGTTGGTTGAAAACAGCCGGTTCGGGTAGCTTGGTACCCTTCTGGCGCGACTTTGGTGCAGAGGATGTTACGGACGACCCCGATGTCGGAATTGAGTGCCGTTTGTTGGAGTAGACGGAGGACTCAGAGAAGAAGAGTTCCTATGTTGATGACTTCTCCGAAATCCTCCTGTAGAAGTCAGTAAAAATTATGAAAGTGGGCGGATATCAAAAACAGAACCTGGATGCGCGCCCTCAGTGTAGCAACCGCCACGAACAAACGGCAAGTCGGAATGGAGTGCCGTCAGTTGGGGACGAAAGAGGACGAAGAGAGGAACAATTTTTATGTTGAAGACTTTTGCAGCAGAAGCCTCGGATTTTCTCCAGAAGTCGATGAAGATGGTTGATGAAGAACACCCGGATCGAGCCTTCTCCTTCACCTCGGGATCGGTTTCTTGACTTCGGATCGCCTTTGGACGTCGGGATGGCTTTGGAGAAGAGCTTGGACGACCTTGGGACGAGCTAGGCACCGGGGTTCAACCCTGGTTCGTTGAGAATGGCCCTCAATTTATAGGGGAAGGGAGACGGTGCAAAATTTAGAAACTGGTTGTACCGCGTCCCCGCATTTCAAAGGAGACGAGGGCGCGCAGGGCGCGCCCTCAAACCAAGGGCGCGCAGGGCGCGCCCTCGCCCGGGGGCGCGTCCGCGCGCCCTCCTGTTTCAAAGGGGGCGGGGGCGCGTTCGGCGTCTCACTGCTAAAAATCGACGGAATGTTCCGGAAATTGCTAAAAATGGACTTGACATACGTAACGCGCCCCCGAACCGGGGGCGCGGTACAAATAAGTGAAAATTCTCCCCCGGAAACCTTCCAAAAACCCGGTTTAGAAGGTGCTAATCGGGGTAATTTCCGATTTAAAGCAAGTGACCGCGCCCTCGCTTTTCAAAGGAACCGGGGGCGCGCAGGGCGCGCCCCCAGTTTGAGGGCGCGCAGGGCGCGCCCCCGGGTTGGGGGCGCGCAGGGCGCGCCCTCCCCTTTCAAGCGGAGCGGGGGCGCGGTACACTCTCTCTCCTGCGCGCGTGTTCCGCGAGCCGTATCTTGCAAACCGGATGTCCGATTCGGCTCCCGTTTGTCGCGTTGGAAAGAGGGCCTTAACCCGCTCCTCCTCAAGTCAGTAAACCAACCGCATGACTCCCGAGATGTTTGTACGGGGCTTTCTACCGGTTTACCTTCTCGCGGAAAGCCGAAACCCGGGCGAAGATCCGAAAGAGCACGGTTCCGGTCGAGAAATCTCGGGTCAACTCGGGATGACTTGAAATGATGACCGAACCAGTCCGGTATGATCGGACAATCCGAAGTCATCGAAAAATCCGAGATTAACCCGGTAAACGTGAATCGAAAGCTGTAAAAGCCGCGAAACCCTAAAATTGACCGAACCGGCCTTATAGCTCCGGTTGATAAAATATACGGCTAGAATCGACCCGGATGACCTGAAAAGACCCGGTGATGACCGTAAAGGCCTAACATGTGGTCCGGGATAGCCGTGTCAGCACAGATCGAAAAAGCCGTAACGAAAGCCGTCATTGACCGACGCCTACCGAAATGACTTCTCGGAAACCCTGAATGTTACGGAACACATGCGGGACTCCCGAGACCTTCAATTATGGACCATTCAAGGTCGGTCATCGAGCAGGCTTCGTGTTTTTATGGTTCACGCGCGGCTCTCGCTTGAAGGTTACGGCATTATTCCGGAAATCTTCGGCCCATTCTCAACTCACAAGGGGCTCCACCAATGTCCTTAGCTCATCTCCACGAGTTAGTCCGGATCAGATAACGGTCAGATAAAAGATATCGCCTATGGAATAAGAGTTTGGGGCTCCGAATCAGGCCAAATTGGCGTGTCTACAGCTTGCCTCGCCTTGATGTCGGCTTTGCAAGGGAATGGCATGTAGCGGAGCGAAGTGAAACGTAGAGAAAGCGTAGCGAAGCAAGATGAATCGTAGTGGAATGTAGTGGAGCGAAATGGCGATGGACTGAAAAGGTGGCATCAAGGTGTAGATATAGACACGCTTAACGACCAGATTCGGCAAGACGAATCTCCCCAAGTCTCCTGGTTAACCGCCATGTTTCATCAAGTCTTCCTATGTTCGATTGGTAAAAGATGTGCCATTGGCACGAGAGAAGAATAGCCAACCCCCAACGCGGTGGGGAGTCCCCGAAACATGGGTTCGTAGGTTCATCATCAGCCGGTAACCCGATCTTTGCGGTGTTCCTGTACTGTGATGGGCTAAAATTTAAAGAGATTTGTTTTGAAAAAGTAAAAGAATACCAATCGAGCACATTCGGGCTCTCTGATTCATTTAAGTCTTCCATGAGACAAGATTCGATTCAGAATGGAATGATCTCAGATTCCGAAAGGCAAATGTTAAAGCACAGACCGTGAAGATAATGACGGTGCAAGTTCTGATCAAATAGAAGGTCCTTGGCGGGATGAATTGGCTGCCATGGTGGGATGAATAGAAAAGAAGTTGCAATGGCCACAGTGGTAAAAAGAAATGAAATATTTGAGGACACAAAGTGGTTACCGAACACGGTGGGATTAATAGACACGGTGGGATATTAGAGAGGTTGGTGGGACTAGAGAATATGGTGAATGACACGGTGGGATTTAGAATGATCGAGAGGGTGAGAAGGTGAAGATTAGGAAATGATGTATGCAATGACAAAACAAAATGTAATGCAATTAATACTACATGATGCATGTTGGGCTCAAAAAAACAAAATAAAACTTGTATAACAAATAGTTGAAGATATATAGATTGTCTATGAGGTCAAGATACCCATTCGGGAACTATCGTCCCTCACAGCACAACTTCGGCTTATCCGTGAGCATTAGAGATGCCCCGACCGTCGTAGATTTTGATGAAGGGGATCTCGGGTCAAGTCTTCTCTATGCTCATGGTCTTCAACAAATAATGCATAAGATAATAATACACGACTAGCGACATATATGCTAGTCGGCAAGTTATGGGGGTTTCCCATGTCCATTCTCCTGTTTCCGCGAGCAATTCCTGTCTTGGCCACTCCTTTGGAGCATCACCGGAACGAGGCGGTTGCGGCGGTATGGTTTCCATGCCTTCTCCACATGGTCATTCTCCTGGAGTCAGTGGCAATCAGACACTGATATCTGTAGCAGGCTTAATCTTCTTCTTGTGTTGTAGCTGCTTTTCTTCCTTTATAGTACTTCTTGCTTCAGTGTTGTTTGACCTGTTGGCGAGATTCTCACCCTCCTTGACTTGTGTTTCTTTTCTGAAATACTTAATAGAAGTGTTAAATCTGCTCTATGGCTTCCCCCCTTGCCTATTGTTGTCTTGCCTTGCTTATATGTCAAGGGGGGTAGCCTTATTAACAAGGTAATATGGACAAAATGACTGAAAATGAATAAGATAAGGGTTAAGAAAGCTTACCTGCTATGGCGAGAGTCACACCCTTCTTGATCTTAGCATCCTGAAACACTGTCGCTGAAAGAACCTTCTCCTCTTATTTTAAAGTCCCTGAAAACACTTGATAAAAGAGGATTAGATCTTCACAACGACTCATCCCTTTGCCTATTATGGCCAACTTTGACTCAGGTCAAAGGGAGGAGCCCTCTTAATGGGGTGATAATGAAGGTAAATATGCAATGCGGAAATGAAACATGCAAGACATAAAGATAAACATGAATGCTAGCAAAGGCAAAAATCAAGGTTATGCCAAGTTAGATGATGCATTTTTTTTTAGATTTTGGGAAATTATTCAATTTTTTTTTATTTTTTTTTTTGAAGATATTGGATTTTTTTTTAAAAATATAATTTTTTTTTTGAATTTTTGAAAATATTTGATTTTTTGGGTTTTTTTTTTTTTAAAAAAAAAATTTGATTGATTTTTTTTTTTTTGGATTTTTGAAAATATTCATTGTTTTGGATTTTTGTGGAGAATGTGCCAGTATTGAAACAATTCATCGATCTTTGAGTGTTAATCAAGATTTAAGTGATAAACACCACGTGAAAATAAGGTTCCATACCCAGAATCTTTCTTGCCCTCTTCTCTTGATCGGTTTGGATTCCCCCTGAGTTTGGATAGTCAACCCTACCCTAGGGGTTTTAAGATGGAAGAATAATAAAGGAAGTCTTTGATAGGATTTGGGGGTGTTGAGGAGGGTTTCTCTACTCATGCCCAAATTGCCCGTTGGGGTTCGGCCTCTTCGGGTCTTTTCTACATGTGGCACTTACTTAGACAAGTCTTTGACCTGTGGGGTCATTGCCCATCTTTTGGTGCCCTTTTCTTCATTTTCTATTCTTTCAGGTACTCATTCAGACAGGCCCATATTTGTTTAAACCTGTGGGGTTCATTGCCCATCTTTTGGCACCCTTTTGCACCCTAAGAGACGGCCTCCTACTAAGGCGGCGGGCATTTTCGATACTATCCTCCTCTAGTCCCCTTCACCTATCTTGCACCGAATAGAAGAGAATAGGGTAAGGTTTCCTTTCCGCCTTCAGGGTTCTGCCTTGCCTCTCATGAGTGTTGGGCTATCTAGATTCTGGGATCGGGAGGTGTTGTGTGTGCAAGGTGATGTCTACCCTTGTCTTCTAGCTAACACCCTTGGATCGATGACTTGATATCATACCAGAAATTCTCCATTTTCTTTTCTAAGGAAAATATTTTTTGAGGTAAACGCCGTTCCATGGATGATTCAATTTTTCTCCATCGGCGTTGGTTAGCTCATATGCATTGCCTGGATATTTTTCAGTTATAACAAAAGGCCCTTCCCAGTTAGGTTGCAACTTGGAGCGGGGACCACCCGGCTTAACGAATATACGTTTAACTACCATCTCACCGATTTTGAACTTTCTCTCTACCACCCTCTTTTGATAAAACCTTTTCAATCGGTTCTGATAAGTCCGGGCATGCTCGGAGGCAGCCAACCTTCTTTCATCTAGGAGTTCAAGTTGTGCAAGGAGAGATTCTCGTCTCTCATCGACAGGGATGTCCTTATCGAGTTGAACTCGGAGTGATGGAAGGAGCACTTCGTACGGGACCACCGCTTCCATCCCATATGCGAGAGCATACGGGGTTTGACCAGTGGGGGTCCGTACAGAAGTACGATAAGCCCATAGGGCATCTACAAGCTTATCTGGCCAGTCCGCGAACTTGCTAGACTTACGGAGTTTTCTTGATGATTTTAATCAAAGTTTTGTTGGTGGCTTCGCTTGACCATTGCCTTGCGGGTAATAAGGAGATGAATGATGCAATACAATGCGGTACTGTTGCAAAGATCACGCGGATCTTGAGAGAGAAATTGCGGTCCATTGTCGGTGATGATGTCGCCGGGTATCCCGAACTCGGCGATGATGTTGCGTTTGATGAAGGAGCACGGTGTTGATGCCTTGATCTCCACGAACGCTTCCGCTTCGCCCACTTGGTGAAGTACTGCATTGCCGTCGGGATGAACGATTTGGAACGGATTTCGAGTTAAGATCACTTAGAGGGCCAATGATATCGTAAGCCCACATGGCGAAGGGCCATGGGGCATGAATCGGATGAAGGGAAGATGCGGGAGAATGGATCTTGTCGGCATGAAGTCGGCAAGAATGACAGTGCCGGACAAAGATGGAGCAATCCTCTTCTAAGGTTGGCCAATAATAACCTTGCCTGATGATTTTCTTGGCAAGAGCTTGAGCATTGACATGACCCCCACGGACCCCGAGAATGTGCTTCCTTAAGCACCAATTTCGCCTCTTCTTCATCAACGTATCTCAATAAAATTCCGCTTAGGCTCCTCTTGTAGAGCACCCCTCCTAGGATGGTATACCTCTGGGATACTCTCCTGATGGCCTTCTTTTCTTTTGCATTTGATCCAGGTGGATATGTCTGATCTTGACAATACCTTGCGATCTCATCAAACCAAGGCCTCTCACCCTCATCTAACTCTTCCAACTCGACTAGAGAAACTTCCTCCTTCGCTCTAGATACTCCTTCCTGCCAAATCTCTCCTTAACTTTCGAAATCGCCCATCCTTAATCGCCGGCATCGACCTTCTACGGACATGAATAGTCCGCACTCGTCTACCTAGCGGGACTATAGGGATGAAGCTAAGGAGGCAAGGGCATCAGCAAGGATGTTCTGAGCTCGAGGAACATGGACAAAAGTGAGTTTGGAAAAGAGTTTGATGTAGCAAGAGGTGAGTTCTTGGTAAGGTTTGAGGTTTGGATGAGAAGTTCGGTATTTGGTTAGGACTTGGCGAAGGATTAGTTGGCTATCACCTATCACCCTTAATTCCGTGGCACCATAGAAATGAGCGGCCTCCAGCCCCGGCCAGCAAGGCTTCATATTCGGCTATATTGTTGGTTGCCGGGAAGTCAAGCCGAAATGCTCTGGAATGGTGACACCCTCGGGTGATAGAAGGACGATTCCTATTCCCTTACCGTGTGAATTCAGAGCCCCGTCAAAATATAATGTCCAAAGGTGGGAAGATCGGATCAACATTAGTTCGTCATCCGGGAGCTCCGATTGGACCGGGTCAAAGAGGGGTATAGGGTGATGGGCTAGATGTTCGGCAATGGCATAGCCCTTAATCGCCTTCTGGGGGACATAGGTGATATCAAACTGAGAAAGGAAGCTCTGCCAACGACCTAACCGACCAGTTAGAACAGTTTTCTCGATAAGGAATTTGATGGGATTGATGCGGGCAATAAGATTGACCTCATGAGCTAAGAAATAGTGTTTAAGCTTCGAACTACCCGGACTAGTGCGGCACGGGTCTTCTCCACTACAAGATACTTCGCTCGCATGGATCAAAGATCTTTGACAAATAGTAAGTTGCCCTCTCTTTCCCTTCTTCATCAACTTGTGCAAGGACTGCCCCAAGAGAATTCTCCAAAACCGAGATATATAAAACTAAAGGCTTGCCAGGGACTGGGGGTCTAAGCACAGGGGGACGAGCCAGGAACCTTTTCAAACCATCGAATGCATCCTGGCACTTCGAATCCCATTTGAACTCGGCCCCCGCCTTGGTCAACTCATAGAAAGGTTTTCACCTTTGGGAGTGTTGTGAGATGAACCGGCGGACAAACTGTAGCCTCCTGATTAGTCCTCGAAGTTCTTTCATATTTCTCGGAGGAGGCATACCAATGATTGCCTTGGCCTTGTTTGGGTCGATCTCTATGCCCCTTTTACTCACTATGAACCCCAACAGTTTTCCTGAGGATACTCCAAACGTGCATTTCTTTGGGTTCATCTTTAATTTATATTCCCTAGCCCTTTGCAAGACCTTTCTTAACACTTCCGGGTGATCTTCTCGGCTTTTGGACTTAACGACCAGGTCATCCACGTACACCTCTACAAGGGTATGCATCATGTCATGGAAGATAGCCATCATTGCCCTCGATAGGTAGCACCAGCATTCTTCGATCCAAAGGCCATGACGACATAGCCGTAGGTTCCCCAAGGTGTGGTGAACGAGGTCTTCTCCTGGTCCTCTTCGGCCAACCGGATTTGATTATATCCAGAATAGCCATCCATGAATGACAACATTTCGAATCCAGCAGTGTTATCAACCAGTACGTCAATATGAGGTAGAGGAAAGTCATCTTTAGGACACGCTCGATTCAAGTCCCTGAAGTCTATACAGATCCGAACTCGGCCATCCTTCTTCATGACAGGGACTATGTTTGCCACCCATTGCGGATAAAGGACGACCTTAATGAATCTTGCTTGATGTAACTTGTCGACCTCTTCTTTCATCTTAAGTGCAGCATCAGGGTGGAATCTCCTTAATTTTTGCTTGACCGGGGTAACTCCAGGTTTCAAAGTTAGACGATGTTCAACTAATGAGTTGTCTAACCCCGGCATGTCTTCGTATGTCCATGCGAACGTGTCCTTATATTCTTCCAAGATTTCAATTAAACTCTGTTCCTCAATGGGAGTGAGGTTTGCACTTAGGAGGCCAGTCTTGGGACCTTCCGGTGTCCCGAGATTCAATTCTTTTGTCGGTTCATCCACCGTGGCTAATGGTTCTTCAAATCTTTTAAGTCCGGATGCATATGCATCAGCCAAGTCCTCAATTCCATCCTCGAAATCGGGATCTTTTTCGATAAGACCTCGTAAACTCCCGAGTGTATGATCTACATTGAATTCATCCTCATATTGGATCTCATTAAGCCGGATAGCATTTTCCAAAAACATTGGCAGCCTTGCACATTCCTTGCATTTTTGAGCTATTTGTTGGAGATATCTTTCTGGCACACGTTTACCTCGAATTTTCTTCTTTCCTATCCTAACTACTCCTAAAGAAGACGGAATTGAAAAGGTGGTATTAACAGTGGGTGAAGGATCGAGCAGATCGATCAGTGAGTTGGAGAAGAGGGGTCCCTGGTTGGGAGCACCCTCCGAGACAAGTAGCGACGTCTCCTCGATGGAAAACTGAGTTTGCGAGAGGACGTTTTTTTTTGGGTATTTTGGGTATTTTCAATAACAAAAAGGGAATGAGCCGATGGGGCTCGAGCAGAAATCGAAAGCTTAAGTAAATGGGAGAAAAATGGGCTCGCGGGCCCGATGATAACAAGAAATGGGCGAGATAGGCCCAAAGCCGGTGAAAAGATCTAAGGGGCACGTGGGCCCAAATGGTGGGCACGCGGGCCCAAAGCGAGAAAATGAATCTAAAGGGCACGTGGGCCCGACCGGGTGGGCATGTGGGCCCAAGGTTGTTGGATTGGAATGGGCATAGAAGCCCGGTGGAGTGAGAAGATTTAAATGGGCTCTCGTGCCCATTGATCGATTCGGTGGCCATTTTGGCCCAAATGTGGGAATTGGGCTAGATAGCCCATCAAGCGAATCCAAGAGGGATAGAGTGAGGATTTTGAAATACGTGACCGTAGGATACGGTTCACGCGGGATGTTGTTTGGAGGTGGGTTCGAGTGGACAAGTTGTTTAGAGATGGACTTGCCCTTGACTGGTTCTTCCTCCTCTATGAACAACTGAGATCAAGATGTACTCAGGGTGTCCACCTCCTCCTTTTGCTCTGGTGCCTTCTTCCTCTTGACCGGTTCTTCTTCTTTGGCCCCGGCCATCATCATGGTCTCCCCTTTAATAAACAATTTTTGGAGTCCCATGGCATTTTTTCGCCTGTAAACCATCCCCTGAGTGAACCTGGGCTCATAGCCAAGCCCGTGTCTCTATGGTCTTCGTACGGCTTCAATGGGGTGCACAACCCCCAGCCTCCTTTCCCGGCCCCTTTCCCGGCTGATAGCCCATCCCTTTCATCATCCGCAACGCAAGCGAATCTGGAGGCGTCGTTAACACCATGACCTCGGGTAGCTCGTAGTTGAAACCAACGGCCGGACGATTTTGATATTGGTAGTGCGAAGAGGGGTCATCCACGTCACTCGGAATGGGGATGTTGGTTACTTTGATCACCTGGCCCTTGTATGGGAACTTCGGACAACGATGATTAGTGGAGGCAACAGCTCCTATTGCCTCAAGGTACGGGCGTCCCAAAATAGCTTTGAATGTAGGGTCCGGTTCTAGAACGTGAAACTCGGTGGTGACGACACGGCCCGAGCCCTACTTTCAATGTAACCACCCCTCGTGCCGGCTTCCGGGAGTTGTCATATGCGGTCACCGTGACGGCGAAGGCTCGATTTCTTCATCGGAGATGCCGCAAAGTTGCAATGTTTACGGCGGCATGACATTTATGGATGCTCCGGTGTCAATCAAGCAAGACTTGATCTCCACGCCTCGGATGACTGCGCAACGCGCAAGGCGTACTTTCGATCTCTCGGCCGTGCCAACTCCTCCTGTGTAAAGGTGAGTGCCGGATGTTCACTCCTCGGGGTCGGGACGGCAATGATCTTCTCGGGCGGGAGGTCCTCATTGACCATGACCCGGCGTAAGTATTGTTGCAAGATGTCCTGATGATTCTTTGACCTCTTTATCAGTTCCAGAATTGAAATCCGTGCCGGCATTTTGTCCAAATGTTTTAATAGATCATATGCCGTGCCGGGCAATGGTTCTTCCACTACCTCCTCTTCTGCTTGCTCTGTGGTTGTATCCCGGCCTCGGGGGAAGACCCTTTGAAACATCCTCCCGCTACGAAGTACTGGCGCCAGCGTGGTAGGGGGAAGTGGTGATGATGGTGATGGTAGGGTTGGTTGGTAGGTTGAGGAGCCCATGGTAGGTAGGGGTGGTAAGGATCGGATGATGAGGGGTCGTGGATTGGTGGAGGCCGGTATGTTGGGTGATGGTTGGGGTGTTGGTGGTGATGGTCTAATGATGAGGGGTCGTGGGGTGGCAGTGATTGGTAGATTAGGTGATGTCTGGGGTGTTGGTGGCGGTCTAATGATTAGACGCCGTGGAGGATTAATGGTGGTTGGTGGGTTAGGTTGGGGTGATGGTTGGGGTGCTGGTTGGGAGACGGGTGGCGGTCTAATGATTAAGCGTCGTGGAGGGTTAATGGTTGGTGAGGGTAGTGGTGTTTGGATAGTTTGTGGGCTGGGGGCAGCTCTCGGTATGGAGAGTATGGTGCGGTTTGTAGGTGGGGTCGGTATGGCGGGCATGGAGGTGATTTGATCCTCGACACCGCCAACCCTGGGAATGGTGGGTTGACTCCTCGATGGCGGAGTGGACGAGGCCGAGTCGTTGGTTTGGTGGTGCTGGTGCCGGTGCTTGTACGGGTGCATGTACCGGTAGCGGATCTTGGACTATGCCCAGGCCGGGCTGCTGTTGTGCTTGTTGTCGCCGTGGTTGATTCTGCCGTGCCTTCATGGCTTGTATAGACTCTCCCATCTGTGCCCAGTCAATGTTTCCCTGATCGTTGAGGTCATGAATGTAATCTTTAAACTGGAAACAGACATCCACCGTGTGCTGTTCAGCCATCAATGCATTGAAAATGTCGACGAGGGGGAATGGCAGTTGAGGGTAGTATTCTCTCTTGGGTCCCCCCCTCCTAAGTCGGTTGGCTGGTGGTGGCACTTGGTTGTAGGCTTGTTGTGGTGGTGGTGGTCGGTTGTAGACATGTTGTTGTTGAGGCGCTCGGTTGTAGGCATTTGGTTGCTGGGGCGCCCGGTTGTGGGTGGGTGGGTGTGGTGGTGCTCGGTTGTATGCAAGTTGTTGCTATGGCGGAGTAGCTGGGTGAGGGGCGGGGCGGTATTGTTGATTGGGTGGTGGGTTACGGTATTGGCTTTGACGGTACCCACCACAGTTACCCATGGCATTGATGCTCTCATTATTTACTACCCCTTCGGTGGTGGGTCCTACCGGTGTAGGCTTTCTAGTATTACGGGGCTTGGTGTCGAACGGGTTGATCATGGATGCATCCTTAAAGTGGGTTTGGAGGTAGCGGGCGCTATCACACAGTTCACTCATGGTTGCTGGACGGTGCATGATCAGAAGGTTGCGAAGGTTAGGCGTTGTGTTCCCAATGAGCATCCTCACCTGCTCCCCCTCTGAGATGGTATCCACAAGCCTCTCAGCCATTCCTCTCCACCGATCAGCAAATCGGGCAAAGTCCTCATCCGGCCTCATCTTTTCAGCAATTAAGTCAGTTATCGAGCAGGCTGGCCCCACCCTATCCTTGTACCTCTGTAGAAACTTTGTCTTAACAATGTCGAAATCCGCCGCCTCAATGGAATCAAGAGAGTAGAACCGGTCTAGGGCGGATCCATCCAATGACCGACGGAATAGGAAGGCAAGGGCTTTGCGGTCATTTTTCCAGAATGAGGAGTCATAGAGAAAGCTCTTTAGATGGTTAAAAGGATTACCAGTCCCGTTGTAACGTTGGAAGACTGGTATCTCGGAAGGAGGAAGGTGTAGAACTGGCAAAGGGGGGACAGAGATTTCAGGGATGGCTTTAGAATCGAGGCGGTGCCTCATCTCTTCGAAGCGCTCATCCATCCGGTCGATTTTGTTCATTAACACACAGGTGAGGCTGGATTCTGAGCCGCGGGAGCAAAGTGTTTACTTGATTGGGTTGGAAGAGGTGGGTTGGAAACGAGAACCGGTGCGTAATTGTGTGAATGCCCCACAACGGGGTGAGTAGAGACACGGCAAGGTTGCCCAGGAGAAGAGATGATCAAGGGCCCGATCGCCGGTTGGGGTGGTGAGGGGGCTTGATTTCCCTCGATCGGAGCTTGATTGGTGGGCATCTTGCCCTTAGTGGCATATTGGACAATTGCAAAGGCCTCGGGATCAAGGTGAAGAGATAGATCCTTGAGAGCTTGTTCTATAATATGTGAAGTGGATCGGTGAGCGGGATCTTGGACCTCAGGTTCCATCACGGCATTAACATGGCCATCTGGTTGGACCACGGGTTGCTGAAGCTCGTAGTGACCCATCTCGTACTCCTCTTCTTGGCCGCAGTAGTCCGACATCCCGATGTGTCTTCCGGACCTTAGAGTGGGCATCCTGTCAAATTTCCTTACAAAATGGTTGAAAGAAAGCAAATGAAGGGTGTAAATGCAAAGAGAGTTTTTTTTTTTTTTGGTTGGTTATGGTTGTTTGTTTGATTTGATTTGGTTTCAATTTTGTTGTTTGGCAAGCAAGTTGAACATAAAAATTAAAGGGATTTTTTTTTTTTTTTTAGGTGTTTTGAAAGAGATTTTTTTTTCTTTTCAATTGTTGTGAGCAAGCAAGTTATGCAAACAAGGTTTTAAAATGACTACTCGACAATTATTGGGTTGAAACCTTAGATTAGATGGATTGTTAGCAATTGTTCACTCAAATTGGGTATGGTTCCTATTGCTTCAATCTTCAAGACCTAAGGTTATCACTCATTCACCACGAGTAGGTACTTGGGTTCTTCGGGTTTTGGGAAAGTGGTACAACCGGCCCAATCGTGCGGAGAGGAATACTCCACGGATGGGGACTTACGGAGGTCTTGATGGAAACCACCAAATCAACTAGGAAGGAATATCCCAGAAGAGAGGTAAGAATCCACCAAGAAGGTGTTTGGAAGGTGAGGGTGTGTTGGGAGAGAGAGCCCCCGCCTCGAATGCCCTACGGATCGGAACGAGTCCGGTACCCGATGCAAAGCTAATGCAAAAATGAAAAATGGAGGGTAGAAGGAGAAGAAGCAATCAATATGCAAACATGAATGAAAGCTATTAAATAAGTCAAGCAAGTGAATGCAAACAAGATAAGCAATGAGAAAGTAAAACAAGTAACTAGAAACTAGCAACTAAAAATGTGGTTCGCGCGGGAACCGGCTTGTGTTGGAGTGTTCAAGTGTGGAGAAATCTGAAGTAAAAGTAAAAGGATGGTCCACGCGGGGACCGAATTGAAAATAAAGTGGCTCACGCGGGAGCCGAGTTTTGGAAAAGTAGGTGGTTCACGTGGGAACCGGTTTTTGAAGGAAAAGGGGTGGTTCACGCGGGAACCGGTTTGTTTGATTGGAAAAAAGGAAAGGAGGGCCACGTGGGGCCAATCTAATTGGTGCAAAGGGGTGGTCCACGCGGGGACCGATCTGAAAGTGAGTTGGTTCACGCGGGAACCGAGTTGGAAAAGAAAGGTGGTTCACGCGGGAACCGGTTTTTGAAGGAAAATGGGTGGTTCACGCGGGAACCGGTTTGTTTGATTGGAAAAAGGAAAGGAGGGCCACGTGGGGCCAATCTAAAGGTGCTGCAAAGGGGTGGTCCACGCGGGGACCGATCTGAAAGTAAGTTGGTTCACGCGGGAACCGAGTTGGAGAAGAAAGGTGGTTCACGTGGGAACCGGTTTATAAGAAGAAAAGTGGTTCACGCGGGAACCGGGCTGAAATTAAAGACAAGAAATCAAGTCCACATGGGGGACAATCTTAAAGGAAGAGTAATCAGCAAGTTTTTAAAAGTAAATTGACATGGAAAAGGGTAAAGGACAAGCCGGTTCACGCGGGAACCAAGTCGGAAAACAACTAGTTGCACGGATCAATCAAGCTAGCACGGTTGAAGACATTGGTGGTCCCACCGTGGTCGCCAAAAAGCTGTCGACTCCAGAAAACGGGTTCCGGATCGGCACCTCAAGATAAGAAGGTGAAAGATGGAAGGAATTGGGGAAAGAAAAGGGGAGTGAATCGGAAAACACTCGGAAAGCGGTAAAGACTCCTCACCTCGGTCCCACACTCACATTGATCCCCGAACTTTCATCTCACGGCGTCGCTCGAGCACCGGAGATGGTTCGGGTCATGTGGGAGGAGAGTGAGGAGGATATGAATTTAGAACATGAATAAAAAGAAATTGTGGTCGCCAGGAGCCGCGGGCTCCGATTTATGTAATGGAAAGAGAAAGAAGTTGACCGTGTGTACCTTAGCGTGGGAGAAAGGGATGTGAGTTCAACCTTCTTCTTCTTCGGCCGGCCGATGAAGAAGAGTCTCCAATCCAATGCTAGCTTGATAATTCTGTGCAACTAGACCAATGAACCAAGTGAAGAGTTTGGTTAGACTTGTGAAGTGTAGTAACCGTAGAGAGAATATGAAAGAGAAGCAATTGGAATCGAACTCACCGGATTGGGGTGAGTCCTAACCCCTTTTTTTGTGTTTTTGATGATGTAAAAATGATGTAAATGAACTAAAATATGCTTTAAAACAGTAAATAAACAGAATTAATGGAGTTTAGAAAGCTTATGGAATGATTTGGCTTCAGTTGAAGCCGAGTTGGTTGAAAACAGCCGGTTCGGGTAGCTTGGTACCCTTCTGGCGCGACTTTGGTGCAGAGGATGTTACGGACGACCCCGATGTCGGAATTGAGTTCCGTTTGTTGGAGTAGACGGAGGACTCAGAGAAGAAGAGTTCCTATGTTGATGACTTCTCCGAAATCCTCCTGTAGAAGTCAGTAAAAATTATGAAAGTGGGCGGATATCAAAAACAGAACCTGGATGCGCGCCCTCAGTGTAGCAACCGCCACGAACAAACGGCAAGTCGGAATGGAGTGCCGTCAGTTGGGGACGAAAGAGGACGAAGAGAGGAACAATTTTTATGTTGAAGACTTTTGCAGCAGAAGCCTCGGATTTTCTCCAGAAGTCGATGAAGATGGTTGATGAAGAACACCCGGATCGAGCCTTCTCCTTCACCTCGGGATCGGTTTCTTGACTTCGGATCGCCTTTGGACGTCGGGATGGCTTTGGAGAAGAGCTTGGACGACCTTGGGACGAGCTAGGCACCGGGGTTCAACCCTGGTTCGTTGAGAATGGCCCTCAATTTATAGGGGAAGGGAGACGGTGCAAAATTTAGAAACTGGTTGTACCGCGTCCCCGCATTTCAAAGGAGACGAGGGCGCGCAGGGCGCGCCCTCAAACCAAGGGCGCGCAGGGCGCGCCCTCAGTTCGGGGGCGCGGTCTGCGCGCCCTCCTGTTTCAAAGGGGGCGGGGGCGCGTTCGGCGTCTCACTGCTAAAAATCGACGGAATGTTCCGGAAATTGCTAAAAATGGACTTGACATACGTAACGCGCCCCCGAACCGGGGGCGCGGTACAAATAAGTGAAAATTCTCCCCCGGAAACCTTCCAAAAACCCGGTTTAGAAGGTGCTAATCGGGGTAATTTCCGATTTAAAGCAAGTGACCGCGCCCTCGCTTTTCAAAGGAACCGGGGGCGCGCAGGGCGCGCCCCCAGTTTGAGGGCGCGCAGGGCGCGCCCCCGGGTTGAGGGCGCGCAGGGCGCGCCCTCCCCTTTCAAGCGGAGCGGGGGCGCGGTACACTCTCTCTCCTGCGCGCGTGTTCCGCGAGCCGTATCTTGCAAACCGGATGTCCGATTCGGCTCCCGTTTGTCGCGTTGGAAAGAGGGCCTTAACCCGCTCCTCCTCAAGTCAGTAAACCAACCGCATGACTCCCGAGATGTTTGTACGGGGCTTTCTACCGGTTTACCTTCTCGCGGAAAGCCGAAACCCGGGGCGAAGATCCGAAAGAGCACGGTTCCGGTCGAGAAATCTCGGGTCAACTCGGGATGACTTGAAATGATGACCGAACCAGTCCGGTATGATCGGACAATCCGAAGTCATCGAAAAATCTGAGATTAACCCGGTAAACGTGAATCGAAAGCTGTAAAAGCCGCGAAACCCTAAAATTGACCGAACCGGCCTTATAGCTCCGGTTGATAAAATATACGGCTAGAATCGACCCGGATGACCTGAAAAGACCCGGTGATGACCGTAAAGGCCTAACATGTGGTCCGGGATAGCCGTGTCAGCACAGATCGAAAAAGCCGTAACGAAAGCCGTCATTGACCGACGCCTACCGAAATGACTTCTCGGAAACCCTGAATGTTACGGAACACATGCGGGACTCCCGAGACCTTCAATTATGGACCATTCAAGGTCGGTCATCGAGCAGGCTTCGTGTTTTTATGGTTCACGCGCGGCTCTCGCTTGAAGGTTACGGCATTATTCCGGAAATCTTCGGCCCATTCTCAACTCACAAGGGGCTCCACCAATGTCCTTAGCTCATCTCCACGAGTTAGTCCGGATCAGATAACGGTCAGATAAAAGATATCGCCTATGGAATAAGAGTTTGGGGCTCCGAATCAGGCCAAATTGGCGTGTCTACAGTCGCGGCATGGGAGCGCCTGCAAATCCGCCGACAAGTCGGCGGATCAGCACGCCCGACCATACCTGTCGCCACCTACCACCCTGCGTGTCAGGCGGCGGTTGTCAGCGGAAATCCTGGCGCTCTGACAGGGGAGCACCTACGACCTACGGCTGTCAGGCTGTCAGACTGCAAGTTCGGCGCATGCGGAACCTGCGGTGACAGTTGTCAGGCGGGAATCCAGGTGCTCCGACGGCGGAGCGCCTGGGTCCCCAGTACGATTTCGACAACGCATCGCTGACCGTCTGAAAAGCCGGCTGTCACGGGCGGAATTGCAGGCGCTCCGGCAGAGGAGCGCTTGTACTTTTGTACGCCTCTGGGTACGATGGTCGTCCGGTCGGTCAAAAGGGTGAAAAGGCGGGAGATGCCAGGCGCTCTGACGTTGCGACGCCAGGCGTCGCGGCGTCGGGACGCCTAAAGATTTCCTGAAATTTGGTTATTTTTATGTCGAATCGACCTCTCTAATTGGGAGAAAACAAGTGTTACCTATAGAAATGAGATTGTTCTTCCTGTAACCGGGCCGAATTCGCGTATCTACAGCTTGCCTCGCCTTGACGTTGGTTTTGCAAGGGAGTGGCACGGAGTGTAGCGGAAGCGACCGTAGTGAGGTGAAGCGGAGTGAAGTGATGGCGGACTGAAAAACTGACGTCAAGGTGTAGATTTAGATACGCGACTTACGACCTGACCAGGTGAATTGAGCCTTCTCAAGTTCCGCAATTGCCTTTTGTATCTTCTAGACTGCTTTCGTGGTTGATTGGAGACGAGATGTGCCGTGGGCACGAGAGAGGAAAATAAAAAGCCTGCTCCCTGCGTGCGGGGAACCTCCGAGCGCGGCTCGTGAGTTCATCTTGGTTAGCGGCCCAGCTTTGTGGTGTGCTTGTACCAAGAAGGGCTGAACAGAAGTTGATTTAAAATCAAAAGAACCTCCAATCAACTGGAATTAAGTCTTTGGGATTCGTCCGGTTCTTGTGGGGACTTGATGTAGCTCGGAGTGGAATAACTTCTTATCTCAATAAACACTTGTTTGCTTTATCAGAGAAAACGATCTTTCATGAAAACAATCATAACGATGATAATCAAATGCAGATGATGTATGCGGATGCATGCTGGGTGAAAGAAAGAAATAAAAACTGATATTTAAGAAACATAGTTGAAGATATAGATCACGAGTAGTGGGTCAGGATACTGATCAGGAACCGTCGTCCCCATAACTCGTGATTTTGGCTTATCCGCAAGTTCATTGAACAACCGTTCCGTCCTTGATTTTGTTGGAGGGGTTCTCGGGCCCGGTGTTTTCAGAACTTGTGGTCTTCAACATTTCGAATACTATTATTTTGATAGATGCAATACTAAAATGCAAGTCCTAATAGGGGTTGGGGAAACCCTCTTTCTTGATTTTTCTATTTTCTAACTTTTGTTGTTTTGCCATCTCTAATTCAAGTGCTTGAGAAAGAGAGTTGATGCATGAGCTCCCTTGTATGGGGTCTTCATTTCCTGCATTGACTTGAACAAAGATGATTAGAACTTTATTGTGGCTTAGTTCCCTTGTACGAGGAGGGCAGAAGTTGCCTTGATCCTTTGTCAAGGGATGTAAGCCTCTTCAAAAGGTAAAAATGATAAGAAGAAATTAAGCATGCATTACATAAAAGAGACATGCACAACTGAAATTAAATATGCATGCATAATTGAAAATGTTTGAAGATTTTTCAATTTTGTGGGTTTTAGAATTTTTTTTTTTTTTGTGCAAGACCAAAATCAAATGCGGATGTGAAAGCATATGATTGAAAATGTTTTGATTTGTTTGAATTTTGAGAACTTGATGAATGCCAGATTGAAACTAAATGCAAAGGGCATGCAATTAAGATGATTTTGTTTTAAAGATTTTCAAGTTTGTTTGAGTTCTAAAATTTCGGTGCATGCAAGACTAAATGTGAAAATTATTTGAAAAATGTTTTAGTTTTGAAAATTCCTGAAATTTTTTTGAGTTTTGAGACTTTTCAATTTGTTTTTCTTTTCTAAATTTCTAATTTTTATAGAGAGGATGGTTGTCATTTGCCTTGGTCCACTTGTAATGGGTGTCCCCAATTGTTCTCCAAGGAGCAAGAGCATGCACCACGTGATGGGTTGGAGGCCTTTTATTCGGAATCCTTTTGACCTTCTACCATTCATCGGCTAGGTTTTGCCTAGATCGGGTTGGTTTGCCTTACCCATGGAGGTTAAAGAAGGAAGAATACTCGGGGCAAGTCTTCGGTAGACTTCAGGGATTTTGAATTTGTTTCTCTACTAATGCCCAATTGCCCATTAGAGTTCAGCTTCTTCGGGTCCTTCCTTCTTTTATTGATTTGCCCATATTCTTTGGTAGCCCACATTCAGACAGGTCTTGTATATTTTTTCTTTGATTTGACCTGAGGGGTTCATTGCCCATCTTTTGGAGCTTTTTATTTTCTTTTCTTGGGCTATTTTTGTGGTACTCATTCAGACAGGTCTTTTCTTTTGTTGACCTGAGGGGTCATTGCCCATCTTTTGGCACCATTTTTCTTTTTGAGAAGTTGGACCTTCTGAGACGATCTCCTACTAAGGCGGTGGGCACTTTCAATACTCCTCCTTCTAGTCCCCTACATCTACTTTGGACCGAAATAAGAAGAGAATAGAATAGGGCGAACCTTCCTTCTCTAAACTTTGCCTATCTTTCTTTCTGGTGTCTAGTCATTAGGATTCCGGAATATAGGCAAGTGATGTGTGAAGCATGGTGCCTACTCTTAATTCCTAAAGAACAAGTTAGGGCACCCAAGAACTAGTGGAATTTGGCTTATGATAGCCATCCTCTCAATTTTGAGTATTTATGATTTTTTTGTAAAAAACATTTTTAAGAAGAGATGATTCCATGGATGATTCACTATGCCTCACCTTGTGCCACTCATTTTTTTGATATTTTCATTCTGGTTGAAAACATACTTGAACATCATCAAATTCTCTCAGCTATCCTCTCTACGCAAAGCATTTTTAAGACATGTTACGATTATACTCGCAAATGCTTTTGAAATGAATGCCTCGAGGATAACATGATAATAATGAATACATGCATGTAGTACCTGAGAGAGGATGAACTTCGTTGTTGGTGACGGCGCTGCCAGGTCGGTGTAGTTGGCGCTTGTTCATGCCTTGACCTGCCTTGCTACTTCCACTTTTTCCCATTCGGAAACACGATGATGGGGAGATGTATAAAGTTTGCAAGGGTTGGCATTTGATGATGATGTTGAGCAAGGTTTGAGATACCATCATGGAACATTTTCACTCTATTGGAATAAAGGGTTGTTGCCTAGATTGAAAGGAATGAGACAACAAATAGGCTTGGGAGCCTAATAAAAGGGGTGAGCCCGTGGGGCCGACAAAAGGAGGCGGGGCATGATGACCCAATTTGGACGAAAAGGGGCACGATGACCCAATTGAAAGATGAAAAAGGGGGATGATGAGTTGATTTAGAATATTGAGGGACGCGATGACTTGATTAAAAGATAAGGGGCATGATGGCCCGATCTGGAGACATGAGGGGCGAGATGGCCCGATTGAAAAAGCATAATTAAGAGCATGGGCACTATGGACCGATTGACAAAGCATGATTAAAAACAAGGGCCCAACAGCCCAATTGGCAATGCATGATTAAAAAACATGGGCGCTACGGCCCGATTGAAAAAGCATAATAAAGGCGCAATGGCTTGATTGAAAACAGGGGCACTAAGGCCCGATTGAAAATGCATAATTAAAATAAAGGCACAACGGCCTGATTAAAAACATGATTAAAACAAGGGCACAATGGCCCGATTGAAAAAGCATAATTGAAGATAGGGGTACAATGGCCCGATCATAAATGCATGATTAAAAACATGGGCACTACAGCCCGATTAAAAAGCATAATTAAAATAAAGGTGCAATGGCCTAATTGAAAACATGGGCGCTAGGACCCGATTGAAAATGCATAATTAAAATAAAGGCGCAACGGCCTGATTGAAAACATGGGCGCTAGGGCCCGATTGAAAGCACATAATTAAAATAAAGGCACAATGGCCTGATTGAAACATAGGCGTTAGGGCCTAATTGAAAATGCATAATTAAAGTAAAGGCACAATGGCTTGATTGAAAATAGGAGCACTAAGGCCCAATTGAAAATGCATAAATAAAGGCACAACGGCCTGATTGAAAACATGGGTGCTAGGGCCCGATTGAAAATGCATGAATAAACCAAGGACGCGAAGGCCCGATTGAAAAAGCATAATTGAAAATAGGGGTGCTATGACCCAATTTGAAAGATGGACACAATGGCCGAATTAAAACATGGGGGCGTCAACCTAATTGAAGATGTGGGCATGACGACCTGATTTAGTAGTGGAGTTGGGCACATGGGCTCAATTGAAGGAATGAGAACGGACATGCGAGCTCGATGGAGGAAACAAGGCACGTGAAATCGACAAAAGAGGAACTGATTGGGTTTGTGTGCCTAGTTGAAGGAATGGGGTACATAATAGAGGGAGTTGGGCTCGCGGGCCCAATTTGGAGGCATAGACGCTTGGGCTTGGTGGTTGAGGATGGGCATGTGGGCCTATCTTGGGAAGACGATGGGCTCGTGGGCCCAACTGGTGGGGTTGATCGGGGCATGTGCCTAATTGAAATGGATAGAGTGGGGGCCATGGCCCAAGAATTGAAGGAGGGATGCATGGGCCTGATTGAAAATGATGACGGTCACGAGGGCCCGATTTGGAAGGATGGCGGGCATGTGGGCTCGATGTAAGAAGACAAGGGTCGAATGTAGATAAGTGTCGGGCACTAGGGCCCGATTTGTAATGATGGGAACATGGGTCCAATTGGTAGGCACGTTGGCCTGACTGAGAAAGGTGGGGTGAGGGCCATGGCCCAAGAATTGATGGGAGTGTTGAGGGAGAGGCACATGGGCCTGGTTGAGAAAGATGAAGTGGGGGCCGTGGCCCGAGAATGGATGATGAGGTAGAAAGAGGGGTATATGAATCTGACTGAAATTGATGATGGGTGCATGGACCCAATTTGGGAGTGTGGGCTTGTGGGCTCGATGTAAGAGAATGTTGGGCGCGAGGGCCGAATGTAGAGAAGTGTCGGGCACTTGGGCCTGATTCATAAGGATGGGCACATGGGTCCAACTGGTGGGAACGTGGGCCCGATTGGGAAAGGTGGGGTGAGGGCCATGGCCCAAGAATTGATGGGAGTGTTGAGGGAGAGGCACGTGGGTCTGGTTGAGAAAGATGATGCACACAAGGGCCTGACTTGGGAGGATGATGGGCACTTGGGCCTAATTTAGAAAGGGGTTGGGCACAAGGGCCCAATTTAGGAGGGAAGGCGTAGGGGCTTGATTCTAGAGGATGGGCATATGGACCCGATTTAGGAAGATGATAAGCATGTTGGTCCAATTTGGAAGAATGGGCACATGGGCCCAGTTTAGAAGGGTAGACACATAGACTTGATTCTAAAAAATAGACACACGGGCCCGATTTAGAAAGTTGATGGGCACGTGGGCCCGATTTGGAAGGATGATGGGCACGTTCGCCCAATTTAGAAGCGGGTTGGGCACAAGGGCCCGATTTGGAAGGATGATGGGCATATGGGCCCAATATAAAGGAGCATTGGGCACTTGGGCCCGATTTCAGAAAATGATTGAGGATTTGAGAATCCAGTTTAGGAGATTGGGAGAGGGCTTGTAAACTCGAGCATTGACAATGGGCTTTGTGGCTCGATTGACCTAAATGGGCTCTAGGGCCCAGTTTAGAAGGTTGAGATGACCTTGAGAAAGAAGTTGGGGTGGGGGATTGCCTAGTCAGAGGTGGTCCTAATGATCTATTCCCCTGGATCCCTCTACTTGATTGATTGTTGACTAACTCAGCCCTAACAGGTTGCCATATAAATGAATGCCCAGTTGGAGGGGGTCCTGGAATTCTTTTGCCTCTAGCCTTAGCCAACTTGCGATTGGATTTTCTCTTCTCTTCAACCTTCTTTATGGGTTGCCTCGTGGGTGGCCCCGATATTCTCAAGGGTCGGGGAATCGATCGTGGGCTATAATCCTTTTCTTCAAATTGTTCCTCCTTTGTAAAATGATCACTCAAACTTCCAATCGTGATGGTTAACCTTGCCTTGCCCTTTTGAGACTTAGGAGCTGATTCATAAAATCCTAGTCTTGGCCTTGTGACTGAAAATAGGGTTTGCACTGGTCGTGCTATCCCCTGTAATTCTTTGCCTAGGCCCTTGCTAGCTTGATATCCAAGCATCTCCATAATTCTCCACCCAAGGTTGTTAAGTGTCAGCTTCTCCCTAGGTTGTTCAATGATGGAGAGTGTGCCTTGTTCTAAGGGTTCCTGAGGGATGGAGATAATTGATAAAGCATTGG
Organism: Cryptocoryne crispatula var. balansae; assembly: GCA_036172225.1. Classification (NCBI taxonomy): domain Eukaryota; kingdom Viridiplantae; phylum Streptophyta; class Magnoliopsida; order Alismatales; family Araceae; genus Cryptocoryne; species Cryptocoryne crispatula. The sequence continues at coordinate 40,075,931 of CM069921.1, forward strand.
ATTCGGGAGGATCATCATAGATTTTGATTTCAGATTCTTCTACATGTAGATCCTGTTCTTCCTTGACTTCCTCTTGAGTTTGTTCAAGAATGGAGGATAAATCAAGCTCAAGGGGCAATAAAGTGGTAGGTTGAGAGTCAGATATCAGAGAATTATTGATTTCAAGCTCAGATTCCCCCACCAGTTGATCTGGTTCATTATTGGTTGGCTCTTGAGACTCGGTCAAGATTGTCATGACCGATTGGCAAATAAGGGGAGCCAACTCTAATTCTGGGGTAGGGGCACAAACTTGTGAAAGAGTTTGATTATGCTTAGCCGGTTGTGAATATTTTTGAAAAATAATGGGTTGTGCAACCGGCTGAGGTTGAGATGTAATTGGTTGAAGAGTTGGTGGTTGAATGATTAATCGAGGCTGAGGAGCCAAGGTTTGTTGTGCAACCGATTGAGGAGGATGATCCATGAATCGTTCGACCAGTTGGGGCTGAGGAACTGGTCGAGGCAAAGGAGCCATGGGTTGAGCAATTAATTGGGGAGGAGGATTTTGATGAGTCTGATGGAGTTGTTGAGAAATAACCCTATGTTGTGTAGGGCTCCTAGGTCGGTGCCTAGGGTTTTCTATTGGGTTCCCTACAACATTAGCACTCCCACTTTCGTTAAGGGCTTGATATTTTGGATTGTATAGCTCCATGATTGGTGTATCCTTAAGTTGAGTTTTAATGTATCTTGCCCTTTCATACAAATCATGCATATTCGTGGGATAATGCAAGGCCAAAATATTCTTCAAAGTCGGTACGGTATTAGCAATGATCATCTTGACTAATTCCGGCTCAGAAATTGTATATGCAAGCTTCTCGGCCATCAACCTCCATCTATCAGCATATTGTGTAAAGTCCTCATTCTCTCTCATTTTCTCAGCTACAAGGTCGGTGATGGAGTAGGCTATTCCAACTCGGTCTTGATATCTCTGCAAAAATTTGGCTTTGACAATATCAAAGTTTCCGGCCTCCGTTGAATCAAGTGAATAGAACCACTCAAGCGCCGAGCCCTCCAATGATCTTCTAAATAGGAAAGCAAGGGCTCTTGGATCATTTTGCCACATTACCGACTCATAAAGAAAGTCCTTGATGTGAATGAATGGATTACCGGTTCCATTGTAGCGATGGTATACCGGCATCTCAGAGGGAGGTAGATGAAAAGTAGGGAGAGAGGGGAGAGATATTTCAGGGGTGACTTTGGTGCCAACCAGGCGGCGAATTTCTTTGTACTGCTCCTCCATCTGACTTAGGCGGTTTAGCATGGCCTGGTCAATAGAGGGCTCTCGAACAATTGGGGGAGGAGGGGGTGTTTGATACACCGGAGGGGGGGCTAAGTAGGCCGAAGCGGCCGGACATGGGATGTGGGGGGGTGGACAGGGCGCTTGACGTGGAAGATTAAGATGATTAGAAGAGAAGACTGGTGGCCGCGATGGTGCGGCCAAATTTGGATCCGGGTGGTTTAGGATAGCCACCGGATGAGGAGAGTTTGGGGGCGATGGCCCGTTATAGGAATGGCCTTGGGCGGCCGCATCGGGTCGACGTGCTACTGAACGAGGGGTAGAAACACGTAAACCGCCGGTGAGAGGGTCATGATCGGCGGGCGACTTGCCCTTGAGAATAGCCTCGATGGCTTGAAGTTGGGTGGGGTCGGCATGAGAGACTGCCTCCCAAAAAGAACCCGGGTTGGGTGGAGGAGAAACTTGATCCGGCTCAGCGGGGGCTCCTGGTTCGTTAACGGCATAGACAGCGTCGGGGAGGAGTGACGGCTCGCCTTCTGCCCCAAAGTAGGCCTGTTCATACTCTGCTTTCTCGCAATGTTGATCCATGATGACTCGTCCGGACCTGAGCGACACAGGCATAAAGCAAAGAAAGACGAAGTTTTCTTCTTTTTGGGTGTTTTCTTTTGAGCAGATTTTTCTTTTTGGGTTGTTTAATTCTAGAAGACAAGTTTTTATCCGAAAGCAAAGTTTTCTTTGACAAAGATTTTTTGGATTGCTTCTTAGAGGTTATTTTCTTTGATTGTCGTGATCAGAGAAGTTTTTTGCCTCAAAGGAACAACTTCTTTTGGTGATTTTTTTTAGATTTTTTGTAGGAGAGAGTCTCCTCCTTCCTTTTCTTTTCTTTTGGTTACACAAACAAGTTAGAGCAAAGACTTGGAATGCTTAGCGCAAATTTTTGTTCCAACCTTAGATTAGTGGCTTGTTTAGCAAAGTATTGTCCACTCAAATAAATGGGTGGGACCCTATGCTCACACAACGCCGAGCAACGTAAGGTGGAACAATTTCTCACACGGCTAGGTAATGGGTAAACTTCGGGTTTTGGGGAAATGGTACAACCAGCCCGATCGGTGAAGAGGGAATCCTTCACGTCTGGGGACTTACGGAGGCCTTGGCGGAAACCAACTTAGTCAACCGAGAGGGAATGGAAGAGAAGTCGAGATCCACCAAGAATGGTGTTTTGGATGTGTATGGCTTTGGGAGGAGAGTGAGCCCCCCTTCTCGGATGACCTACGAGGCCGGATGGAACCGGTACCTCGATGCAAGCTAATGCAAGAGAATGAGCAAGGATAAAGGAGCAAGCAAAATAAAAATAAAAGCAACACAACGTGAGAGAAGTACAAAGGAACTTAAGAGATGATGGTGCACAAAGAAATTTAAACATTAAGACAGGTTTGCATGCTGAAAATTATAAGGTAGTAAGAGTGATAAGGGTTGGAAGTGAAACAAGAAGCAGGAACTAAAAGCAGTTTCGGGGAATTGCAGGCGCTCTGGTACCGCGCCGCCAGGCGTCGCGGTATCAGGACGCTTTTAACGGGAATCAGCAAATTTTAAGAAAAGCTATAAAGCAAGGGTCCCGCGGGGACATAAAGGTGATATGATGCTGAGAAAGCAATAAATGACAATGCTTTTTAAATGAAAAGGTATTAAAAGTAGAGTTGACTCGCGCGGGAGTCGGTGCTTGTAGATGCTTCGAGCTCGCGGAGATCGGTTTGCAAACGTCCTAGCAAAGGGTAGCAGCTGGTGCCCCTTTGATAGGATCAACAGAAAGGGAGGGCCACGCGGGGCCGATGATGTACCACTCACACGGTGAGTGGGGAAATGAGGGGGGGTAGCTCACGCGGGAGCCAAGGAGTAGTGGCCCACGCGGTGAGCAAGAGAGGTTCTAACTTTTAAAGGAGGGGGACGAAATACAAATAAAACGTGGAGATAAAGAGAGTGAATAGAAGACTTACTTGATGGAGGAGGCTTTCATTCAAAGAAATATGGCAAGCGACTTTCCCTTGGCTTTAGAGGTCCCACCGTGGTCGCCAAAGATGTGGACGCCGGGAAAGAGGGGGGGGATAGCCCGCGGAGGAGGGAGAGGTACGTCCCCGCGCGTGTGTCGCGTGCGCTCCTTACTTACGGTCTTGATAGGGTGGGTTCGTGTTAATCACGCCATAGACACGGTCGTGGATGATTCCGACGGACCGTTCTATTGCCTGCTTTCCTTCCTTCTTTCCTTCTCCGCACTCACCTTGATCCCCGGACTACTCAACCCTTGATGTCACTTGGGCATCGAAGGATCGGTCCGGGTCGTGAGGAGAATCGAGGGGAAAGAAGATCAGATAGCCGGTGGCGTTTTCAACACTAACTTGACCTATAGACCGAAAGGGGAAGGGATGGTGTGGTCGCCAGGAGCCAGAGAGGCTCCGATGATAGAAATAAAAGAAATGAACTAGTAAAGGAAGTGAGGGTGACCGGTTACCTCGATAAGCTGGGAGATTGCGGGGGTTCTATCTTCTCCTTCCTCGGCCGGCCGGGGAAGAAGAGCCTTGGAGAAACTCGCTTGCCTGAAAAGAAAATATGAATGAAAGCACAACGATTAGAACTAAAGATGGAGCAGTAACTATTCGTAAGAAAGAAGAGCGATGACAAAAGGGGTTGAACGAACCGGATTAGGACTAACTCCTAACCCCTTCTTAAGGGAAGATCTAAATGACCTAAGAATAAGATGCGTTATGCTATACTAATGCAACATGCATAATGAAATCCAAATGAACAATAAAGGAGAGAGTAAAGTAAGGAAGAAGATCGTAGAGAAGCCCGGTGCTTCTGGCTTCTGGAAATTGCAGGCGCTCCGACGACAGGTCGCCTGGCGTCGCGTCGGGAGAGCGCTCCAGTCCTTCTGCGGCAGCCTTCAATGCAATCTTCTCCCGGTTCCAATGACGAGAGATCGGATTCCTAGTTGGTTTTGGAGGTTTCTTGGCACTCTTTGTAATGGCTTTCAATGATATGATGGCAGGGGTCTTGAATGGTTTTTGAGTAGTATTGAATGAGCGGAATGGAAGGGGTGTAATGGAGGATGGAGAGGCTTGGAAGGTGGTGGGGGGATGTTGGAAGGCTCAAGAAAGCTCTTGGGGAGTTAAGGCTCTGGGAATCCCTCTCTCTGCTCCTTAAACTCTCTCTCTTGGGAGCTTGGAAGGTTGGAACCTCTTAAATGTGGGAGAAGGGTCTCCTTTTATAGGTGCGCAAAAGTGACCCTGGCGCTCCGACCTGAGGACGCCTGGCGTCGCGGCATGGGAGCGCCTGCAAATCCGCCGACAAGTCGGCGGATCAGCACGCCCGACCATACCTGTCGCCACCTACCACCCTGCGTGTCAGGCGGCGGTTGTCAGCGGAAATCCTGGCGCTCTGACAGGGGAGCACCTACGACCTACGGGCCGTCGGTGTCGGACCGCAAGTTGGGCGCATGCGGAACCTCCGGTGAGAGTTGTCAGGCGGGAATCCAGGTGCCCCGACGGCGGAGCGCCTGGGTCCCCAGTACGATTTCGACAACGCATCGCTGACCGTCTGAAAAGCCGGCTGTCACGGGCGGAATTGCAGGCGCTCCGGCAGAGGAGCGCTTGTACTTTTGTACACCTCTGGTACGGTGGTCGTCCGGCCGGTCAAAAAGGTGAAAAGGCGGGAGATGCCAGGCGCTCTGACGTCGCGACGCCAGGCGTCGCGGCGTCGGGACGCCTCAAGATTTCCTGAAATTTGGTTATTTTTATGTCGAATCGACCTCTCTAATTGGGAGAAAACAAGTGTTACCTATAGAAATGAGATTGTTCTTCCTGTAACCGGGCCGAATTCGCGTATCTACAGTAACCCAGGTAAGTCCTCAGGGAACACATCTGGATACTCACAAACAATATCAACCTCATCTACAGATTTCTTAACATCTGCATCACCATCAATAGATACACATGCAAGATAGACATCACATTGATTTTCCATCATCCTTGCTGTCTTCATGGTAGAGATCAACATCTTGGACTTCTTATAAGAAGGGCATCTATAGGAGAAGATATTTCTACCAGAAATCTGAAAAATAACCTTCTTCCTATGGCAATCAAGTATAGCATGGTGGTGCTCTAACCAGTCCATCCCCAAAATAATATCAAAGTCCTCCATGTCTAGCACATATAATCTGGCCCCTAAAAAGTTCCCATTGATCTCAATCTCACACTGGGGTATAAAATAAGATACCTCCATAGCCTGCCCTGATGGAACACTAACTCCCATAGGTTCACACTCTTCCACAGTATAATCACAGTTCTTAAACAAGAATGCAGAAAAATGAAATGATATGAAAGAATCGGTAGCTCCTGAATCAAACAAAATACGAGCATAAAGTCCAGCGACTCGAAGAGTACCTTCTGCTGCATAAGAGTCCTGAGAAAGATCCCTGCACTCCATAGCAAAAACCCTAGCCTGGGCACTGCGAGACTGCTGAGGTGGGGCCCTATAAGATGAAGTCTGCCTCTGAGCTGGTGCCTGCCTCACCTGAGTCACTGCACTACGAGTCAGAGCACTAGAAATGAGTCTGAGATGGTCGAGATGACATAGCTGGAGTAGCCTCATGCCTCTGCCTGGAAAGAGGGCAATCAGCAACACGGTGCCCAAACTGCCCACAACCAAAGCATGCTCCTGACCTGCGGCGACACTCACTGCTAGCATGGTTCTTCCCACAGAACTCACATCCCCTCGGCCTGGGTGGGGGTCTTGAGCTGGTGATCTCTGACATCTTCCTCTTCCTGTCAAGGGACTGCTGAGGCTGGTCCCTGGATGGTGCCCTGCTACTCTGACCTGGTGCTCTGAAGGGTCCAAGGTCCTTCTCCACTCTGCAAGCTGCCTCAAAAGCTGCAACCATCGTGGGCCAGACTACAGCAACGAGTCTGCCACGAATACCACCTCTGAGCCCATCAATGAATTTCCTAGCTCTTTCTGCCTCATTCTCACAGATATGTGGTGCATAAGCTTCTAGTTCAATGAACTTACTCTCATACTCCATGACTGACATGGTACCCTGCTCAAGTTGTAAAAACTCATGTTTCTTGGCATGACGAACATGTAAAGGAATGTACTTCTCCCTGAATAGCATGATGAACTCCTCCCAAGTGATTTCCTCCTCTGGGACTCCAACAAAATGGGTACAGAGTACAGATTTCCACCAAGCTCCAGCAGTCAAATGGAGCACATGGGTAGCAAGCCTGACCATATCCTCTGGAGGACACTGCATCACCTTGAAAATCTTCTCAATCTCTCTGATCCAGTTCTCTGCCAGAGTTGGATCCCTATCCCCTGCAAAAGAGGGTGGACTCAGACGCCGAAAATGTTCCACCATCCCAATAGGTGGGTGATCTGCCCTGGCATTAGCCTGCTGCATCAAACCCTGAGCCATAGCAGCATTCAAGCCCTGCTGAGCCTGAACCTGAGCCTGCACAGTCTGGAATAGACCTTGAATAGCTTCTAGTAAGTTTCCTGTGCCAGGTGCTTGTCCCTCATTCTGGGCTGGTGCTTGATTCCCAGCATCTTGAGGATTTCCCTCACGCACTGGAACATCCTGTAGATTCCCATTGTCTCTTCTCCGAGGGTAACCACGAGATGCCATCCTATTCACAGAAATTAAGAGACTTAAGTATTCCATCAATCATACACATAACCAAAAATAAATCATAACTTCCAATCTAAAACATATACTCCAATTTAATAAATCTTAATCATGCTTGTCTCTTCAACCAACATTATCAACCCGGGCAGGTCCAAACTAGACCTTCCGGCCGGGTTATGCTCTGATACCAACTCCTGTCACGACCAGGAATTTAAAACAACACAAAACCACAACTACGCAGCGGAAAACATAACGTCGTGACAGTGGGAGAAATCCATCATTCGGATTTCATAACCCATACATGCATGTGAAGTCAACACACACGATCAACTCTATAAAATTCCACAAGATTTCCAAAGCTTGGAGTCAATAACTTAAAATTCAAGCCAACATCATCTAGTCCAACTCCAACCAAAAACTTAAACATTTAAAACAACTGAATTCCAAACCAAGTCCGTTCATATGTCCCATCTTTAAATCAAAATCACTAGATTGTTTAAGTACACAACAACCTAAAAGTCCAAAACAAGCAACCTGATGAAAATGAAATATATCACTCCGCTCCAACTCCAGGAGATTCTGGTTCTTCCACGGCCTCTGCTTGAGCCTCCAAGCCAATCTCCTGATCTTCAAAACCTGCTGAAAAATATTAACCCACAACGGGGTGAGTCCGGAGACTCCGTAGGATTTACACCCTTCACCCATCAATCGGGTAACTAACATATAAACAAGCAGTGGTATGTAACATATCTAATTTGAGATGTAATACAAAAGTATAGAATGTCTTCTATAATAACCTCACAACCCATATCCAAACATAATTATCTTCAAAGAAAGGGTTATGCCAAAACCAATCAATATTTCTAGACCAATGCATTTAAGACCATAAAACTAAACAAAATCAACTAGATGACCTTCATACTTAACTTAACATGACCAATCTAACATGAGACATATCTGAATTTTTCTAACTTATCATGCTTTAACATCTAAACATAACATGCAATGAGCATAATTTCATGTTCTTTCTAAACCCATAGTCATATGGCAAGGAATTGGTCGTCTTGCCTTTTCACATCACATATCCAGATCACTTTCACCAGCTCTAATTTATATAGTAATAACATATACTAAGCTAGCCCAAAGTGCACCTAGGCAGTGGTGACACTAAGGGAAAAACCTCGGTAATCCGGGATCTGTGGGAAGGCCGGATTTATTTAAGATACCCGCTGCCCACGGGCAATTTGACTAGAATAGGCTGGTGAAGCCTCATAACATGTGGTACAAGAATTCATAATAAAATTTTCAGATCATGACACACCTGCATACCATGTACACAAGACATAAACATCTCATTCTAATGTCTTCCATGCAAAACAAGTTGTTTTTATCATAAACTAGACAAGACTTGCACTAACCGACATGGTTAACATATCCTAATCAAAACTCATATCAAACTTGATAACATGAACCTAGCCATATCAAGCAAGACATATTACACAATCTGGAACCAAACCAAATAATTTTTGCATGATCTATGCACATGCAATAATAAACCAAATCTAGGCATGCTTAATTACATACACAAGACAATTAATCAAACCCAATTTTTGGCATAATCAAAACAAGCTAACTTCTGATGTCAACACCCATAATCTGACCTAAAAAAGTTCCAAAAAGTGAAATTTGATGACTTTTGATTTTTCCAAAACTCCACATAATTATATTTCAATTCTAGGTCCATTCTAGCACATAAACATATACATAAATAACATATGGTCATGTCTCATGAAAAATAGTTCTACCCATCCATAATCATGCCAAATATGTCCCATAATATTCAAAATATCATTTTCAAAGTTCTGGATTCAAGGATTTTTGAGAAAATTCACTAATCATGAGTCAAAAGTCTAAACTAGTCAAATCAAGGTCCATAAGTTAAATCATGCATATTTTCCAATCAAAATGGGATCAAATACATAGACGAGATTGAGAAACCTACTTTTAATCTTCTGTGAATTTTCCTGAATTTTTTGGATTTTTCTGCTATTTTTCTTGGCCTTAATCTAATATCCGGATTTAATAAATCCGAAAATTAGAATTTCCTGAACCGGCGCCGAACCGGGCGGTTCGACCGGCTGAACCGGGGTGGTTCGGAGGTGCTGGACGGCGGCTGGACCGGCGGCTGGCCCGGGGCTGGACCGGCGGCTCACGACGGCGGTTCGCGGTGGAGCCGGCGACGGTGGTTCGCGGCGGCGCTCGCGACGGCGGAGGCGGCGCTCGCGACGACGGAGGCGGCCGGCGGCGCTCGACGGCGACGGCGATGGGCGGGGGAGGGGCTGGTCACGACGGCGACGGCGAGAGGAAGGCGACGGCCGGCGACAGCGGCGGCGAGAGGCTCTCCCGTAGCGGTTCTGGCCGGAACAGGGGAGGTGACGGCGGCAGTTTCCGGTGACGGTCACGGGCGGCGCGGGAAGGGTTGTACGGCGACGCTCTCGCCAGCAAGGAAGGCACTGGAGGGAGGAGACGGCGACGAGGTGGGGGGGCCGGAGGCGGTGACGGCAAGGGGGAGGTCCGGCGGCGCTGGGTTCCGGCGGCGACGACGGTCGCGACCGGCGACGGCGACGGAGGAGGAGGAGGAGGAGGAGGAGGAGGACTCGCGGTGGGGAGACGGCACGAGAGAGAGAGAGAGAGAGAGAGAGAGCGATCCAGCGGGGGGGCTGCGTAACCGGCAAGGGGGGGCATCGCGACGCTCCAGGGGGGGCGGCCGGCGTTATGGCGGGGACGGCGGCGAGGAAACCGGGAGGGGGAGGGAAACGGGGGGACAGTTACCAAAATTAAAAATTAAATTTTTTTTAAAAAATTGCCAGGTATTACAGTTTTTGGAACTTGAATCTGGTGATTACTATTGATTCCAATGCAAGGGGCTTAGGAATCATCTATCAGACAGTAGAACTGAACCCAGATCTAGCCAATATGAATGATGACCTCCAGAACATCTTCTAATCGGTAACAATGCAAAGTACTAACCGTCAACAAGTGATATTACGAGAGATCGATGAAATATTTTCCTTCCTTCAAAGGGACCCAGCAAAACATGTCTCAAGACACGAATCTATTGAAAGAAATGGTAGATCGCAGAGAAAAAAATAAGTAGTTCATATAAAATAACTCTTGTTCTCTCGAAGAATCCAACGAAATAGGTTTCAAACATAAGATCTACTGAAATGAGTAGCAGATCAGAATGGTAAAATAGTAGGATAGTCGGATTAACCCTCGACTTCTTAGAAAATTAGCATAACAAGACGTGAACATCAAATCCATTGAAGAAAACAATGGATTAGAAAGAAAGGAGTAGCAAATTTGAAGGGGGACCTAGCAACTGAAGCAAACAACGTTGGGTAGGAGGTTCAACTTTCGGAAAACCATACCAAAATGTTCTCTGATGGTGACATAGAAGAAGGAGAATGTGAAGAGGAGACATCAGAGATCGCTTTCCTCTTCAAGCACTAGGGCAACCGAGCATCGCATTAGATGGATCAAAGGAGTTGTATGTGGGAACGGAGAAATCACCATCGCCATCGCCGAGAGCTGAGGAGAGAGAGAGACAAGAAGGATGAAATGACCCTCAGACGTCTCCATCGCCAATCAATCACCCCGGACACAAAGAAAACTCAATTGCAATTAATGAACAGTAGATGGCTGCCTCAACGGATTGTATTTCATTTCAAAATCAAGGGTTCATGCCATGTATAGTATCGGCAGGCTTTTATATAGGACCAAGCCCGTGGACAAGTCACCATGCCAGAAAAAAAACAAAGAAATAAAAGAAATTGACATGTCAAACAAAATGGTATCAACTGCCTAAGTAAACAAGGAACTCTATTAGCCTAATTGATCGTAAAATTTACTGTTTTCAACTATTTGACTAAGAATATTTCTAAAATTAATGCTTAAAGAAAATGTTGCTAAACTCCATCATCAAACCAAATGGATCCCAAACGTCATGGTCAACGCTTGTAAAATTTCTGAAAATATTCAAATTTATCTTGAAATCTAATGTCCCCACCAGTTAGAACTCGTGTATATCTCTATGCTAAAGCAAGTAGTTCAAGAGTTTCGATGCACAATTATCTAGTTAAAATGACGAGTCACAGGAACACTTAAGATGAGAAAATTAAATTAGTATTGCAAATAAAATTGTTTTGTAAGAAAACTATTGACATAATAATAGGAAATCATTAGGAAACCAAGATAGGAAAGAAAGGTCTACTTTACTCTTGTAAGAGACGCTATTACAAGACAACTTAGAGAAAACAAGTAGTGACATAAGAATTAAAATGACTTCAGAGCGTTGTTCACACAATTTTTATTACTAGACATTTTTTATCACAATGCACAACTTAGAGATGACGAAAGAAAATGAAGAATGTACAAAGGCTAGTAATTTGATGGTAGGGTCAATTCTACAAGCTGGAAACAAGCTCACAGTGATTAGTCATCCAAGAACTAGTAGAGATTGATGATTGCCAGATGTTGACTTCACATTCCATGGCTAAAATTATTGGGATAGAGAAATTTTTATTGTCCTAATAAAACTATATTGTCATTCAGTTTAAGCTTTAGAAAATGGACAAATGACCTACACTATCAACTCGGCTTGGGCTGGCCTAGTGCAGTGCCCCAACTTGGCCGAGGTCACCAAAGGCAATCGCCTCAGCCACCAACCTAGGCAACCACCCCAGGTGAGGTGGTCACCCCAAGCACTTCTCGGCGACTAGATGTAGGCGCAAACCCAGTCCTGGATTTGGTTCAGTTACCCCACATCGCCTCCCCATCCCATTTCATGCCCTGCCCCATCTCTCTACCTGTGGCACTCCTCCTATGTTCTGTTGACAGTGGTTTGTGGTTCTCCTTTGCATGCGCCATGCTCTTCTACTCACCGAAGTATTGGTATTGCACTCCTCTCGGCTATCCTCCATCCCCTCTACCATGTCCCAAGCCTCACCTGGCCTCTCACTCCTCTCGGCCATCCTCCACTCTCCCGAGCACCCTCCCCGTCATCCTCGGCCCTCTTCCACCCTTTCCTGAGAACCCCCGCTCCTCCCTTCTCTCAACCCTCCTCCACCCTACCTCGAGCTCCTCTGGCTCCTCCATCCCCCCTCCTGACCCCCCATAGGCCCTCCTCCACTATGTAGTGAGGCCACCCTGGCCCCTTCCTCCTCTCGGCCTTCCACCAATCCCCCGAACCCCACCTCGGTCCTCCTCTGCCGTGTCTCCAGCCCTCACTAGCCCCTCCATCCTCAAGGCCCTCCTCCACTCCCCCCTCAACCCTTCACGGCTCCACCCACTCCAAATCTCCCCCACTATACTTGATTTTTTTTAATTTTTTATTTATAAAAACATGATTAAATAAATTTTTTATCCACTAGTGTGGTTAACTAAAAGTTAACCCACGGAACCGGCGGAGGGCCGACGTGCCCGAGTAGACATCGGCAACGATGGAAAGAGCCTTCCTCCCTCACTGCTTCCCCTGGCATTGTCTGCAAATTCAGTGCTGCCCCCTCTGTCAGATCTGCATCATCGTCAGCAAGATAGCCTGCACCCGCACCCTCGATGCTGGCATGCATCCAATGTCATCAAAGAAACCTCACTCCAGCTTTTTCGTGAGGCCAGCCAGGAAAGCAGTATCCCCTGACATCAACAGCAGTTTCTCTACCGGTGTGCCAGCGGACATCCCAGTGTTCATGCCATCTTCGCCATATATACCAGTTATCGAAACGTGATGCCCAGTCTGGCGACCACCCCCTCATCGGTGCATGTTCGACAACGAGAAAAGCTTTAAACTAATATATTTTAAAATAAAATAAAATTGAAGATTAACATTTTTTGTCAAATTTTTTTTTAAAGTTAAAGTGAAATTTCTATGAGATATAGTGACTTTCATTTTTTTGACAGCAACAAAAATTGTTAATCACTCTTTTTTTTTACAAAGGGATGTCATATTATATCATCTATGTTATAATTATTAATTATAAAATTATATATTATATTATATATTATTTTAAAATAATACATAAAATATATTGATATAATATATAATAATCATAATATTTATTTTATCATAAAAGTACATTGTAATAAATATTTTTAAATATCATAAATATTTAAAAAAAAATATTTAAAAATAACTAGATGTTCTCCTTATGCTCAATCTCAGAGTAATTTATGGATACTTCTCACCAATAAAATCTATACTACTCACCAAAATAGTATTGTTAAGGAACAGTGTGGAGAAGAAACACAATAAAATGAGAATAATGAAGAAGGTAAAAAATAGTCAAAATTTGTTTAGAATCAGAATTCCAACAATTCTTAAAATATAAATAAATTTTAAAAAATAAAATAGAATATTACACCGCATATCAAGTATTAAAGAATCTGAACGAGCTCCAAGAATACTATAAAAAAACTATGATATCTTTAAACAACACAATTTTAAACTGATTTTGAAATAAAATTTCAATCTTCTTCAAAATTAACTGATATAAAAAATAAATTTTTAAAAAATTAATATAAATACAACTAAAGAAGTAATATAGAATCCTTAAACAATATAACAAGGAGAATTATCTAAAGCTCATGCCCAAGCTTCATCTCCTAGCCAACAACTCTCAAAAAATCAAACACATGGTAAAAGACCAGCTATTTGGGGACAAAGAGAATATTATAGTTGGAATGACTATGGTATTCCTTATACATCCGAAAGAACAAAAAATTCTTAGTGAGAAAAGAATATAAAACTACTATGAGATAATATAACTTTAACTTCCACAGATAATTATTTTAATATTGATATAATACCCGTCTATAAAAGAGTAGACTATATAATACAATGGTGTCATTCAATGTTCTCTTTACAATTTTTACACTCAAATTTAACAGTAACAAACTTAATAATAGATTTTATAATTAGTAAAATGCGAGGTTGTGCTGTATATGCATTAGTATCACAATATGAACAAGAAAGTTTTAAAGAAATAAGAGAACAATCTTCTTTTAAAAATACTTTAATGCAATTACAATTTATTTTACTACAATTCATTGCTTCATCTACCAGACCAGATGGTATAAATATTAAGGATAAAGAAAAAATATTAATAAAAATGAGATTATGTAATATCTGCTATATAGTAGAATTTTTTATTGACTACTCTACACAATTATGGAAATTACCTCCTATCAATTGGAATCAATAGGAACTAGAATATTTTAATAAATTCTCATCCCCTTGGGATATTAAACTAAAAAGATTGTTATCATATTTTCTTAAAAGAAACAAAAATTAGGAAAATTGGAACTGATAGTTTATCTACTTGAATAAATTGTGCAATAAACCCTTTTAGAGATTACCGTAAAGAATCATCCATCATACAATCATTTAACAAATCTAAACATTTATATCAAAAATATTCAATTTCACCCAATCCACCAAATTGTTGTGAATAAATATTATAACCATATTAAATGGCTATAAACTAGCACGCAGCAAGTTTGGTGTACCTAACAAAAACAAAAATAAAACATATAAGAAAATCGCAAAAAAAACTAACTACATTACCAAATCAAAGAAATACCCTTATAAAAAGAAACATTTTCAAGTTAAATCCAAACCAAAAAAATTGAATCCTAAAGAAAAATACTTAAAACAAAATCTTAATAAAAATGTAAATGTTTTAAATGTGGAGAAGAAGGGCATTATGAAAATATGTGTCCAAAAAGAAGACAAATTAATATTATAGATATGAATATTATTGGAAAAAATTTATGATATTAGAATAGGATATGAATCATCAGATATAGAACATTATGAATATGAGTTACTTACAGATAGTGAAAATGAAAAATATAATTCAACAGAAGAAGACGAATATGAAGACGGTAATAGTGAAATTGATGAATTAATAGATGAATTTGATCCATTTCAACAAAATCACATTAAATGTATTTATATGATGACAAATCAGAGACTAAGTAAAGACGAAGAATCTACCTCTGAAATCCCTGAAATATATAGAACATAAGAAAACCATGAAAACTCTAATAAAAAGACAATTATCTTCAATGAAGAAATATATAACAAAATTCAAAATACACCCTGGGAAATAGAAAAGCAAGATATATAAATTAAAGTAGAACTTTTGGAGAAGAGATAAACTATTGATAGAAAGATTTGAACAAACAATAGATTCAACAGAAATTATTAAATCAATTACCAATATACAAATCATAAACAAAAAAAGATAATCAAATGTTAAAACAAACTAAAAAAAAGATAAAATAAAATATTTACACTTAGGAGCCATAGATATTACTATAAAAGTAAACTTTAGAAAAAGAATTGACTCACCAACAACAACTATAATAGTAGATAAAAGATTTACAAATCCAGTACAATCAATAATTGGAATGATTCAAAGTAATTTAATCTACCAATATCTTAAATTTAGAATCTTTCCACAATACTCAATAAGCTTAAATGATAAAAATATATATGAAGGATTATAGATTTATCACGAACTTAGAAATATAGAAATGACCTATGGAAGTAAACCATTAACAATAACTATTAAACTATTAGCAAATTTATCGGAACATAATGACATGCCAACACACCCAGTAAATCAAAATATAATAATGTTAGAAGAACAACAATCATATTCAAAAGTAATCGAACCAAAGATGGATAAAATTAGTTTACCTAAAGATGACATATTGCCTTAGAAAAACTAAAAAAATAAACCTTAGATTAGTAGAAAGTTAATAATAGATAAAAATGATCAAACTTAAAAACCTAAAATATCCTTCTAGTAGGTTAACGATAAAAGATATTGAGGAAGAAGATATCGAACAACCTATATATTCCTATTGTATAGACAAATATCTTAAAAATGATCAAAATGAGATAATGACAATAGCCAAAAAAATATACCCAAAATTGACTATGATTAAAGTACAAGTAAAAATAAGTGAAATTAAATTCATTTGGATTAATGCTATTATACATACTAGAGCATCTATATCCCATATTAATAGTAAGATTATAGAAAATCATATAGAGAAAACCAATAATATAGAATAATATATAACATTTGATGGTAATATAGTAAACTTTAAAAATATTGCCAAAATTAATGAATTACGAATTGAAGATGTTAATAAAGATTTATATAGTCTTGAGTTTAAAACTCTTTATGCTTCTCCGGATGTTGTAGCATCAATAATTGAAAATAATATTTTAAATCAATACAATCCTATCACAATAAATCCTTATATTATCACATTTACAATTAACCTAAAGCAAATAATGGTAGAAAAAATCCTAACAGAATCATCTAACATGATTATAGTGTAAAGACCCATTAATAAAGAAGTAAGAGAATACTTATTCAAAGATTATAAACTTTGTGTTATTAAATACGATAAAATGTAGAATAGCCAGAAAAATCAGAAAATAAGTTTTACTCTTCTATCCAATGAAAATATAACTTTACAACCAACAGGAAAAGAATATATACCAGGTCAGGATTTATGATCCCAGAAAAATTCTATAGAATAATAAAAGCTAAAAAACAAATGGCTTAAAAATGTAGATTTACAAATTATAGAAGGAACCATAAAATATACGTATAGTAGAGAAATAACAATAATAATTAAAAGCTTTGAAAAAACTTCTATCATTAGAATAAAAAAATTTAAATTAGTAGATCTTATAATAAACAAAGTTTACAACTTTATTTTATGAAGATAATAACAAGACAGGTAAATAGAATATGTATTAAAATTAAAATATAAAATGGACAAAACTATAATCCTTTCCCTATATTAGATTCGGGAGCTACAAAAAGTATTGTAGAAGAAAATTTTTGACCGATAACAAAAATCGAAGTTTTAACAAGACCTCAATTATTTAGCATATTAGTGGGAAATGCAAACTCTAACAAAATATCTAAAAACATATCTATATGTATCTTGGACAAGGATGAAATCAAAGAAGAATTTATTATTCCTGAAATATATATATAATAAAAGAATGACTAGGAAATATGATTTTAGGCAATAATTTCATAAATAAATACTCACCCATAATAATAGAAAAAATGTTTAACACATTTACTAAAAAATAAAAACAAATATTAGTGCCAAGATACTTTATAGTTCCAAAAATGTTTAAACTCCCAATCAACATTTCTAAAGAAAGCTTTCAAGACATATATAAAATAGTTTAACAGAATTATTCCATGAAAATCCTTTATAACTATTCGATAGAAATTTGAGATAATGTAAAATAGAACTTATGACATAATATAAAGAGAAGAATTTACAAACCAAACCCATAGTTTAATCAAAAGAGAATGTAATGAAAGTCCAAAAATAAATTACAGAATCAAAACAGATAAATTTAATTCAAACAAGTAGAAGCCCACATATATCACCTGCCTTCGTAGTAAGAAACATTCAAAACAAAAAGAGGAAAGGCAAGAATGCTAATAAATTAAAAAAATAAACAAACATACAAAGTTTGATGGTTTTCACATACCGAGTTGTGAAAGTATCTTAAAAAAACTACAAAAAAATAGTTTAGTAAATTTGATGCTAAATCATGTTTTTGGCAAATAAAATTAGAAGATCAAGAGTCAAATAAATTAAGTTCTTTTTCATCTCCTTATGAACATCTCGAATGGAATGTAATGCTATTTAAAATAAAAAATGCTCCACAAATTTTTCAAAAATGAATGAATTCAAGTTTTAAAGATTACAATGACTTCATCTTACTTTATATAGATGATATCTTATATTTTCTAATGAATATAATCAACATATACTTC
The DNA here is from genome assembly GCA_036172225.1 of Cryptocoryne crispatula var. balansae. Lineage (NCBI taxonomy): Eukaryota > Viridiplantae > Streptophyta > Magnoliopsida > Alismatales > Araceae > Cryptocoryne > Cryptocoryne crispatula. The sequence continues at coordinate 40,093,767 of CM069921.1, forward strand.
ATCTACAAATAACTAAAGAAATCCACATAAAAATAGTATTATATTATCATCTAAAAAATAGAATTACGTAAACAAAAAATAGAATACCTAGGAAAAATTATTGACCAAGGTTTGATAGAACTACAAGGTAATATTATTAGTAAAATTAGAGAATTTCTTGATACCTTCACCACGTTAAAGCAGCTACAAGGTTTTATTGGAATTCTAAATTACGAAAGAAAATATATCCCTCGACTAAGTGAATTAACAAAAAAATAAAAGAAAAAATAAATTCAAAGAAAAAAAATATAAAAAATAAAATGACAAAGTTGTTTCAAGATGGGAAACAGATAAGATTAAAATCGCACTTTCTGAAGAAGAAGATAAATAAATTAAATATATTAAATCTATAATCAAAAAAATCCCAAAAATAATACTACCTAAAGAAACCGATCAATTAGTAATATCAATTGATGCTAGCCAATATTATTGGACTAGAATATTAACAGTAGTAAAAGAAAAAGATGTAGTTGGATATACCTAGAGAAAATTTTCTAAACCTAAAATAAGCTATTCTACATACGAAAAAGAATTCCTAGCAATATTAAAGACTATAAAAAATTTTAAATATTAGTTACTACCATCTACCTTTCGCATTAATATAAATAATAAAAGTTTATATCATTATATTGAAAATAGAAAAGAAGATCAGAAGAATAGAAGAATAGATGGTTGATGCAATTAGAAAATTTTAGTTATTCAATACATTTTTTACCAGGATATCAAAATGTGGTTGTTGACTATTTGTCTCGTCCAGTTTAGAATGGAGAATAACTTTCTCAAAACGGCAATGATAAATAAAAGCAAAAATAGTGAAGTAGCACCTTCTTCGAATAACATGCCTAATGCAAATTTCCCAATAAACTCATATATTACTCTTATTAATAAAAGGGAACCAAAAATAAATATTAACTTTTCAAAAAGAAATATTATTGTAGACATTGCAACAATATAAAGTCAGCAAGTAATACACCAAGTAACTCAAGCAAGAAACTCATATAAGAGGAACAATAATTTAAGCAAAAAAAACTTATGAAAATTTAATTAAATTATGGAAGGTAGCTGGAGGCTTACAAAGCAATACAAAATATATAACAGCTCTCAGAAATATCAAAGAATATATTTTAATGTTGGAAAGTAATAATAATCATCATCAAAATATCCATATTAAATACTCTCCAAAACCAAATATTAGAACTAAAAAAGTAAAATATGATAGAACGAAGTAACTATATTTGTATTTTCAATAATCATCTGATACCCTTCATTGAAAAAAAATATCAATAAGGAGAAACCAGAAGAACAACTAAACATTATAAATTATATGGACAATACGACAATATTCTCTAATGTTTTGAAAAGAGAAAAAAGAAAAACACTTTATGAATATATCAAAAAAAATATTTCAATTGAAATAAAAACTCTCATTGACAATAAAATATGGAGTGACCCAGTTTTACCTCTACTAGAAAAATATAAAGATTGCATATTAAAAAATCTTGATATACAAAGAATAACTTTAGTACACCATGAAATAGATGATCAGACAATCTATGCTCTTGAGCAAGAAGTTATAAATAAATTAATAGTAACAAGAGAACAAATAAATAATCTAATTTTTTCGATGATTGTCAAAATTATCATTGGATGGATCCCATTGTTAATACAAGGTTTCAAGATTGATATAACTACCACTTTTACCGAAGACACCATAGGGAACACATTCTTGTCAATACAAATATAGTGAATGAAGCCTCAATATTCCTTTGATATCGAGTATCAAGATCTTGATGAAGCAATCAATATCAAAGATGAACAGCTATAGAATATTTTACATATCAAAAATGAAAGCAGATGGCCCATTGAAGTTCCAAGTTGGATAGATGAGAGAATATTAATACAAGACCAAGCAAAAATGGTCCATAAGAGTCACCATAGCCAAGGACATGGATATCATGAACAGCTGGATATAAATATCCTAGGCCCAAAAAGCAAAGAAATTTGGCAAAATACTTTCAATAGCTAGGCTGATTAGATGGAACAATAGTGAAAGGTGATCAAGTCAAGACCGCAAGGCCTACTGAAGACAACCTTTAATAATTGTACTATTAAATATTTAGTTTTGCATTATTGTAGGAGACTGTTATTTCAATTATTGTACTGCTCCCCTGTAGACCTTTCAATTATTGTATTGTTTCTCTGTAGATAGATTTCTCGAATTATTGTACTAGACATCATGCATGACGATCTTAAGCTCCTCTTGATAGCTATAAAAGAGGAACGATTGTAAGGGAAGGGGGCATCACTTGTAAGCTTCAGTATAGATAATAAATTCTCCTGATCCTTTAAGTGCTAGTAATGTGCTTCCAGATCGCAATCTCATCTTCCGCTTTTGTGCTACTTCCGCTTCAACTAACATCATTCGCTCTCATCTATGACATTCTCAACCGATTTGAGATCTGACGACACTCGAGTCGACAACAGCTGACGACGTGCATGCTCGACGCTCGCAAATTGTTATCTTTAAATTTATATTTTTTATATATATTTATTTATTTAAATTATTTTTTATATTTATTACATTAAAAAATTTAATTAGAAAATTTTTATGATAAAATAAATATTACATTTATAATTACTACATATAATATTTGATGTTAAAATTTTTATTTTCTATATATAACATGTTATTATGTGATATAATATAATATTATATTATGTCATATATAATATGAGGAGTTGAAAGTGGTTGGGTAATTCAACGACTTTCACCCATTGTAAAAAAAAGGAAAAAAAGAATAAAAGTTGCTACATTATGTAGCGATTTCCATTGCATACAAAAAAAATGTGAAAGTCATTATGTGTGATAGCGACTTCATTCTAATCAAGAGTGTCAATGGGCCAGGCTTGGGCTGGCCTAGCCCAGGCCCACTTCAGCCCACATATTTGTAACTCAAGCCCATGCCCATGTACAAGGCCCAATGGGCTTGAGTTGTGTAAATGGGCTTTAGCCCTCAAAAACTTGCCATGGCCCATTAGCCCAACAGGCTTTAGTTACATTAAACAAAATGAGCTGAAAATCTTACAAAAGTCAAAAAAATGATAAAATTTGTAAATTTTATAATACTGTAAAATATAGAATCTATAAAATTAGAAAAAATAAAATTCATGAATTTGTGAATCATTGTATGTTGTAATATGAGAAATCAAAAAGAAAAATGATAATATTTCAAAAATGTATGATCCACAAACTAGAAAAAATAATAGAAAAAGAGAATCCACTAAAAACCAACCCTAAATGCATTTACAATAAAGACCAAATATATGATTCAATACAGACTAGTTTACACATCAATTACAAAATGAAATAGTGCCACCATCAAAAATAATAATAATAATTTATTGAAGCATTTCCTACGAAGGGTTTTTCGGGTGAGCCTTGCTTCACTGTACATTCCCACCCACGAATGACACAGAAATATACAATATCATGCCCGTAAGGAAGGAAGGAAATGCCCAAAATGATGGAGAAGACCACCAGACAAGAGAGAAAAGTAAGATGTCATTCTTCTCCTCAGACTTGAAGAAAACCCTATGATTTTCAAGCAAACAAAGGCTACGGTGAGATTTAATCAATCCACATCGATAATCAACCAGCCCCTTCCTCTTCCTTCTTTTTATCCCCTAATTTAAGAGATCGAGAGGAAGATGGAGATGGAGACGATGGTGTTCGGGCAATCAACGATGTCACGGTAGGAATGCCCATCTAGCAGACGCCCCCTTGCACACGATCTTGGAGTGGAACAACTCCTCCTTCTTCTTCGTCTTCTTCTTGCGGCCGCCGACTAGCTTGGACCAGAAGCTCCACTTCACCATCTTTCCCTCCTCCTCCTCCTCCTCCCCGTCTATCATGCCCTTGCTCCTTTTCTTCTCACCCTTTGCCTCCACCGTGCCTTTCTTCTCCTTCTACCCACCGCCGACTGGAGAATGTAAAAACATAGGGAGGGGGCCAAAATCCTAAACACAGACCAGGAAATCGGTGAAATCCACCCCCGAAGGAGAAGGACAGGGGTAGGGGTGCAAACGAGCCGAATCGAGCCGAGTAGTACGGTGTTCAAGCTCGGCTCGTTTATTTTACACGAGTTCGAGTTCGAGCTCAAGTTTTAGTGAGTACGTGGAACCCTTGTTCAAACTTGGTTCATTTATTAATCGAGCCGAGTCGAGCTCAAACTTGAGTAGTAGTTAGACTAAAATTCAATTTACATTCAAGCTTAAGCTATATACAAACTCATTTATAAAACTCAAAATCAATGAAAAGTTATTTGTGAAACTCTAGATATATCTCATTTATGAAACTCAATCTATGTTTAAATTCAATTTTTGAATTATTTAATATATTTAAGTGACAATATATAATTATTAATATTCGTAATTTAAATTTTAAAAATAAATATATAATATAATATTTAATCGAGTTGCTCGTGAGCTTATCGAGCCGAGCAGGAGTCAGTTCAAGCTTGGCTCGTTTAATGAATCGAGCTTTATTTTTTGTTCAAACTTGTTTATTTAACATAATAAACGAGCTGAGTCGAGCTTTTATCGAGCCGAGCTTCGAGTTACTTGTCAAGTGTATTGGTTCGTTTGCACCCCTAGACAGGGGTAGGGATTCAAATACGATTTACATGTTGGACAACGTTGCTCGTTGCCGTTGCCGCCGTGCTTGGAATCCTATTGCAAGTCGTGATGCTGCTTAAGGAAGAGGGGGAGGAAGTCGGCGAACAGAAGGGAGGTTGGACGGTGGCGGGCGGCAGGTGGAGCTCCCTCCGCAGCTCCAATCGCAGCTCTACTGCAATGGTCGCCAAAGCCCTACACCGGCATCGAACAACAGAAGTGGAAGATTGGGGGTGCCGATTGTCGAGTGCTATCGTGCTGCCATGCTAGGGCTCGCGGGTACGCTGAGGCGCTGATGGAGTGACGGGCTTTAGATGATCCGATGGGCTAAGATCGACGGGCCGGTCGATAAATCTAAAATGAGAACTAGATTCTTATTTAAGCCTGCTTCACATTTTTTAGGGCTCTGAGTCTAACTCGTGATGGACTTTCTAACGGGTTAACGGGCTCAGCTCTTTTATTTGACACCCCTAATTCTGATAAGTTAAAGTCCTTATCAATGATAACGACTTTAATTAAAATATTGTAATTTTGAAAAAAATCTACTATCTTACTTTTGCAAAATTTATTTTGATGTACGTTAGTTTAAAAATTTTTGGCTCGACAACACTCAGTCCCTTTTTGCAACCACCGGATCCCCACCTTTATTCTTCGTTCCAGGTCCCCATCTCCCTCTGTCGCATGAACTCAAAGCTACCGTAAATCGGCTGACATACGAGCAGTAACTGCTTCCCGACCATCCGGCATCGTGTGTTGCCCTACTTTTCCGCCGTTCTGTCTCAACCATCCAAAGTACCATGTCTTCTTCGCCAATTGACTGCTCGATTGCGTTCAAAAAAAAAAGACTGCCCGATTCAGCACAAGTCACTACTAACAGGCCTCTGCCCAACCGCAATTACCGGACAAACTTGTCATTGTCGATCACATTGCCTGTTCTGCTCCTCCGGCTAGTCTCTTCACCTTCGAGACAGTCACCACTCATCCAGCTTGCATCCAGTCTTCCATCAGAGTTGACAGCAGGACACGTCATGCAGGGGAGTTTTTTTTCTAAATAACGTAGTTTTTTTTATTTTATAAAAGTAACGCGGTAAAACTTAAAATTGCAGAACTAACGCAGTTTGATGAAAGTCGTAGTTTCCAAATCCGACTTATGAAGAAGTCGGACAATCGTTCGGTCAAAGTTGAAAGTCGGACACCTAAGTCGGACTTTAAAACTCCGACTTTAAAGTCAGGTTTCATGAGTCCGACTTTCTTTTACCTTTTACCCTGCCCGCCGTCCATTCTTACCCTACCCGTGCGCGTTTTTACCCTTGAGCATTTCCTCTCCGGCGGCGGCGGCGGCTCTCCCTGTTCCTCTCCGGCGGCGGCGGCGGCGGTGCCTCATTCTTTCTCTCCGGCAGTGGCGACGGCACCGGCCCCTTTCTCCGGCGGCGGCGGCTGCGGCGTCTTCCTAGGGTTTGAGCGGCGCCGGCGACCTCGCTCCTCACCGTCCTCACCGGCGGCAGCATGTAGAACCTCACCGGTGCATCCACCGGCGGCGACATCCCACCTATTGCATCCGTGCGGAGGATTGAAGAGGTGAAAAATACGAAATTCTGAAAATCGTATAGAACTTAGTTTAGCACGTATCTTTGAATTGATTGGTTTTAGGAAAAAATTAATAACATATGATTTTTTATTTAGATCATATGGTTATCACGATTTTTTATTTAGATCATGTGGTTATCCATTGGAGAGCTGGGTCTTAGATGAATGAAGCTCAAAAATCGTGAACCCACCCTCCTCCGATCACAACTGCATAGATATAAAGATAAAAAGATACAAAATAAATCTATAGGTAGACGACAAATTGAGTTCTATATATAATCATGTGTTTGTAATTAAATTCAAGCTATTAATCAATGCTTAACTAATTTTCCATGGTTAATCACGTGATAATCACATATGTTTGCATGCTTAACTAATTTTCCATGGTTAAATCTGAATTCCTTATGTATCGTCAATCAGGGTGAACATGTTAGGTTTTTTTATTTAGCTCATATGATTATCCATGTGTGTATAGGGTTAATGGGTTTTAAGGGACAAACCATGGAGGCGGTAGAAGAATATATATTATGATCATATTTAAAGACCATGTCTGCCATCTATATTGTGTTATCAATCTAGATGATTTTGACAACTTCCATGTTGTTTGATCATATTATGATCATATTTAAAGTCCATGTTGTTTGAGTTAGATGATTTTGACAACTTCCATTATAACTCAGTTACAATATATTAGAAAGATGTCATCAGAGGATGAAAACAATAGTAGTACTTACCGATCATACGTTACACATGGTCACTGTGAAAGTTGGGATCCATACACACAAAATCAACCGACGATGAGTCAGTTGTTATCACAATATATCAATGTTGGAACAACACAATCTCCAAGTGAAATTGATCTGAACGAACAACATGAGTCAGACGAAGCATATGACAACTCATCAAGTGACAATGAGAACATCACTTTTGAAATGGTTAACAGTATATCATTTGTCGATGAATTTCACGACGCTGAAGATACAAGTTGGATAAACAATGCGGTTGCCAGTAATCACTTCGTGGATAATGAGGAACATGAATCTGAATGCGAAGATATGGCACCCGTAGTTAGAGGTGAAGGAGAAAATGTGGAGAATATAGCAGAAGGAGATATTTTTACTTCTAAAGAGGATGTAATTCATGCTATATCTCAGTGGTCAGTGAAACGCAACGTTCAATACCGTACTGATAGATCAACCAAATCTCTCTTGACATTAATATGTCACCAAAAAGAGCAGGGCTGTCAGTGGAGATTACACGCGTCAATAAGTAAAAGAGTTGGTGGTTTATGGAAAATAATGAAGTTCAATGAGAGTCATAGTTGTAGAACTCCTAGTCAGAATACAACTCACAAACAATTGGGTTCCACGACAATAGCTCATTTAATTATGCCCATTGTTCGGGCTCGCCTAAACATCATGCCAAGAGAAATCAGGGATATGGTGCAACTGAAATACGGCATAAGACCATCCTATCACAAAGCTTGGAATGCTCGCCGAAAAGTTTTTAAAAAACTTTTTGGAGATTGGGAAAACTCTTATACTCACTTGTTGAGGTATATGGAAGCTGTAAAGTTGAGTATGCCCGGAACGATTTGTCATTATTTATGTGAGGGTGACAATACTCAATTGTTGTATTTCTTCTGGTCATTCTCACCTTGCATTGAAGGATGGTGTTTTTGTAGACCAGTTATTAGTGTTGATGGAACATTTCTGCATGGAAAATACCGTGGTACTCTATTAGTTGCCTGCGGTATAGATGCAGATCAGGGATTATTTCCAATTGCATTTGCAATCGTAAATAGTGAAAATGACCGTTCATGGTCGTGGTTTTTTGAACAGATGTATACGTTAATTCATTGTATTAGAGATCGGTGACATCAAGTGTGTTTCATTTCAGATATACACCTTAGTATTAATAAAACAGTTGAAAAATGGTTTCCTTTGGCAGCTCACCGTTATTGTCTTAGACATTACAGACAAAATTTTCAATCACATTTCACTGGAAGAGATCTATTCAAGAGGATGTATAATGCGGGTCAGGCGTATAACATGTTAGACTTTAACAAACGCATGACTGATATACAATTAATATGTCCTGAGGCCTATGATTGGTTGTTACAAGTAAATCCGGAATATTGGGCATTGGCTTGTGATACCGACGATAAACGATTTGGGATAATGACGACAAATTATTCAGAATGTTTTAATAGCGTGTTGAAAGTTGCTAGGGGATTACCAATTCATGCTCTTGTCTATATGACTTATCATCGGCTTAGACTCATGTTCTTTCAACGTCGTACGATTGGGATGAATATTGAAACAGTCCTTACACCTAAGTTTGAAAAGATGTTGTCACAAATGAATGAGCACAGCAGAGAAATAATCATTCAAGCTAGAGTAAATGCGACTGAGTGGGATGTCAATGATAGTTACGGCCGTGCATTCCGAGTTGATGTACAATGAGATAGTGTTAAATGCACTTGTTCTGAGCCCCTTATGAAACATTTTCTTTGTAAACATGCAACGTGTGTCATTGGATATGTTAATTGGGATCCGTACACATGTTTCAAATTGATATACTAGTGCTTGTTACCGTTCGACATACCAAAGTGAATTTCACACTGTTCTTGATTCACGGCATTGGCCAGAATTTAACATAAAACACAATGTGATACCTTTGTTGCCTCCATCTCACGTTAGAAGGTCTGGAAGACCACGAAACAAAAGGTTTCCTATGGTTATGGATCGTCAATCCAATAAACAAAGAAATCAATGTTCTATTTGTAAACAACAAGGACACAATCGAAAGACGTGCTCTAGGCGACCTCAGTATGTACTTAAAAATTTTGTTTTCATATTCTTTTGAAATATTGTAAATGTTTGCTTACATGTTAACTAATGTATTGATGTATGCAGGGATGGAGCCCCATGACCCTTCTCTTCTCAGTGATCAGGGTCAGCATCGTTCGGCGAGACCTGAGGTATAAACATGATATATGATACTTTTCTTTTTACATAGATGGCTGAATTTTTATGTATCTTGTAACATATGTTTCACTTGTTTTTTACAGGGCGCCACATTACTTTTGTTAGTTTCACATTTTCGCCAGTTGTCAGCATGGCCCATTGAAAACCGTCATGTCTTAGAGTTTTTACGTAGGGCCGGTTTTTTTTTTCGTTACATTTCTTCGTTGGATTCCATTAGACTAACAGCTTATCACCGCTCTTGTGGAGCGATGGCGTCCAGAGACTTCTACATTTCATCTACCTCGGGGTGAGATGACTATTACACTTCAGGATGTGGCTATACTCATGGGTCTACGTGTAGACGGCCATGCAGTCATTACTCGTATACAAGTTCCATCACTCGAGTTTCCAGATTGGGTGCATGTCTGCCAGAGGTACCTAGGTGTTACACCAACCGATGAAGATATGGGCCAAAGCAAGAGCACCTTGCGATTAGTTTATCCCTTTAACATATTTGGTCGCCACGCCAATGAATTACCAGATGATGATAGTGAGGAGTCTATGACTATTTGTTTATATCATAGTAGGGCACTAATGTTAATGTTAATCGGGTGTGTTCTAATGCCCGACACGTCGGGCAATGAGGTGCATATGCAGTATCTGTTCTTTATGGAGGACATAGATCTCTCAGGGAGATTTTCTTGGGGCAGTGCGGTATTAGCTTTTCTATACCGCCAACTATGTTCGGCTACTTCTGCAACTCGTAACCGAATCGGGGGTTATCTTCATCTTTTGCAGGTCCGTATCTTCAATTTGATTTACATTATTACAATTTTATCCAAAAAGGTTATCTGAACACTCAATTTTTGAAACAGCTATGGAGTTGGGAGCATCTACATGTTGGTCAGCCTCACGTCCCACGTCCTATTGAACTAGGCAACCAACCTCTTCCAGTTGGATGCAGATGGAATCGGGTGGAGGATCGGCCACAACACAAGTACACATTGTTATTTTATAGAAATGAAATTGATGTGGGTGAGATAAGTCAGGTATGAGCTAAATACTTCCATATGTAGGTCATGGTTAATGTTTACATCCTGAACTAATGTTTTTCTGTTTTTACCATTGTAGATCATATGGGAGCCATACAACCAAGATGTCATGAGGTCCGTGCCGGAAGTATGTCTTGAGAATCCGGCTATTTGGTTGGCATCTATTCCTTTAATATGTTGCTCAGTTATGGAGGTGCATGCGCCCGAGAGAGTACTCAGACAATTTGGGCACATTCAAACTGAGCCACCCCCCGGGAACAATATCAAAGGAGGGACGGCCGAGGACGTTGGTCCACGGATTGGACTGTGGAGTACGATAGGTACATCACATGGTAGAATAATCGAATGGCTCACGTGTATAGAGTTCCTAATAATGTCCAATCGGAGGAAGTAGAGCATTACAGTCAGTGGTATGAGGATCATACCATTCCGTATTTAGCTCAAAATGCTCCGGAGCCTCCGACTCAATTCTACCCATGGGGAGCGGTGGAGCGAGAATTGGTGAGAAGTGTACGATGTTATTAGTTTTTAAGTCAATTTATCCTTATAGTTTTTATGTTAATTAATGTTTTGTTTTATTTCTTATAGCTCAAAGGACATCATGAAATACAAAAATTGTTGGTTACAAGGAATGTTTATCAATATGAAGAAACAAAAATGGAAATTTTGAAGTTACAAGAAGATCTACATCGAAAGCTTCGGTTTGAATTTTCAACGTATGAACCAGCACCAAATCCGATGCATTCTCCTACGGGGCCATGGAGTCAACCTCCTTTTGCTTGGAGCGGACCGGGTGGCCCGAGCATAGCTACCCAAGAGCCACGACAAAGTACGCCAATGGATCCTCGGGGAACACAACAATCCACGGTACTTGATGGGAATACACCACCAGCTCCAGTTCGTCCAAGCCATGGACGAAAACAGGTTCCAATAGATCCCATTCGGTATCACAGTCCAGAGAAAGAAGAGGAAGAAGAAGAACAAGAACGAGGACAACGGCTTGTTCGTCGAAAAAAAGCTGTTGCAAAACGTCGAAAGTGACTGGATCACATTTGTATGGTTGTTTTTTTGTTACTTTGTATGTATATATGTTTTCTATGGATGCTTTTTTGATATGGATGGATATCTTTTTTGGATGGACTCGCATTGTATGGATACTTTTTTGAAATTTGTATGAAAGTCGGCATCTGTGGCCACTTTTTGTTATTTTGTATGGATGGGTGAGATGGAAATGTTGTATTGGCAGACAGGTTCATTGGTGTGTGTATGTATACAACATGGACAAGTTCATTGGTGTGTGTATGTATGATGGGACATGTTCATTGTATAGCATTTTGTATATGTGTACGCTTTTGTACAGGTGCACAGCAACAAAACTTTTAAACTTTTTTTAAAATTTTTAGCTGCCAGAAAGTCGGACTGTAAAAGTCCGACTTTTACAGAAAGTCGGAGTTCTGAAATCCGACTTGTAAGCAAAGTCGGAGTTGTGTACTCCGACTTTAAAGTCGGAGAAATGCTCCGACTTGCCTCCCAGAAGCCGGCCTTTGGGGGCTTTCTGGGAGGATTCAAGTCGGAGATCTGAACTCCGACTTGTAAGCAAAGTCGGAGTTGTGTGCTCCGACTTTAAAGTCGGAGAAAGGCTCCCGACTTGCCTCCCAGAAGCCGACATCTGGGGGGCTTTCTGGGAGGATTCAAGTCGGAGTTATGAACTCCGACTTGTATGCAAAGTCGAAGTTCACAACTCCGACTTTAAAGTCGGAGAAATGCTCCGACTTGCCAACCAGAAGCCGGCCTTTGGGGGCTTTCTGGGAGGATTCAAGTTGGAGATCTGAACTCCGACTTGTAAGCAAAGTCGGAGTACAAAACTCCGACTTTAAAGTCGGAGAAAGGCTCCGACTTGCCTCCCAGAAGCCGGCCTCTGGGGGGCTTTCTGGGAGGATTCAAGTCGGAGTTATGAACTCCGACTTGTATGCAAAGTCGGAGTTCACAACTCCGACTTTAAAGTCGGAGAAATGCTCCGACTTGCCTCCCAGAAGCCGGCCTCGGGGGGCTTTCTGGGAGGATTCAAGTCGGAGTTATGAACTCCGACTTGTATGCATAACTCCGACTTTAAGGTCGGAGAAATGCTCCGACTTGCCTCCCAGAAGCCGGCCTTTGGGGGCTTTCTGGGAGGATTCAAGTCGGAGATCTGAACTCCGACTTGTAAGCAAAGTCGGAGTTGTGTGCTCTAACTTTAAAGTCAGAGAAAGGCTCCGACTTGCCTCCCAGAAGCCGGCCTCTGGGGGGCTTTTGGGAGGATTCAAGTCGGAGTTCTGAACTCCGACTTGTATGCAAAAAATACCGATTTCTCCGACTTTGAAATCGTGTTAAAAAATATCGACTTTATTTTATTAAAAAGTCGGTGTTTAATTGTCCGACTTCTTCATAAGTCGGATTTGGAAACTCCGACTTTCGTCAAACTGCGTTAGTTCCGCAATTTTAAGTTTTACCCCGTTACTTTTATAAAATAAAAAAAACTACGTTATTTAGAAAAAAAAACTCCAGCCATGCGGGTGTGTGCGCATGTGCAGGGCGAGGCACACGACTCTTGGGGTGCCCGGGCTATGTGAGTATGCCGCCCAACCCATGCTTGCCAGGCAACCTGCCGTACTGTCGCAACCAGTCAACCACCAGTGTGTGAGCTATATCAGGGCGCCGACCGTGCGTAGCACGGTTGGCACCGTCCCTCCGCCTGGGGGCGGAGGGCGTGGCTTCGCTTCTCGGCGGCGCCAAGCCGAGCACCCCCGTGGGGGGGGTGACTGGTGGGGTTCGAGCGAGGGCTCGAACCCCGTGCCTGCTATGCCGCAGGCGTGGCTGGCCACTGAAAAAAAAAAGAAAAAAAAAAGAGCTATATCAGGGCAAAACAGACGCGGTTTAGAAGCTAATTTCCCGGAAGAAATTTTCCGAGAAGATCACCAATCATCAACTGTAAAGGTCAACAAAAGCGCGCGGTCAAAAGAAGACGCTGGCTATTTTCCGGGGCGGTCACATCCTCGGTGGTTCAGTTCACAATCTTCGAGATGAAACCACCGGGGCGGCGGAGGCCGACGGAGTCTTCCCCTCTTCCGCCCGTCGCTACTGACCGCCGTCCGCCATATTCGCATCCACGGAAGCTCGCTCGAGCGCCTTTTCGAATGTCTCGGGATTCCCACGGGAGCTCAACAGGGGAGACGCCGACGGCGATCGGTGGCTATATAAACCTGCTACGGGCATCCTCATCTCGCACTCCAAACAGCCTTCCCTTTCTCCTCCCGCCACCCAGAGACAAACCAGATATCCCCGTCTTTCTACTCCTCCTCCACTTCTCGTTCCAAATGGCATCCAGCGCCGTCGACGCCTACCGTCAAGGTGCGGAGATCTGCCAAGGTGATGCCTCGGGCCAGAAGAAGCTGGCGGAGATACTGAAGGAGGCGGGCCTCCCCGAAGGCCTTTTCCGCGTGGAGGACGTCCAAGAGATTGGGTTCAACCGTGCCGCCGGGTTCTTCTGGCTGGTGCAGAAGAAGAAGACGCAGCACACCTTCAAGGCCATCAAGGAGACGGTGTCCTTCGCCACGGAGGTGACTGCCGTGGTGGAGGCCGGGAAGCTGAAGAAGATAAACGGGGTGAAGGTGAAACAGCTGCTGCTGTGGCTCTCTGTCGTCGAGGTGTACATCGACAACGCTGCCTCCGACAAGATCACCTTCAAGACCGGGACTGGCCTTGCCGACAGCTTCCCTGTCTCTGCGTTTGGGCTGGATACTTGATGTTCCTTGAACATCGAGATGCGTAGACTAAAGCAAACAGATTAGAAAGCATACTATGCTAACCAGTCTACTGCAGCCTAGATTTCTTCAATTTACTGTTGTGTATCGGTCTTTGTAGTCATTGGCTTCAATTATTCGTATATATATATAATCATCAGTTTATGAAATACAAATAGGGGTGACCAAGCAATTATATTCAAAGAAGCGATAGATACGTCTAGTGAAATGGCAACATATATCACGGTACTCCAAATTAAGATGGCGAATATGAATGCTGAATGTGCTCTTAATGTGTTTTGAGAGAAAAGGGTAACTTCCCGATTTGAATGCTGGATTTGCTTTTAATGCAGAATAAAAAGAGGCCAGCATTAATGCGTTCCCAATACTTTGAGCTATAGATGCTTTTTATGTTCCAGAAACATCAAAGATGGATAGACAGAAGAAAGGAGATTACTAGAAGCGTCATGACACTACAAGAAATAAAGTTATTAGGGACGGTTTAATGGCGACGGCTTTACTAAGCCGTCTCTATAAGAGTTAATTGCGACGGCTTAAGCCGTCCCTATTAAAGCCGTCGACAAATACAAACATATAAGCGACGGCTCTATGAGACCGTCACAATATCGCTTATTAGCGACGGCCTAAGCGGTCGCCAAACCAGAAAATGCACCCGGAACACCCATCGGTCCGGGTAAATGGCGACGGCAACGGATAGCCGTCGCCAACTTAGTTAATAGCGACGGCTCGAAGCCGTCGCAATAAAATTTTTCGCCCGTTCAACGGTCGACTAATTTTTGCGACGGCCTGAGCCGTCGCTGTTGTACTTAAACGTACCAAATGCGACGGCTTCAGCCGTCGCCAATACATTAGGGGTTTACAAAACCCCGTCGGCACCTTCCCTCTCCCCCCCCCCCCGCTTGCTCTCGCCGCGCTGCCGCCGCCGCCGCCGCGCTGCCTCCTTGCGCCGGCGCCGGCGCCCTCCCCTCGCTACATCCATCCGGGCATTATCCTCCAAGGTATATTTTAACTGAAATTATTTTATTCATTAGTTTCTATTTGAATTTAATTTAAAGTCTTATGAAAAGTGGATGTTTATTGATAAATCTTTCATTTCATATCGGCTAGGGTTAGTTGTGTGGTCAATCATCTAGCACTCATGTGTTTTGAGACCATGTAATTTTTTTAGGAAATCATGATATATGCCAAATTAAGTAGAAAGCATTTTAGTGTAATAAATTGTTTAGAAAAATAGTCGTATTGTAGTGTATTAAGTCTTTTATAATTAGATTATGCTGCTTTCTTTAAATTATACGTCAGCATGAATAAAAAAGATCACTCGTATAGCTAAACGATCCGGCTTCTTCGGCTCGGTGTGAACCCCTGTTTCGATTTCATCGATTCGGAAGGCTCACAAATCGAATGAAACCGGACCGAACTGCTTGGATCGAATTGTTTAAAACATTACATTATTATTAAGAAAAATAATATGTACATAGTTTGATTCGGTTTGATGAGTTATCTATTTGGTTTTTTGAACCAAACCGAACCGATAACTTTTTATCGATTTAGTTCGGTTCGGCACCTCCCCAAACCGAACCGAACCGGTAAACTAGTTGACCCAATTTGTCAAAATTTGACCCACTTTATTTACATATTATGTTACATTTAAATATATATATAATACATCAATTATAAATATATATTATAATAAATTTAGGTTAATTAGTATAAAGATATAATTATATATTATAAATAAAGTATTA
This sequence comes from Cryptocoryne crispatula var. balansae, assembly GCA_036172225.1. NCBI lineage: Eukaryota > Viridiplantae > Streptophyta > Magnoliopsida > Alismatales > Araceae > Cryptocoryne > Cryptocoryne crispatula. The sequence continues at coordinate 40,109,630 of CM069921.1, forward strand.
CTTTTCATATTAATGTTAAGTAATTATTATAATGTATATTTTATTTTATTTTATTTTATTTTTATTTATTTAAATATACATAAAATCGATGAACCGAACCAAACCGAACCGAACCACAATCAGTTCAAAGTTCATTGAACCGGTACGACCCGGTTCGATTCCCCTTATCAGTTCAGTTTTGGTTTGGAAAAAAAGACTAAACCGAACCGAACCGAACCGTTTACATCCCTAGTCGCGGGCCTCTGAAACTGGAAGTCCGCGCGCCATTCATTGCTGCGGCTCACCATCTGATGGGGTGTATGTAGTTGGATTTTTCTTTAACAAGAGTAGAAGATAAAAAATTTATAAGAATTTTTTAATGAAACTCAATGTCATTAATATGTTTATCTTATGACGGCTTTAATTCTTATTTTCAGGTAGTTTCAAATGACATTCTCGTTCGAGACTTTCTTCTCTTGGAGGTGGTTCGGTTTGTGTTTATTTTGTTTCGAGACTTTCTTATCTCATTGTTTAGTTTTGTGCATATATATCTTTATTTATATTAACACATGACGAGGAACTTAGATAAGTCTTGGATAGATATTCCTAACAGATTAAGTCCTAGGTATCTTCAAGGAGTAGAAGAATTTTTAGATTATGCTTACGATGAATGTAGGACTCGATTTAGACATGGATTAGACAAAACTTTGATTCAATGTCCATGTAGACGGTGTTGTAACACATTTACTTTAAAAAGAGATGTAGTTAAAGAACATCTAATATGTGATGGCATATGGTCCAATTATCGAACGTGGATAAGTCACAGAGAAATTGAACCTAGTTTAAGTATCGTTAATGAAGTTCGATTAGATGAAGCACAACATGAGAATTTAAATGACGATGTAATAGAAATGCTTGAAGACATTCAAAATATTCAACAAGCATCTATACATCATGAAGGTGAACCAAGTATAGAAACACACAAGCATTTCTTGCTATTAAGAGATGCAGAAACACCATTATATTAAGGATGCACAGAAATATCTAAGTTAAAATTTATTTTAAAGTTGATTTAGTTGAAGTCAGTAAATGGTTTGACTGGAAAATGCATGAGTAGTATATTGTCTTTATTTAAGGATGTATTACCGAAGGATGCAAGTGTTCCTAACACTTGGTATGAACTTAAGAAAATTGTTAAGGACTTAGGACTTAGTTACGAAAAGATAGATGCATGTAAGAATGATTGTGTTCTCTTTTGGAAAGAGAATGCACATAGAATTAGTTGTCCACATTGTGAGTCTCCCAGATACAAGGATGATCAACAACATAAGAGTAAGAAGGTGGCATGGAAGATATTACACTACTTCTCTTTAAAAGATAGGTTGCAGCGTTTGTTTATATCAATAAACACTGCTAGGTGGATGTCATGGCATAGTGAGCAACGTTCGTATATATCGAGAGGTGAAATGCGTCATCCAGTAGATTCCCCCGCTTGGAAAAGAGTGGATGAACTTTATCGGGATTTTGCGTCAGAAAAACGCAACATTCGGCTTGGATTGGCCGCCGATGGTTTTAACCCATTTGGCAACATGTCTTCAAAGTATAGTGTGTGGCCTATAGTTATATTGGTTTATAACTTACCACCATGGATGTGTATGAAAGCAGCTAATACGATGATTTCATGTCTAATACCGGGTCCAAGAGCCCCCGGAAATGATATCGATGTATACTTACAGCCGTTGGTGGAAGAGTTAAGATATTTGTGGGAGATCGGATTGGAGACATATGATGTTTTAGCGAAAGAGAATTTTCTATTGAGAGCTATATTGTTGGGTACCATAAACGATTTTCCGAGTTATGCCAACCTTTTTTGGAGTACTAAGGGAAAATTAGCATGTCCGATATGTAATGAAGAAACAAATTCGGTTCGACTAGTTCATAGTCGGAAACAATGTTATTTAGGACATCGGCGATTCTTACCCATATCACATCGGTGGAGAAAGAATCATTACAGACATCTATTTGATGGTCGCCGGTGTGAGAGGGGTACACCAAAGATACTAACCGGACATGAGATTTGGAGACAACAACAGGAGATTGACCCTGTAAGATTCGGAAAAACATTTAAGAAAGATTTGGAGAGCTTGAGAAAGAATTTGACAAAAAATAAGAACTAGAAGAAAAGAAGTATCTTCTTTGAAAGACTACCATATTGGGCATCTCTGATTGTCCGACATCATTTAGACGTGATGCACATCGAGAAGAATGTGTGTGACAATATTTTAGATATGTTCAACCTATCTGGATCGGATAAAGACAACTTGAACTCTAGAAAAGACTTGGCAGAGTTAGGAATTCGTCCGAGTTACATCCACATGATGGTTCATCTAGGTTTCCAGATGCTATCTATAAGCTGAGTAACGCACAAAAGACTCGCATCCTCGAATTTGTAAAGAGCATTCGAGTGCCCGATGGGTATTCATCAAATTTGAATAGGTGCGTAGATCTAAGTAGTAGGATCATTAGTGGATTAAAAAGTCATGATTGTCATGTAATGATGCAAGTGATTATTCCTCTTGCTTTTCAAGGGATCGTACCAAAGGACGTACTCAAGCCCATTGTAGAGTTATGTCAGTATTTTAAAGTCATTTGTACTAAGGTTTTAGATCCTAGTACTTTAAGGGATTGGGAATCAAAGATTGCAATCACAATGTGTAAGTTAGAACAAATCTTTCCACTGTCATTTTTTGATATTATGGTTCACCTTGTTGTGCATTTGGCTAACGAAGCTAGAATGTCCGGACCAGTTCAATACCGGTGGATGTATCCGATTGAAAGATATTTAAAGAGATTGAACGATTATGTTGGCAACAAGGCGAGAGTTGAAGGTTCCATTGCCGAGGGCTATTTGGTAGAGGAGTGCACGCAGTTTATTTCTTTGTACATGCGACATGAAAATGAAGATGAGCGAGATCGAAACTACGATGGTGGTCCCTATGATGATGATCGTGAGCAGGGTTCAATGTTTAAGGCAGTTGGACGTCCGTTGAGATGCACCCGTGTACCTAGAATGTTGACGGAAAGAGAACAAGCTTTAATCCACTCATATGTGTTAAATCAAATTGAAGATATCGAGGATTTTCGTCAAAAATATAATGATGCTCTTATTAACGGAGGTAGGAATGAGTGTAGTTTTTCGGTTTGGTTTAGAGCACACGTTACAGAATTAAGAAACACAGGGTCTTCTAGATATAGTAAGGATCTAGAGATTTTATCACTTGGTCCATCCCGTTTTGCATCTTCATTATCCGGGTATATTTGCAATGGGTTTAGATTTCGGACAATGAATTCGGATTCAACCAAGGCCACTCAACTATGTGGGGTCATTGTAACTGCTGAACTTCCATCTGGTTGTGATGGATATTATGGACGAATTCTAGATATAGTAGAGGTATCGTTTGATAGGAATAGTCGTTTAGTATTGTTTGAATGTCAATGGTGGGATGTGTACAATAAGGACAAAGGATTTAAGATTAATGAGTATGGATTTATTTCATTGAATACACAAAGGCAATTAGGGACAGATGAACTGTTTGCACTTGCAAATCAATTCGAACAAGTATTTTATGTGGAAGACAATATGAGTAAGGGATGGATGATACCAGTGAAGTCACTTCCACGTAACTACTATAACTTATCGGAAGGAAGCGATGATGAAGTAGAACCATATCAAGATGAACTTGTGAGTGTACCCGTCGCATTTGGTGTAGCCGATGAAGACGTACAACTACAAACAACCTATCAGATAGAAGTGGAGATGTGATTGTCCGAAAACCGGCCGGTTAGCTTGGAAAAATGCATAACACCCCACCCCGAGGCCAGATTGCCCGATCGAAGCCGGATTCCGGCTCGGATCGGGCAAACCGGCCGGTTAGCTTGGAAAAATGCATAACACCCCACCCCGAGGCCAGATTGCCCGATCGAAGCCGGATTCCGGCTCGGATCGGGCACCGGCCGGTTAGCTTGGAAAAATGCATAACACCCCACCCCGAGGCCGGATTGCCCGATCGAAGCTGGATTCCGGCTCGGATCGGGCAAACCGGCCGGTTAACTTGGAAAAATGCATAACACCCCACCCCGAGGCCGGTTTGCCCGATCGAAGCCGGAATCCGTCTCGGATCGGGAAACCGGCCGGTTAGCTAGGAAAAATGCATAACACCCCATCCCCACCCCGAGGCCGGATTGCCCGATCGAAGCCGGATTCCGGCTCGGATCGAGTAAACCGGCCGGTTAGCTTGGAAAAATGCATAACACCCCACCCCGAGGCCGGTTTGCCCGATCGAAGCTGGATTCCGGCTCGGATCGGGCAAACCGGCCGGTTAGCTTGGAAAAATGCATAACACCTCACCCCGAGGCCGGATTGCCCGATCGAAGCTGGATTCCGGCTCGAATCGGGCAAACCGGCCGGTTAGCTTGGAAAAATGCATAACACCCCACCCCGAGGCCGGATTGCCCGATCGAAGCCGGATTCCGGCTCGGATCGGGCAAACCGGCCGGTTAGCTAGGAAAAATGCATAACACCCCACCCCGAGGCCAGATTGCCCGATCGAAGACGGATTCCGGCCCGGATCGGGCAAACCGGCCGGTTAGCTTGGAAAAATGCATAACACCCCACCCCGAGGCCGGTTTGCCCGATCGAAGCCGGATTCCGGCTCGGATCGGGCAAACCGGCCGGTTAGCTTGGAAAAATGCATAACACCCCACCCCGAGGCCGGTTTGCCCGATCGAAGCCGGATTCCGGCTCGGATCGGGCAAACCGGCCTGTTAGCTTGGAAAATTGCAGAACACCCCACCCCGAGGCCAGTTTGCCCGATCTAAGCCGGAATCCGTCTCGGATCGGGCAAACCGGCCGGTTAGCTTGGAAAAATGCATAACACCCCACCCCGAGGCCGGTTTGCCCGATCGAAGCCGGAATCCGTCTCGGATCGGGCAAACCGGCCGGTTAGCTTGGAAAAATGCATAACACCCCACCCCGAGGCCGGATTGCCCGATCGAAGCCGGATTCCGGCTCGGATCGGGCAAACCGGCCGGTTAGCTTGGAAAAATGCATAACACCCCACCCCGAGGCCGGTTTATATTTTAAAGATTATATTGCAGATGAAGAAATTTAGCAAGAGTCGACGTACATCGAGGAGTGGGATAGCCGGTGGATCCACCGATCAGGCCGGTGGTTCTCAGGGCCCATCTCATCCTACCCAGGATGCGATGCCATCAAGTGGACCATCCCGGGCGGTTGACACTCGCCATACTACGGTGACGCCCCCTACAGACTGTCCATCTTCTTCCGCCTCCGGTAAATATCAATTTTTTATATTTTGTAGATTTAGAAATATCAATTTTTAAATGTGTTTAAAATTTTGGCATGCAGCTACAGTTGCTAGACGTGGGAGAGGTCCTGCAAAGGCATATAATGTGCGGACATTAGCGCCTGGGGAGACCTTGAACGTCTGAGTCATTGGAGGATCGGGTGTAGGCCCGAATGGCCCGGAGTTCACCTCATATCTTGGAGTTTGCAAAAGGGTACATTGTAATTTATGGCAACAGGATTACATGACCCTTCCAGATGACAAGAAGGAGGCGATATTTAGAGACCTCGAGGTAAATAAAAGTACTTCGACTTATTTGTTTTTTTTCACTTGAAAATTACTAATCTATATATTCTTCCTGTAGCAACATTTTACATTTGAGCGGTCTCCATCCATAGATGCGGAAATTTTAAGGCATATGGGAGAGATGCAAAGAAAACAAAGGGGTCATCTGAAGAAGAAGGTAAAAATTTCATATATATTTTTTTGTAAACGATTATGTACTATAACTAATACAATTTTGGCGTACAGTATTTTACAGGACGCTCACTGGAGGAGGCACTTGTCGTTGTGCCTCCACAATGCGATCCGGACCAGTGGCGTCATATGTGTGAGATATGGCAGAGGGACGACAATAAGGTAAATAATCTATTTAATTTAAAAGTAATCCACATTTGATAACTCATTTGATTACCTTGTCTTATTACAAAACTAATGTGTTATGAACTTGTTTGTAGGCACTTAGCCAAAGGAATAAAACAAACAGGGCTAATTTGAGCATGCCTTATAGGCGAGGTAGAACCAACATTCATCAGCTGCAGATAGATTTTGTAAGTTTATAATTTTTTTTCTTATTCACTATTGTATATCTCGATAATAGTACTAATGTGTTCATAATGTTTTCTTTTAACAGACAAACAAAGAAGGGCGTCGTCCTACCCGTCCAGAGGTCTTCGAGATGACCCAAACGAAAGAGGCGGAGGATGGATCCCTCGTATGGTGCAACGAGGAAAGTCGTCAAGTTATGGTACGCAATATGTTTATTTGTATCAACATTAGACAATTTTTATTTCATATAACAACTGACTTTATATTTACATTATGTAGGATGAGATGCGCCAGTTGATGAATGCCCCCCAGTCAGAGGAATCAGATGCTCGGAATTCCGAGCAGCCATTCTCTCCTGAGGATGCATTCATCACCGTGTTCGGCAGAGACAGGCCGGGACGGATCCGATGTGGGGGAGAGGACAGACCCGCAACACCTGGTATGGTGTATGCAGTGGAGGTGCGAGTACCTCTGCGGGTCCGGGCTACCAAGAGTTGGTGGACAAAGTCGATGCTCAAGCTACACAAATCGAGAAACAAAACTCGATGATCGACTCGCTCCAACAACAACTGGATGCCCAACGTCAACAGTTCCAAGAGTCGATGACACGGCTAACACAAGAAATGTTAGCCCAATTAAACAGTAGGCTCCCACCTACAGATCCCTCAAGTTAGAGGCCACCCCAAGGCCGTAGAGGCGCACGGGGAGACGTGGAGGAGGAGGAGGAGGACGACGACGACGAGGAAGAGCATTCATTTGGGGAGGATGAGTGAAAGAATTGTTTACTCTCTATTTTACATATTCTGTTTTGTATTTGAGGCACTTGTTGTATGCATAATACATTTTTAAATATGAAATTTTCTTATTAAAGAATGTCTACATTTCTTGTGTATGAATGAATGTTGGTTATAAGATTGTATATTCACGTATGTATGTGTTACTACGTGAATACAATATTGTGCAAAAAATAAATTTTTTTTACAAAACTGTAATTTAATAGCGACGGCTCCCTTAAGCCGTCGCTAAAGTACGTTTAAGCGACGGCTGTTCATGTAATGGCGATGGCTCTAAGCCGTCCCAAAACCAGAAAATTCACACCCGCGGCTGTCGCCGGGGCCAAAAAATGGTTTTTAGCGACGGCTACATTAGCCGTCGCTAAAAGTAACTTTAAGCGACGACTGTTTATGTAATAGCGACGGCTCTAAGCCATCGCAAAACCAGAAAATAAACCCCCGCGGGCGTTGCCGGGGCTGAAAAATGGGTTTTAGCGACGGCTAGTAGCCGTTGCTTATAATTACTGTTCTTTATTAGCGACGGCTTCTAGTAGCCGTCGCAAAAAAGATTTAGAGCGACGGCTTGTGCGCCGTCGCAAAACCAGAAAACTGCTCTCTGGAGGTGCAAAAATTGGAGTTTTGGCGACGGCGATAAGCCGTCGCTAATGGCATTTACGGGTTTAAGTTTATTTTCGACGGCTTAGAGCCGTCGCTAAAAACTTTATGAGGGACGGTTTCAGCCGTCTCTACTAACTTAATTGCGACGGCGTCAGTCCGTCGCCAATAATACTAAAAGCGACGGCTTCTCGAAAGCCGTCGCCATTAAAATTGGCGACGGGCTTATTTGCGACAGCATTGCGACGGCTGAACAGCCATCGCGATTAACCTCTGGTGACGGCTTTTGTATTTTTGGCGACGGCGGTCAACCGTCGCTAATGAGCTTATTTCCTGTAGTGTAATAACCAGATTAGAAGCTATAGAGAGGCTTGTTGCTCCAGAAATAGTGACTGCTGCAATTATATTAAAAGAGTGTAGAATAAATAGCGTGACTGCTACAATTAGATTAAAAAAGTGGCAGATATCATATAAATGACATCACACTAGATAATTAAGATGGGGAATGTGAACGATGAATATGCTCTTAATGAGATAAAAGGACAAAACTTGAATGAACCCAGTGAAAACAAAATTTGAGAGCTAACTACCAATTTGGTAACCATATTAGGACACTATATCAATATCAATTTTGATATTGATATTGATATAAATGACCAAGATGTGTTTGAGTGATAGTATCAATTTTGAAATTACATGTATCAAAATTAATACAAGTGGACACATGTATTGAAATTGATATTCGATCACGACCCTATCGGTCCTAGCCCTCCTAATCGCACCTCTCCATGGCCACTTGATCGTATCTCTCGGCCTTGCTCCGTAGCCACCCAATCGTGCCTCCACTCTCTCCTCGGCCACGGAGTGTGTCTCTCCTCAACCTCGCTCCGCGGCCACCTAATCTCACCTCTCCAACTACCCAATCACCTCCGCGAAGCCCCGGTCACCTCTACATCTCCCCCGGCTCCGCAAAGCCCTAGTCACCTCCAAGAAGCCCCAACTTCTCCATGTCTCAAGGAGCTTCACTTCTTGGGAAACAATCACCCAAATCACCACTTGGAAACTTGGAGCTCTAATCGATGGAAGTCGTTGTTGATCCTCTCCGGCAGGTCATCTTTCCAATGCTACCCATCCCGTGGATCCCAATCATGCCCACATGATCATCATGAAGACCACCCACATGTCCCACTTGTAGCTACGATTTCATCCAAGCTCGCAAGAGCGCAGGTGAAGGACATTGGAACTTGCTCGATTTAATTTCCCAAGAAGCGGGTGAAGTCTCTTGCATTTGCTACCACTCTTCCCCAAAGCAAGCCGAGGGAATCATCCGTCACCCTCCCCAGGCAGTGGCTCATTGGCTCCCTAATGGCATCCCATGTGAAGTACAAAATAGAGAGAAAACTAAATCTCATCATTGAAGGAGAGAAGATGGGCGATGTAACGACGACTAAATTAACTGACTAGCCAAACAACCATGCTAATTAGCAGCCTTCCCAGGAGGTCACCCATGCTAATTAATATGCTTAACTTCGAAGTTTCTTCAACTCTACTCCTGAAAAATGGTTAATCGGTGTTTTTGGTAATCCACTAATTTAATTTCTTAACATATTCATAAATAGAGGTGTTATAATCTACCCCCTTAAAAACTTGATACCCTCATCAAGATCACTCATATTATATATCACTTACCCAGACAAGTGACACCAGATCTTCCGACTAGGTCATGTTCTGATACCATATATAACAACTGACTAAATTAGGTGACTAGCTCAACAGTTGTGCTAATTAGCAACCTTCTCAAGAGTCACCCATCCTTGGCCTACTCCGAATAGAGCATGTTTAACTTCAGAGTTTTTTCAACTCAATCACCAAAAAATGGTTAACCGGTGCTTTTGATAGTTCACTAATTTACACTACAAGAAATCATCGCTTTACCTACGAAAACATTGCCCGTAGGTAAGAATTAGTAGGTAAATGTTACATTCACCTACTCGCTATACCTACTAATTTGATCATTCGTAGGTAAAACTATCAATACCTACTAAGTGTCTACGGATTCACCACCGTAGGAAATTACATTGTTATAAAAATGTGTAATCTCATTGAATAAAATTAAAATATGGATGTTAATAATATTAATAATCTATTATATATTAATATTAAAAAAGTATAAAATAATAAATAAATATAGAAAATGTATAATAGCTATAATAAAAAGAGTAATATAATAATACAAATATTTAATATTTATATGAATATAAAATAAGTTATTAATAAAGTTAAAAGTATTTAAATAATAATTAAGTATAATATTAAATATATATAAATACAATAATATAATAACAAAAAAATTTTAGTGCTAACTTAACATTACTTTATAATATGTAATATAATAAATCTATTAATTTTTAAAAATGTAATAATATATAATTTAATAATTTTTCATAATAAAATTAATGTATTAATATTAGTAACAGTTTAATACCGCGTAATTTCCCTCCCGACCGGCCGCCCCACCTTCAATTTTCCCCAATACTGCCGACGCCCGCCTTCGACAATTTCTCCCTCCCGACCGTGCCCGCCGTCGACTGTATCTCCCTCCCGACCGTGCGCCCGCCTTCAGCCCATCAGCTCGGCGCCCGCCTTCAGCTGTCCCTCCCGACCGGCGCCCGCCTTCAGCCCGGCGCCGGCCTTCAGCTCTCCCTCACCGAGCGGCGGCTGCCTTCCACCCCAAGCCCGCCTTCAGCTCTCCCTCCCGACCGGCGCCCGCCTTCAGCTCTCTCTCACCGACCGGCACCCGCCTTCAGCACTCCCTCCCGACAGCATCGCCCTCTACACAGCACCGCCCTCCAAACCCTCCTCTGTGCTTCTCCTCCGCACAAACGACTTCGAGCCCTCGACATTGCCTCCTCCCTTCTCGGTTGCATCTTCAACCATCGACATTGCCTTCTCTGTGCCCTAGGCCGCACCGCAGTTGGGTATTCTGCGGACGGAGGAAGAGGAAGCCGTCAGGATTTGGTATTTTCTGCGGACGGAGGCAGAGGAGTTGCCTCCTCTTGGAAGAGGTAAGCCCATCGTATGATGTTGTTAAAATAAGTATTCTGTTATTACCTTATTCTTATTCTTGGAAGAGAAAGCCATCAGTGATGACATTGCTCATATTTGCATTTTGATGTATCAGGTGATAGGTGGGATTACGAATCACTGTTTGAAGGTTGAAGAAAATGAGGTAACACATTTATACATCAGATTGAGATTAAGAAGTCTATTTTCAATAATTTGCTGGCAAGTAATGTGTACTTAGTTTCCTATTTTGTTAGGTGATTCCTTTGTTATTCTTTAGACGTCTTACTCATGATTTTCAAGTATTAGATCTTTTTATGTGCACCAATTATTCATCTAGGTTCTTGCTATCATTCTCTCTTCATTTTTAGTTGCCATAGGACCGAAGTCAGCCTTTAGTTATGATTGCTTTGTTCCCAAACTGATTACTAATTTTTATCTCTTGCTCTGTAGTGATATGGATTGGAGTTGGATGGATTTGCCAAAAAATGTGATGGGTTACTATGATGGTGTTGACAACTTTATAAAATTTGCATATACAAATATGCCATCGAGTCATAAGATTAGATGTCCATGTGTGAATTGCACATGTATGAATAAATGTGAGAAGGATGTTGTTAGAGCCCACCTTTATATCGATGGTGTTATAAAGGACAAAATTTTTTGGAAATTTTATGGCGAAGGATCAAGTCATGAGAACCTCCATGAGAGTTGGGTCGATTCAAACATGCATCAAATGTTAGATGATGTCTTTCCTGTACTTTCTGGTGAAAGAGCAGATGATAAGGATTCTAAGAGCTTTTTTGACATGCTGAACGATGTCAACCAACCTGTTTATCCCGGATGCAAAAATTTTAGCAAACTTTCATTTCTCATTAGGTTGATGTCTATTAAATGTATGAGTGGTATGAGTAATAAAAATTTTGATATTCTGTTGAAGCTGTTGATTGAGGTGCTCCCAGATGGGTCATCATTACCACCATCCTTTTATGAGATCAAGAAAATACTTGACCAGCTAGGGTACGGTTATAAAAAGATACATGTATGTCCGAACAATTGTATCTTATTTTGGAAAGATCATGATACGTCTGAATATTGTCCAAAATGTTGAGAATCCTGTTGGAAGTCATACAAGTCAAGTGGTGTGGTAAAAAAGAAAAGGGTACCTCAAAAGGTTCTTCGTCATTTTCCACTCATTCCACGTTTGAAGAGACTCTTCACATGCTCTAAAACATCTGTGGGTATGATATGGCATGAAGAGGAATGTGAAGAAGATGGTATCCTAAGACATCCAGCTGATTCGGCTTGTTGGAAACAACTAGATGCCATTGATGATTTTGGGTTAGAATGTCGGAATGTACGACTTGGACTGGCGAGTGATGGGTTTAACCCTTATGGAAACATGAGTGTCACTCATAGTACATGGCTGGTGTTAGTTGTTCCTTATAACTTACCACCTTGGGAGTGTATGAAGAGTACAAATATTTTGCTTTGTCTTCTAATTTCTGGGCCGAAAGGTCCTGGTAACAAAATTGATGTCTTCTTGCAACCGCTCATAGAGGAACTTGAGATTCTTTGGCAGGGTGTAGATACATATGATGCAGCTAAATGTGAGCAATTCCATCTACGTGCAACGTTATTGTGGACTATTAACGATTTTCCAGTATATGCATACATGTCAGGTTGGAGTACAAAAGGTCGATTGGCTTGTCCTAATTGTAACAAGGACACCTCTTCAAGTTGGCTAGAATGTAGTGGAAAGTTTTGTTACATGGGTCATCGCAGATGGCTAGCAAACAAAGATAAGTTTCGGAAAATGAGTAAACAATTTGATGGTCATGAAGAATGGGGTGACAAGCCATTGGCGTTATACGGATCGGAAATAATACAACAACTAGATGATTTTAATTCACACGTTGCAAAATGTCTTGAAAAGAAGAAGGGCAAGAGGAAAAGAAAAAGTAAGGAGGATGATAATAAGTATCTAGGGTGGAGGAAGATGAGTATTTTCTTCAGGTTACCATATTGGAAATCTTTATTGCTTCGTCACAATTTAGATTTGATGCACATTGAGAAGAATGTGTGCGAGAGTATAGTAGGCACCCTTCTATCAATTGAAGGGAAGAATAAAGATGGGCTGAAAGCTCGTCAAGACTTACAAAAGATGTGCATTCGAGAATCTCTTCACCCACAAGAAGTTGGGCCTGGTAGGATAGTGCTACCACCTGCCCAATTCACATGTAGTAAGAAAGAAAAGGAAACTATCTTCAACCTATTTCGATCCGTTAAGGTTCCTGACGGCTACTCCTCAAATATTGCAAAGCGATTTGTCGACAAAGATAAGAAGTTATGGGGGTTGAAGACTCATGACTTCCATGTCATTATGCAACAATTACTTCCAATTGCTGTTAGAGCAATCCCAAACAAGAATGTTTTTTCATCACTAAGTGACATTTGTGAATTTTTCTTAAACATTTGTTCAAAAATTGCTTCTGCTGAAGACTTCTACCAACAAGGCTTAGATGTTGCAAGGACATTATGTCATCTGGAGATGATATTTCCTCCAAGTTTCTTTGATATAATGGTTCATTTGATCATTCATTTAGCAGATGAGGTTAGGATTGCTGGACCAGTTCAGTATAGATGGATGTACCCATTTGAGAGGTATTAATTTCACTTATACATTTTATTTTGTCGATTGATTGAAATCAATGTTTATTGGTACTAACTCTTCAGGTACCTGGGCAAATTAAAATCTTATGTGAGGAATCAGACATACCCTGAAGGGTCAATTGCCGAAGGATATGTTATGTCTGAAACAATGATATTTGCATCCCGATATTTAAATGATGATGTGGAGACATGGTTGAATAGACCACGACGTCAAGTGGAATATCGTCCAAAGGTGGTAGAGGAAGGATGGGAAATTTTCATGGAGATTTGTCGTCCATGTGGAGCATTTAAGAACAAAAGACTCCAAAGAAATGATTTGTTGCAAATACATAACTACATCATATTCAACTGTACAGCTTTGATCCAGTACGCCAAGTAAGTTTAAATCTGATTTTTTAATTTTAGATTATAACAAACATATATGAAAATGCAAACTAATCATCTTCAATTTAGGGATCATGTCACTGAACTTAGAGAGACGTACCCTGAGTTGAATGAAAGCGAGGTTGAGCATATTCATACATCTAAATTCAGACAATGGCTAAAAGCAAAGGTAATCATTATGTTTGTATGTTATTATGTTTGTGGTAGGATGTGTCGATAATTTTTTAACATGCATACAATTTCTTTGTTTTCATTAGGTGCTTAAGCTACAAGAGTTGACTAGGGGAGACATGTCATCTTATCTTTATTGGGTTAAAGATCTACCGCTTGATGTGGTTAAGAAGTATGAATCATGTATAGTTAATGGATTTAGATTTCACACAAGAAAGGTTGAACAACAACGAGTTACTCAAAACTCTGGCGTTGTATTGACTGCAAGTGGACCTTTAAAGTCATGGAATATGGAGAAAAATGTTACCTACTATGGTGTGGTGGATGAAATTTTCGAAGTTGACTACTATGGTCATATGAGGATAGTGGTGCTTAAGTGTGACTGGGTAGATGTGCACCGAGGGGTGAAACATGATGGACCTCTTGTTCTGGTGAATCTAGCATGTAAGTTAAGAACAAATGAGCCCTTTATTTTGGCATCACGGAAGAACAAGTTTGGTATGTAGAGGACCCAAAGAATGCTGGTTGGTTTGTTGTTCATAAGACTGTCCCACGTGATTTTTACAGCTTAACAAATGATCATTCCAAGGAATGTGTTGAATTCCTAGACATACAAGCCACACCTCATGAGAAAACAACAATAAATCTCGATGACAATGATTTGGATGAAATGCTTGTTCGTAGGTTAGATGTAGATGCCATCGAAGTGTGATGTAAGTTGCCTTTATATGATCATTTCATTTATACTGTCCTATTTATGTGATCCCTTGTCATTTATAATTTTTCCTTTATCAATTACTGAAATTTGATTGATGTGTTTTATGCAAACAGGGGAAAGAAGGTTATGGAGGCTTTGTCTTTTAAATCAGACGGTGGAACCTCTAAGGAGTCAAAGGATAAAGGTTTGTGGGGTCCAGGTAACTCATCCAACCCATCACAACCCAAGAAGATAAAGCACATTGATGACATATACAATATGCCAAAGGCACTACAGAAGTTGGATTCTGACTTGTTTCAGTAGTTCATGGAGTAAGTTTTCTAGAAAAGGCTTTATTTGGCAGAATTCACAGGCATACACAACAATTAAATAATTTGTTAACTACTTGATTGAATGTGTATTTATTAACTAACAAGTTGTTAGACAAAGTCTGAGTATGAGCCTTGACCATTATCCTATTCTCTCTCTCCCTCTCCGAAGAATTGGGAGTGCTCAAGTTAGGTACAATGAAGACTGTCTGAGAAGGCTGCAAACCAATACCAAGTATTAGCTTTTAACATAAGTTGTGACCCAGCTGAGAAGACTGTCTGAGAAGACTGCTCAAGTTAGTTCCTTCATGTGACCCGGCTATAGCTTTTAACATAAGTATAGACAGGTATAGACAGATCTGAGAAGGATGCAAACCAATACCAAATCGAAAATTGGCAGTGAAAGAAGTGTCTTCAAATGTTACAGGACGGGACTAAGTCATTTTTTTTCTTCTAAAATTTGACATTTTACCTATACATGTTTCAGATATACACAGTTAAATTGACTTGTTTTATGAGTTGTAGATTAAATATATCACAGAGAGGATTCTATGAAGATTGCATATCTATTTTGATTGTCTTAATACAGATACTTGAAATAAAAAGAAAACTACCATATGTAGAGTAGTATTAAACAAGCACAGTTAGTTGCACTGGAGGTTGTTATTACTTATCTACTATGGAATCTTACATATTTGTTTTTTTTCTTTTGGTGCAGAGGTGCTTCTTGTCTAGAATTAGATTGTTATGGATATATGGATCGTTGGTGACATAAAAATTTGTATTAATTCTATGTGTTTTATGCAATCGTTGACTTTACTTATTCACCTGTTGCTCACATTTTTGATGCATGAGAACATTGTATTATGTTTGGACAGATGGCACTTATCAGCAAGTGACAGAACTCATGTTCTATGGGGATGTGTTATGTGTGAATTAGAATCCTTTGGCGTTACTTATTCATCTAAACATTTATTGTTGAAATTTTGCAGCCACATGTGGGATCAACTTCAGATGACCTACAAAATAAATGCCACAGTAGTACATTGTTTGTTGTTTTCTATGTATCTTAATGGTAGGAATAGGATTATAGAAGTACTTAGGGATCGAGAGGTGTTCTCCAAGACATATGTCATTGTCCCCATAGTTGATGGGTAAGTCATAATTAATAGGGCATTTCACTCTAAGATGGGCTATTTTCTTTCTAAGTTACTAACAATTTATTACGGGGGACAACGGAGATCGTTAATATTATGTAACTTGGCAAATTCCTTTGACTACGAGTTTGGACCGTGTACAATCATGTTGGACTCACTTCACATGACTGAGCCACAAAGGCAAGAGGCAACAGTTAGAAGGTAATGTATGAGTTCCACTTTCAATTTCATTATTCGCACATCTACATTCATAGAAGTGTATGTTTTTTTCTTTAGGTTTTTGAAAGAGTTATACGAGAGTGATGGTAAATTGGTCAGCAAGAAGAGTTTGGCGTCCATTCCATACTATATACCTTCAGTATGCATTTAATGTTTTATGAGTATTCTGTTTTATTTATAGAATTTTAACTAATTTATTGTTTGAGCATTTGCTTCATGTAGGTTCCACAACAAAGGGATGGATTGGAGTGTGGGTTTTTCTCACTCTACTACGCCTACCTTTTCATAAAGGGTGCCCCACAGGCCTTTTCTCGGTCTTCGTACCCATATTTTGTACACACTGTGAACTTAATGTCTACTAGAAAATAAAGTATAATTTAAATTCTTCAGTTCATGAGGTATTTAACAATTTTTTTGTAGATGACAGAAGAGTGGTTTCCAGTATCCAATATTGACAGTTTTATTGTCAAAGTTTTAAAATATGGTCGAGATGGAGACTGCTTGATCTCCTCTGCATCATCTTCCAAACCGTCCTCTACATCCTCCAGTGATAAGAACGCAGATGCTGAAACAGGGGACCAGAATATCGAGGACAAAACAGTGGCGGATTCTGCTCCTCCAAAGAAAACTCGGGGTCGCACATACTGCCGTGATGTGCAGGGATTGGAGGATGAGAAGCTAATTGCTGTTGAATGGAATGAACTTGGACAGCCAATTGGGACCGGTGGGAGGTCACTAAGGACCTTTCTGGGGACAGTTGCAAGGAACTGTGAGAAATGCCCAATCAATGTGGCATCTTGGGATAAGATGTCACAATCAAATGTGAACGACATATGGGCTTTTATCAAGGTAAATTGAATAATTATCTTGTCTCCGTATGTTATAGTTATGTATGTAACCTGTCAATGACTACCAAACAACATACTTTTAATTTTTTTTGTAGAGAAAATATGATGTTGATGACGGAGATGAATTACAAAAGATGTTTATAATGAAAGATCTTAGGATGAAATGGAAATATCATAAGTATTCACTTAGGAAGAAATACATAAATGACAAAGAGCCACCTCAAGGATTGCACATTACCCCTGAAATCTGGGAGTCAGCAAGGACAGCCTGGACTTCTAATGATTTCCAGGTAAAATTTTGATATCACATCATAAGTATTCATAATTTTTGCATTCACATTACCATATCTTCTGAATTGTAACTTGTAGAGGAAGAGTGAGGTGAATCAGAAAAATAAGAGCCTTCAAAAGATCTTTCATTGTGCTGGAACTCAGACATATGCAGATATCAGAACAAAAGAGGTTAGTACCAACTATTTTATGCATTACAGATGTTTTATGGGTCAATTCTTAAATGCCTATCGTTAAAATTTCGGAAGCCGAAAATCGGTAAAGAGGTGGACGAACGGACATCTTCATCATCAGTCATACCAAGAAGGATGGCAAGGCGGTCAACGATGAATGTGCTATAGCAATCGTAAGCATATACTGAACCACTTACCTATATATATGAAGTACCTCGCAGAGGACTGTTTAACTTTGATGCCTTTGCCTTCTGTACATATATTTCGTATGTGTTGTCTAAGATACTTTGACCATTATAGGGAAAACTTAAGGCATTCAAACAATGTCAACCATCTACTAGTTCTTATTCAATGGCCACAAAGGAAGATGTCTTCGCCAAAGTTCTTGGTGAAGACAAATGTGGGAGAATCAGGGGTATTGGCATAGGGCCAACACCAAAGCAACTATGGGGGGAGGGAAAAGTTGAAAAGTCCAAAATTGAAGATAAGTCCTTACATGCACGTCTTCAGCTTTTGGAATCAAAAGTGGCTAAACTTGAGGATGCTCCCCAGCCTAATGCCGAGGTATAAAATTCTGAATTTAAATTATACATATGTCTATGAAAATGCACAAAACCAGTAAGTCATGTTAATTGTTTTTTATGCAACTTTGTGTAGTCTGCACCTTGATCTTCGGTGGCCAGCAAATTGTCAACTTCGGCCGAAGATAATGTAAGTGAAGTTGTTTTCTTTCTTTTATCGGCTAGTGTATGAGTTGTGCTTCATACATGATCCGCCTTTCTGTCCAGCCAATTATGAATATTTCATGTCCTTTCAAATTTTATTTTTGTTTTTAATATGGAAAAGGAAATAATGTTTAGTGGGTAGCCATGGAAGGGGACCGCATTCTTGAAGGTTTGTTCATAAGCAACGACGCCAAGAAAATGGTGATGTCAAGGTACCTTGGGGATGTATTCTATGAGGTGTCTATTGTTCGTGTTCATAAGCCAAATGCCCCATTGTTCATTAAGGATGATCATAGGCAGAAAATGCGTGATGCCATTGGAAGCCATATTATATGGTTCAAGGATTATGTAAGTTATACTACTTACATATTTTACTCACAATCATTAATTAAGTAAAAAAATATTTTTTTAATGTCTTTGACTTTTCATTCCAGGTTATTTTTGATGAAAAATGATCAATGAGGACTATGGATGGTTGACAACCAACTCTTTTATCGTTGAAATTGATGGTTGGTTGTGGTGGTTTTGAAGGCCATGTTATGTTTGTGGTGATATTTCAAAGTCGTAACTTCTGGTGGATGTACATGATTGTTATGGTTTCATGTTCATATTTTAGATATTTCAGCTTTGTGATGTGTACTTTGTTTATGAATTTGTTTTTTAAATCAGACCTGGTTGTTGTATTACTCGGATTTGAGGATGGTCTACATATAGGATGGTTGTGAATGGTGTACATAACAGATGTATGAATGGTTTCATGAGTAAGTTTTATTACATTAGATTTTTTGTGTGGTTAAGTGGTGGCATCTATTTGCGAAATTGACTCTGCATGTTGTTTTGCAGACATGTTCTTTGTTTGTTGGAGCATGGTGTTTCTTCTTTTGAATCCTAAAGAAAAGCGTAATTATGTGGTAACTTAATTTTATCTTATCATCCAGATTCAAGTTGCATACCAACTAGATTGGAAGCTGACATATTCAAACTCAAATCTAGGAGGTACTTAGTTCTTTGTAAATTTTGCTTGTTAATGTACTTTTCCAAAGCTTTTCTTCAAGGCTTGTCAGGTGTACATAAATGAGGAATTTTTACAGCATAATACATCATTTTCGAGGTAATGTTCTTCAACTTTTCATTCTAAATGTATCATTTATTGCTAAAAAATGATAAGAATGAGAAAAAATCTAAATTTCTTGTTATTCTGACATATTAGAGATATTAATCTAACTTATTACCATGTCTCCCATTTAATTTGTGCTTATCATATGATCTGGTATGATAGATTTTTTGTGGGATCAATCATACCAGGCTCTCCGTTAGAGCAAGATAAGGAGGGGCATTACAAATCAGTAGTCGGCCAGTGTTAGCTAGAACCATCTCTCACTTGGTCCACTGTCCACCTAGGCTAAGTCAGAAATCAGCTGATCCTGTCCAAATCTTGGCTGTGACACTGATCGTTCAGTTGTAGCAGTCAATTCAGTCCTGCATTGATTTATTCCACATATAATCAGAAAACTCCGACCGATCCTAGGCAATTATAAGAAATGTCGTCTGAAGCCATCCCAGGATCAATCTATAGCCTACAGAATCAGTTAGCAATCCCAATTTGGATGAGTTTATAACCATTTCTAATCCAGATCACCCAATTGCAAAGCATGTCAATGATGTTATAGACTAGGAAATCCTGATTGTAATTGGCGTTAAGTTGTCCAGTGCCAATACCAATGTGGATCGGTGATCCCCGAGTTGAAATTGGTGGGTTGGTTGGAATCGGCCAGATTGGAGGACGCTTATTCCTACCATAAAAAATCATAATGGATGTTTATTAAGTATTATCCGGTGACAAGGAAATTTCTAAACGAGATAAAAGAGAGATGTGAGCTAAGGTGGATGAAGTGAATGCTAATCATGACTCATAAGATAGTGCCATGCTTATATTGCATAGAGCGAGTGGTTCGACTTCGGACATGGTCCAAAATTTGTTAAAATGTCAGTTGCGAAATTTAATTGAATGATTAATATTGTGCCGATCAGGGCAAACTAGGTTATCCAAATACCTTGGACTGCTGAAATGATATGCTTACTTCTCATTTAGTTATTGAATTCATATTTCTAATTTGAGTTCTTCACCCTCGGTGGTTATGTTTTCTTTTGCTTTCATTGGGTGTTGTAATGAAGATTAAATGGAACTAACATGTTAATTGCTGTGTGTAGGAGGAGGATTGTTTCATTGGGTTGCAAATTTTGTTGGGCGCTAGTTTTGGATGTAAAGAAAGCAAACTGCAGGTTTCATTAGTTCAGGCAAGTGCACTACTTCGAACTTCTCCATTATTGAGCAAACTAAATGGTGTATATAAGAATGTTTTATTGTGAACTTTTTTTATCATGTTTTGTTTGTAATGAGCAGAGTTTTTTCATGTTTATTTTGTTTGTGAAATGTTGTCAAAATTTGGATTAGATTTGAGTGATGACGTCTTTTGAAGGTTGTGTTTTTGTATGAATTGTATTTGCATTGAATAGGTGGAATGTATTTAGTTTCAATGAGTGAAATATATTCAGGTCGACTGGATTGATTTCAGGTTTTAGTTATGTAACATTTACCTACGGATTTTACTACGTAGGAAAAGAGAAGGTGGGCTGTAGGTATAGACCACATTTGCGTAGATTACCTACTTAAAAAAATCGTAGGTATAAGCTATTTTCCCGTAGGTAAAACCTTTACCTACGGATCTACCTACAGATTGGTCACGTCGGGCTAGTACATGTAGGTAATTGTTTACCTACGAACGGTTCCATAGGTATAGTATGACTTATACCTACGGGTGTATGCTCACCCGTAGGTATAGTACCTGTACTATACCTACGGATTCGTCCGTAGGTAAAACATTTACCTACATGTACTAGCCCTACGGATGGTTCCATAGGTAGGTCCGTAGGTAAAGGACATTACCTACGGGAAAATGGCTTATACCTACGATTTTTTTGGGTAGGTAAAACGCGAATTTCTTGTAGTGTTAATCTAATAACATATTCATAAATCGAGGTGTTACAGGCCAGGCAAGGGGAAAGTTGAAGAGGTGAACACAAAAGATAGTATGGTAGGTCACACACGGATGGAGAAAGGGTGGTGGCCAGGATCGATGTAGCAATTAATGGTAGAGTTGAGCAACGGCAACAAAGTTGAGTGGGGGCACTAAAAATCCCAACCCATAAAACAAAGCTTCCAAGGGATTAAGTAGCGATGATGAATCTAGCAAATGCCTAATATCAAAAGTTGATACAACATTACCAAACACCTAAAGAGATTTTGATACTGTAAATTTTGATATTGATACTCCATCTTCAAAAAATAATAATATCAAAATTGATATAGTGTCAATTTTGATAATCTAACCAAACAAGCCATAAAGTATAAAATATTACTAATTGTTGGATAAGTAAAAGCTCTTAAGAGCTCAAGTCCAGTTCTTGTCGATGATTTTTAGTTTGAACTATATGCAAAGAGTTGCTTTTATCTTCATGCTTTCTTCTTTTTAATCTCTCAATGTAGGTTTTATCTTGTGCCTTCAACCTTCTTAAATATGTCTTTAAGCTCAAGAGTTACTTCTAAGTGTACACCTTCAGCTTCTGCAGCTTCTACAGTTGTTTGCTATATTAAGAAAAACAATAATTGAAAAAAATTGAATATCTTAGAGTTGTAAAAATAAGATAACAGCCATGTGCTGAATTTTGATTTGACTAATGGACTGACATGCCTTCCATGAAAATTTTGCAACTTTCTAATTAGGGGTAATAGACAACAAACTTATGAACTCATCTTATGTTTGTCTGCAAACTTTGAACATATGTTCATATGTATCTCTGTTTTGTTGTAGTATCAATAACTTATGAACTCATCAATCACCAGATACATATAACTAATTGATGTTAATCCTTTCTCATTAGTGATATTAGATTCATCTACAATGGTATTGTTACAAGTGACTTTTCAAGCATCCCTTGTCTACCTAATCATGATGTATTTTTAATGTCAAAATTATATTTTGCAAATGTAAGAAGGCATGTATGACATACTTGCATAATATTTTACTAAAGTCAGTTTTTTTTACGCAAACACTCGACCACAATATCTTCATATCTAACATTTTATGTACTTGATGCTAGTGATTATCATCATCGAATATATCACGTCTTTTCATTAGATGACTGCACTAATAGGTTGTTATCCTTCAGATATTGTTCTTCAAAAATATCATAAGCATTTAGCGTATGCTTCCTAATTGCTTGTTTTAACATCACTAAGTAGAAAGGAAGAACATTGTGATTGAGTGTGACATTGGTTTGACATACTCAAATGAATAATTGGTCAATTCAAGAGCTACTCGACATATTGCAAAGACAAATAAAGAGTTTGTGTCTCGAAATAAATTAAATGTAGAAAAACAAATGATATTTATAAGAAATAACAACTATATTGATATGAAAAGTTTTGGTACATCACAATGCCAAAATAGACCTTTGGAAGCTATCTTATTTGCTACTAAAAATGTCACATTTGCTAATAAAAATCCTTAGTAGCTATATGTACTTTTACTACTATAGATGTCATCACTAAAAGTTTAGCAGCTAATCTTTCAAATGGCTATTAAATTAAATATTTGGTAGTAATTTTGAATGTCAAATTTTTTTTTGCAAATGTGAATACAAGTCATCTCATATATTATTAGTGATAATTTGACATGTATATCCACATTTAACAATGCACCACATCTATCATATATCTAATCTTGCAATCTAGTTTGCACATCTGCTTGTATCGAAGATAATGAGATGTTCAAATCATTCTAAATAATATATCCATACACACACGAACATAAAAACTGATATGTCCAAGTAATGAAATTACATGTAAGACAACATGAACTTTCAATATGTTTTGATGATATCATTTGAATAGCTTTCCAAAGTGTAGAAACTCATTCTTCTACTCTACTTACCTGCAATAGAAAGATAGTGCTTTTAAGAAACTTGAAACAATTTTTGATAACAACTACATATTTTTTAGTTAAATACATGAATAAATGACCAGACTATAAAAGTTCCAATTGTTCCAATTACTTCTCCACTAGTCTTAAGACATCCATACAAACTTGGAAGAGGTTCATCATAAACTAATGCAACATATATAATCACTTCTCAATATTCATAACCTAATTTATAGCCATCAACTTTTCTAAATGTCACTAATTTCAATAGTTCCAAGAGCCACACATTTATCTTGTTAACACTTTTTTAAAAAAAATCAGGTTTCTCTCTTAGAAATACTTTTTATCAAATTGCAATCAATATAAGAATGAAACAAAATATATATTTTTTATCATAAGACTTCGTCTCAACATTGTAGGAATGATCTATTCTTTTCTTCCATGGTAGTGTTTGATGTCCAAACCAATTTTTTAACATGTTAAAAATAATTGCTACAAAATCTAGAATCAATGAAATATAATAAATTAAAGGTATACAAATAGTGCTGGTTTTACCATCCTGTGACTATAAGAAGTCGAAATTTGAATATTAATCTCATGGATAACTATCAACACTAAAATATTGCTTGAAATGAATTGTGTTGTATTTAATGAATGATGCAGCGAAATAGACAATAGGCAAAGAACTCTATTCTGAACCTAATATGCAATTTAGGATAATTATTATATGCAATTTAAATAAATATATGATGTTAAAAAAATTACCTTCTAGTTGTTTGAATTATTTCTACCATTTCATTAAGTGCATTAAGTTCTGCATGTATAATGTGATAGAAAGAATAGAGTGTATAAAGACTTGTAGATATGCAAATTTGGCTTAGTTGCAGAGTCCATAAATCTTATTTTTATAGATATATTTAAGTACTGCATCAAAGAAAACAAGTTTTCAAGAAAAATAGAACTTTCCATGCATTTTCAAGCTTCTAAGACTTGATGCCACATCAGAGGGGTGCCTAACCTATATGCCCCCACCAAAGGGGATACCTAGTGCCCCATTCAATGGGATGTTGATAGAAATGTATGCCCAACAATTCAATCATATATGATATGATTTGACATTTCTAGATATATCTTATTCAATTAATTAGACAAATCTTCATTATAATCTCTTATTAGATGCGAATATCATAATGAAGTTCTTCATAAAATAAAATGATGATTAAATCATGATGAGTTTATGATAATGAGATTGATCATCTAAAGGTATTTGATCTAAATGTTCTTAGTCATAGGATACTTGAGATGGGACATCAAGGATCCAGATAGACTAGTGTATGTGATGTCTTATCATGTGATAAGGATAATCGATCTCATTGGTCATTAGTGTGGAGACACTGAGATACACATACAGGTGCTCATTAGTTGAATGAGTTCACTGAACTGACCGAATTAGAAACCCTGAATGGTATCTTACCGAACTGTCTATCAGGGTTTTCTATTATCACGGTTGCATGGTTGGACCTTTAACCTGAGTCGCCAAAGATGCTTTGTTGGGTGGAAATTATGCTTTGACCATTGTCTTATGGATCACCGTATAGATGGTCTAGTATAGTGATGGATCGGGCACAAGAAAAACCCGATGGAGGCAATTGAGCGGACAACAAGGGATCGTCCATT
The DNA here is from genome assembly GCA_036172225.1 of Cryptocoryne crispatula var. balansae. Taxonomy (NCBI): domain Eukaryota; kingdom Viridiplantae; phylum Streptophyta; class Magnoliopsida; order Alismatales; family Araceae; genus Cryptocoryne; species Cryptocoryne crispatula. The sequence continues at coordinate 40,134,580 of CM069921.1, forward strand.
CTTGGTAAGTGAGAGTGAATGTCTTATGGGATAGTACTCTAAATCCCTGGCTAGGGTAGATAGGATAATTGGAAAAAGATTTTTCCAATTGATCCAATTCCGAGTATAAGATCCTATAGAGTCAGTACACTAAGTAGTTGACAGTCGATGCCGTACTCCTTTCCGACCGGGACATTGGATGGATGAGGGTTTATATCCATGCGATAACTGATGATGGAAAGGCTCAATGGAGATGAGATTATCCCCATAGCCATTTGAGATTATGGGATGTGGCTTGTACCCTTCATGATTTGTAGGCCGATTAATATGTTATCGGATAATGAATTTAATTAAATTAAATAGAATTATTCTATTTTATTTAGGCCTCAACCAAATAGGCTATTGGGCCTAGTGGGTCACACACAAAAGGACTTATCCACAAGTACAAGGGCAAGGGCGTAATTTATGGAGATTTTGAGTTTTTATGAAAAATTCCAAAATTCTCTATAAATACTAGTGGTTTCAAACAAACTCCATCAAGCAAAGGGTGAAAATCACGTCCCTAGCCTCCTCCCTACCTCCTCCTCTCTCTAGAGGTGTCCATGATCGATGGAGCTCCGTTCGGGAAGAGTTCTCGAGGCCAGCACGAAGGGAGAACCTGTTGTGGATGAAGTTTGTGTGGATACTGCTGAAGACCGAACATTTGAATGGTTTGAAGAGCTTGAGAAGCTCATCTTCTTCCTATCCATGGGATTATATGAATCCCTATCAGGTATATTCTAACCCGATTTGATCGGTTTTTCGTTTTCGTCCTTCGATTCTAATTGAGATAGATTCTAAAGGAACCCATAGGAATCATCGCTTCCACTGCACCAAGATTTTATGTACGATTCCTTACAATGGTATTAGAGCTAGGTTCATGTCTCGGTCGAAACTGACGTCGAATCGACATTGTTTCATGTTATTTATGTGCTCCCGAATCTATGCAAACGTCTGTTTTGTCGAGGCCACCATAATATTTGTATGACTCAGATAGTAGATTGGTTGGCTTTGATAGAATCTCGTGATATAGAGCTTTCCAACGCCAAAAACCATTCAAAGTTTCAATCTTTGTAGTGTTCTGGAGAATCCTCAAATTTGGTGTTTCTGTCATGCCCGAACCGACACCCGGATTTGTAGATTTTGTGAAATCTCCATCCACAGAATAAATTGAGGCTTGTAAAATATTTAAGAGATGGGTAATATGATTACCTAACCTTTTCCTTTGATCTCCAGCTTTGAGCGGCGGCGGAGGGAGAGAATTTTTAATTTTTCTGGCGAACTAGGGTTCTACAGAGTCTAGCGGCGCCAACCTGTTTCTTCCTGATTTTCCATTGCTATAGAATTTTTATATAAATATATATTTTGAAACGTCATTTGATGAGGATTCTAAATTGTATTTTTTGATAATTTTTGGCTTCTAGGATAGGGAGTTATCCTCGTTGCAAATTAGAGATCTCTACTACGGAATCTCGGTGACCGCCGAATCTTCTACCTCATTTTACGGTCGGTTGATATTTTTACTAGATATGAGGCCAACTTTTTTGGAATCCTTATTTGATAAGTATTCTAACGCATATCTTTTTGGATTTTCTTGAGCACGAGATATGGAGATATGTCCAAGTTAAGGGGAGACATAATTCCCTGATGAATAGTGCCGATGCGCGTAGCAGACGGTGCCAGGGCAGGTGCACAGGCGGCGCAGACGCCGCTGCCGCGGTGGCGGCGCAACACACCAGCGCCTGCGGCGCAATGGTGGTGCACATCAGACAGGCGCAGTGTGCTGCCATATGCGGCGCAATGCGCCAATTTTTTTTCTAATGATTTTAAAGTGTTTAAAATAAAAAAAACATCCAAAATTTTGCCATAAAAATTTAAATTTTTTTTGAAAAATTCTATAATATTATTTAACATATTTTTAAAGTGTTTAATGACATGTTAAATGATGTTAAGTTCTATTTACATAGATTCACTCAAGGTTAAACTTTAAAATTGTTTTAAAGGTTTGACTTATATAATTAGTGTCTTGATTAATTCTGTAAAATGAGACTTTACATAATAGAAATTAGGACATTAATTTCTGACTTGGCACAGTATTGAGAATGCATAAATGTTCTAAATAGTTTAGATGTGCATGTTTATTTCATATAAATTGTTTATATGTTGTTGTCATGTTATTTTCATGTTGTTTATTTCATGAAAATTTGTCATGCATGAAATTAAGAATTTCAAAAATAAAGTATATAATTTTATGCTTATATATATGATATATCTCATATAATTATCACGTATGCGCTTTATGTTCATGTGATGAATGTTTGTGTGTGTATGGAGGTGATCATGGACTTAATTGTACTTGGCTTGTAATTGCTTTTACTTATGTTGGTTATGTTATTAAATGGGGCCTGTGTGTGTGCCTCCTCTCTCTCTATACAATCTGATTGTACATTCTACCTTCCTCCATTAATGTACTCCCCTTGGTTAAAACCAAGGTTTCTTATTAAGTTATGTACATTTGTGGGTCTGCGTACCCTTAAGCCGCTTGTAAGAGTTAGAAGCTGGTTTGTGAAAGGTTGGAGAGCGGGACCACTTGGAGAAGCACCCTTCTGAAGTGGGAGCATGCCAACTCAAGTATGTAAAGTAAGGATTTGCACCTATAGGTGCCTTAGGTGCATGTTTAGGGTTAAGTCCATGATCACCTATTTTTATGTATATTCGATATGTGGATGTGTGCTACAGGTTATACCTTAGATATATGATATTCCAAAGGTATTATATATACTTAGAGCAGATTTTTTATGAGACTAAAATAAAATCCCTCATTTTTTTAATTAGGTTGATAAACGTGTGGCATTAAGAATGACTCACGTAGCATTCCGTTGTTATGGTCTTGATGAGTCAATCTTAGATTGAATGGGTTTGTTGTGTCTCCCACAAGACTCATTCAGCAAGGGATTGGTGATCATGGCCAAGGCATTTGCCGAACTTTGGGGTGGACCATTTCATGGCCTTGTTGTGTTTCCCACAAGGGTTGTGTAAAGAATCTATTCTCATAACATAACAAGTGGATTTGACCTAACTAGAGTATAAAGCTTGTTGTGTTTCCCACAAGATTATAACTCTAGAGGCTGAATGGCTAAGAATTGCATGAGTTGCAATTGGTAAAAGTTACTTACCTATTAAGTATGGGATGACTTGTTGTGTTTCCCACAAGGTCATCACCATAATATTAATAGGGTCTTAGTCCCCACTAGGATTTCATCGTGACATCCCGTCTTTGCATAATGAGTGTTATGCAAATTTCTCAAAAATTAGTGGGAGCATAAATTAGGATGAAAGACCATATCTTAATTATAATGAATGTCTGCAATATTATATTTATAAAATTATATCTCAGCTGTAGAATATGATAATAAACCAACATTAGTATGGCATACTAGATGCCAAATAGTTTAATGGCTCACACTTCTTAGACCGGTTTAGAACTAAGGGAATTGTCTTCATAGTTGACCAATTAACTATCCTAGTTGAGAAGTAGGTGTCTCCTAAATTATCTAATGATGTGAAAAATAGATAAGATCTTATCTGATAGACAAGATGCATTGTTTGCCTTAAATTAAATGTTAGTCTCTATGAGACATAAATTATAGAGACAACATGGATATATGGATATGAGATCCATCATGGCTCATAGTGATGAGCTAACTAAGGGCAAGTTAGAACAACTATACATCTTAATTACTTCTTGTTGGTGAGACCAATAGAAAGAAGTAAAATCATTAGATAGAAATAGGAGATAGTTAATAGTAAAAGAAGGTGGTCAAGATAATAAAGATAGAATAAGACAGAATTCTTACACAATCATGATGATGGTAAGTGGAAGAGGAAGTACAAAGTGTATTGCATATAATGCAAAGGTGGAGTTTGAGACGCTTCATGCATCCAAGTCATTGACACTTACTTGTTTTAAATATACACTTAATAGTATTAGATACTATATGTGTATATCATAATATTAGATACTATGAATGCATCTAATAGTATGAGATACCAGATATGCATCTTATATCTACAAGAAGTTGTAGATGATGACAAGTAAATGAAGACTTAATAAAGAAGATGTTGACCTACATATGAAATGGTGCAAAAGTTGCATCAATATTAGTGGGAGGTGCAATTCTTTAATAGCCTTATGGAGATGTCTTAATAATTAAGATTGCTATTATATCCTTCTACAAGAACATTATATGATTTCCTACTTGAATAAATGTTGATTTATTCTAAGCTATGGAATTGATAGATGTTCTAATAGATTGAATGGAAAAGTGTTTGCTAGTGGAAGCTTAATGAGTTGTTTAATCATATTTGATATGTTAGCTCTCATGTTATGTGTGAATACTCCTTTTAAGAGGAAATGGGTTGATTTAGATCAATCTACACTTTAGCTTTATGTAGACATGGATAATGGGTTAATGAGTTATTAGAACTCGTACATCTAGATGTATGTTATAAGGCTAAAGAAGAATATTTCTACTTCATTATTTCAAAGATGATGTCTCTAAGTATGGATACATGTACTTTAATAAGTACAAATCTAAGACCTTTGAGAAATTATCTGAGATTAAGAATGAAATAGAGATACTAATGAAAAGAGTATTAGAACTCTGATGAGATCAAGGAGGGGAATACTTAAGTACATAATTCACATATAATTGAAGGATAATAGAATCTAATGGACACATCTGTACACATTTTAGCTTAATTGAGTAACTAAAATAAGAAGCCATATTATGTAAGACATAATTTGAACAATGACAAGTTTTGCAAATTTCCTCTTTGTCTAATTTTAGCTAAGTACTCATTATAACCACTTGATCTTAAGAGGTACCTTCTAAGTCTGTTCTGATTATTCCATATAGGATATGGAAAAAAGGGGTTAAAACTTGACCTTAAGCAAGTTAAGGTTTCAGAATGTACGACCTGGTGAAGAAGTATAACTCTAACAAGTTGGAATATAAAACTATGAAGTGTTGTCTTATGGGATATCCTTAGGAAACTTTTGGATATTAATATACCACTCTTATGAACAAGGGTATGTGTTGCTCAGCTCTTTATATTTCTAAAATAAAAGTTCCTTCTTAAGAAAGATAGTGGGAGCAAGGTATATATGGAAGATGTTCCAGTCCCACAACCCAATAACACTTCTATTAAGATGCTAGTTAATAATTACACGAGGACAATTCATAGGTCTTTACTTGTGTCCATTCAACCTAAGAGATATGTGAGACATATCTCTGATAGATGAAATGAGGCATAAGATAATAAGGATATTAATCCTAAGATCTATATAAAACCAATATGAGATATTGATTCATTAATGGGAAGAGACAATAAAATCCGATATAAACTTTATCTATTCTAATCAAGTTTAGAACTTGATAGATCCACCTATGGGTATAATATCCATAAGAAATAAATGGATCACTAAAGAATAGATTGGAGTGGATTAGAAGGTAGGGACCTTCAAAGGTGAGAATAGTTGAAAAGGATATCATCTAAGTCAAATAGTTGATTATGATGAGATCTTTTACCTATTCCATAGATTAATCTATTCAGATTTTAATTGTTACACTATGATTATGAGATAAGCTAATTGGATATTGAGATAATGTTCCTCTAAGGTATTTTGAAGAATAGGTGTATATGATACAACTATAGGGAATCAAGTCCCAATAACATCCAAGAAGAGTGTGTTTTAAGTTCATTTATGGACTGAAGTAAAACTTCTCATAGATTGTATATAAGGTTTAATGAGATTAAATCTTATGACTTCGTTAAGAACGAAGAGGAGCCTTGTGTATTCAACAAGATAAGTGGGAGTGCTATTACTTTCTTTACCTTTTATGTTGATGACATACTACTCATTAAGAATGAAGTATGTATGTTATCATTAGTGAGCCTAGCTATCAAATTGATCCTCCAAACATAATTTGGGTTTTGAGATCTATGGAGATAGATCTAAAATCAATGCCCAGTTAATGTACGTAGTCACCATAGTCAAAGGGTTTGACATGATAAACTCCAAGATAGGTTTCTTACCTATGTGGTGTAGAGTTGATCTCTCTAAAGTGTTATCTTTGTAGACTTCTCAAGAGATAAAGAGATCACATGAGTAGAGCCCGTATGATTTTGTCATAGGGTCTATCACATTTATGATACTACATACATGAAATGATTAATGCTCTAAGTGTTACGAGCATTCATCACGAAGATCTAGGTGAGAGTCATTGGATAGTTTAGAGATATATCATTTGGTACTTGAGAAGCACTAAGATTGTATCTCTATACATTGGAGGATAAGACTTAAAGTCTTGTTGTTTTACAAACCCAAACTTCTAATCAAAAAGTTTGATATTAAATTAGAATAATGGTGGTGCCGTGAGCTGAAAGAGTTCTATGTGATAGAACACTGTAAATTTTACAACATATGTAAACAAGCTTACATGGTGGTTGCACACTACTTGAGAAGTAGTCTAGATGAAGATTCTCATCTAAGGTATGGAATTGTCCCAATTTTCTTTGAAAATGTACCATTATTTTGAGAAAACAATGGGGTAGAGCTGATGTCTCATCAAAAGTTTAGAACTTCTGTGGCGATACCATACAATCAGAGTGATTGCAGCTTATAAAGATATAATTAAAGATAGAGTATCTAACGTTAATAACATTACAGATCCACTAACTGAAGCAGTTACTCAAAGAGTGTTTGAGCTTCATCTCGAGCTGATACAGATCATCCAGATGGGTGATTGACTTTAGTGCAAGTGGGAGATTGATAGAAATGTATGCCCTACAAGCCAATCATATATGATATGATTTGACATTTCTAAATATATCTTATTCAATTAATTAGGCAAATCTTTATTATAAACTCTTATTAGATGCGAATATCATAATGAAGTTCTTGATCAAATACAATGATGATTAAATTATGACGAGATCATGATAATGAGATTGATCATCTAAAGGTATTTGATCTAAATGTTCATAGTCATAGGATACTTGAGACGGGACATCAAGGATCCGGATAGAGTAGTGTATGTGATGTCTTCTCATGTGATGAGGATGACCGATCTCATTGGTCATTAGTGTGGAGACACCGAGATACACATACAGGTGCTCATTAGTTGAATGAGTTCACTGAACTGACCGAATTAGAAACCTTGAATGATATCTTACCAAACTGTCTATCAGGGTTTTCTATCATCACGGTTGCATGATTGGACCTTTGACCTGAGTCGCCAAAGATGCCTTGTTGGGTGGAACTTGTGCTTTGACCATTGTCTTATGGATCACCATATAGATGGTCCAGTATAGCGATGGATCGGGCACAAGGAAAACCCGATGGAGGCAATTGAGTGGACAACAAGGGATCGTCCACTCTCGGTAAGTGAGCTTCACCTCGAGCTGATACATGGGCTCTGATACCACATGTTGGAGTTTAGGCATACCTGTCGATGATCCAAATTCCATCCTGCGCTGCGGACGACGAAGAACGAGGAAGATCCGCCGGATAGGAATTGCCCGTCTCCTTCAGACGATCCTCTGGTTTCCTCTCTCTATTGAGCCTGTATGGTGTAATCGTATAGGGAGTCACAACCATGCTTGTGCTTATATAGAGAGGAGGAACCAGTCCGAGTTCGACTAGGATTAGGATCCTGCCCATAGTCAGATCCTGGGCCTAACAGGAGATTAAGCCCAATAAGCCATGTTCCATCTTATAGGCCTAATAATGTGCTAAGCCGAGCCCAATAACAAGTGGATCATTTTAATTAATATCGGGCTTAACCCAACATTCTCCCACTTGATCCATCTTGTTTCTTATACATCAAATCTTCTCTTTGAACTATACATATAATACTAATATATATATATAATTTTGAAAAAGACTCTAGAAGATTTGACATCACGGGCTCAGACTTGAAACGAGAAAACCGGTATGCACACATGCGATAAAACAGAAATCCAGCACACTTTCTCTATTAGATGGAACCCGAATTGCCCAGTTATAGTAGGTCAAATGACAAGGGTCATGGCGGTAAACGCATTCAGTCACACACCACCTTCCAATTACCACGTGCCACCAACTTTCCCATAACCAAACACTGTATATGACTATCTGAATAAATGTACACTTGATGTTTATTCAATGCTCACCACTTTAAGGTACATTCTGCACACCTGAAATCCATCACTGAAATGTATACAAATGGAACATGCAGAATATAACAACAATGAAGAATCAATTTCATAACTGAATAAGTGTCAAACAAAATTACAACATATCAAGAGAACTGACAAGACCCATCCGAATCACATGACTACAGAAGATGCTAGCTGGTAGTCCCTTAGTGAGAGGGTCTGCCACCATGAGACCTGTCTCGATATGTTCAATAGACACTTCTTGATTCCTCACACGATCTCTAAGAGAAAAATACTTTATGTCCAAGGCTCTACCACCCTTAGACGCTTTATTGTTCTTAGAGAAGAAAACCGCAGTGGAATTATCATTGTAGATCTGTTTAGGTCTCAAAACAATGTCCACAAAAGGTAGAAAGCCGACCAAATTCTGCAACTGAATAGCCTGTGCACTAGCCTCATAACAAGCAATGAACTCTGCCGCCATGGTGGAAGTAACTGTAATGCTTTGCTTCTAGCTGCACCAGCCGATAGCACCACCTGCTAGAAGGAAAATATAACCCGAAGTGGACTTCCTGGTATCTAAACAACCACCATAGTCTGCATCGGCATATGCAATAACCTCTAACAGACCTGACCTCCTGTATGTGAGCATAAGATCTACTGTGTCTTTAAGATATCGCATGACCTTCTTGATAGCCTTCCAATGATCCATGCCTGGGTTATTCTGAAACCTACTGAGCATACCCACAACAAAAGTTATATCTAGACATGTACAAGTCTGTAGGTACATCAGGCTACCAATGGCTGAAGCATAAGGAATGGATTCCATTTGCTTCCTTTCTTGGTCATTCTTGGGACACTGTAATTTACTGAAATTTTCACCTTTAACAATAGGTACCTTATCGGGAGCACAGGACTGCATGTTAAACCTTTCCAGAACCTTTAAGATGTAAGACTTTTGAGAAAGACCTAAAGAGCCTGATGGTCTATCCCTGGTGATCTCTATGCCCAAGACATATCGGGCTACACCTAAGTCCTTCATCTCAAAGTTCTCAGACAAAAAAACCTTAGTTTCATGCAACAAACCAAGATCACTTCTAGCAAGCAAGATGTCATCCACATACAAAAGCAAGATGATGAGTTTAATCCCATTGACCTTTAGGTATAAACACTCATCAATAGTGTTTTCCTTAAACCCAAAAGACAAAATAATCTCATTAAACTTGAGATACCATTGCCGAGAGGCTTGCTTAAGTCCGTAAATGGATTTCCTTAACCTGCATACTAGATGTTCTCTCCCTTCAGCATGAAACCCCTGAGGTTGTTCCATATACACCTCTTCATCTAGATCCCCATTAAGGAAAGCTGTCTTCACATCCATCTGGTGCAGCTCTAAATCAAAATGAGCTACTAAGGCCATGACTAATCTGAATGAGAGTTTCTTAGAAATCGAAGAGAAAGTCTCGTTATAGTCAATGCCCTCTCTTTGAGTGAAACCTTTAGCTACCAGTCTGGCTTTATATCGCTCAACATTACCATTTGAGTCCACTTCAGTTTTGAATACCCATTTGCATCCAACAAGTTTGGACCCTTCTGGCAAGTCAACGAGATCCCAGACATGGTTCTTAACCATTGAGTCAAGCTCATCTTTCATGGCTTCGAACCAATAGCCGGACTTTTCACTCTTCATGGCTTGTGAAAACGTCATTGGATCCTCAATGCTACCCATGTCAACACTATCCTCCTGTAGGTATACAATAAAATCATCAGATATAGCAGGTCTCCTAACTCTCTTAGAGTGTCGCAGTAATGGCCCCTGATCCACTTGGACAAGTGGTTGGCCAACTGCTATATCCATCAGCTCTGGAGCTATATTGGGAATATCATGGGGTGGATTTACTTCAATGCCTTGTTCCCCTAAAGTATCATTCCGTGGAATGAACAATGGAACATGGCTAACAGTACATGTAGAAAATTTATCCTGATCCTGCAACTCCTCAAAAGAAATCTCTAGAGAAGCCCCACTCCCACTAATTCCACCATCCTCAAGAACCTTGCTTTATCTGTCTCAACAATGATGGGCATGTGAAAAGGACAATAAAATCTGTATCCCTTTGACCTCTCTGGATAACCAATGAAAAAGCCACTGGTCGTTTTGAGATCAAATGCCTTTTCCTGTGGACTATATGGCCTAGCCTCAGCTGGGCATCCCCAAGTGCACATATAGCTTACTGAGGGTTTCTTACCACACCACAACTCGTAAGGAGTTTTAGGTGCCGCCTTCGTAAGAACTTTATTTATGATGTGCGCAACTGTCTTAACGGCTTCGCCCCACACAGATAAAGGTAAGGTAGAATGACTTAACATTGTCCTGACCATCTCTTTAATAGTCTGATTCCTCCTTTTAGCAATCCCATTCTGATATGGGCTACCAGGGGTGGTGTATTGCAGTACAATACCCTCTTCCTTAAGGAATCGTGCTAATGGTCCCAACTTTTGTCCCATCTCAGTATATCTACCATAGTACTCGCCACCTCTATCAGATACGACTATCTTGATTATTTTACACGATTGTTTCTCTACTTCCCTCTTAAAAACCTTAAAGATGTCAAAAACATCTCCCTTTTCACGAAGTAAGTAGAGATACATAAATCTTGAATAGTCATTTATGAATGTGACAAAGTACCTCTCTCCAGATAGACAGGGAGGAAATGGACCACAGATAACGGTGTGAATAATCTCTTAGATCCCTGAACTCCTTGTGGCATCCTTATTAGGCGTGTGTGTCTGGTTTGCCTTAATGTAGTCAACACATGTCTCAAAGTCCTTAAAGTCAAGAGGAGGAAGGACTCCTTCTCTCACTAATCTTTGAAGCCTCTTAATGGAGATATGCCCTAATCTCCTATGCCACAACATGGATGACTTTTCATCTACTCTACCACGCATATTGCCAACCACAACTGAAGTATGCAAGGTATCATGAACATGTTCTACTGAAGAAGAAAGACACAATCTATATAAGCCATCAGAAATATTACCAGTACCAATTACAACTGAATCCTTAATTAAATTAAAGGAAGAGTTTCCAAAACTGAAATGAAACCCTTTTCTATCAAGTTTTGATACTGACACTAAATTTCTACTAAATGATGGCACATAAAAAGTATCCTCTGAGTCTAGAACATATCCACTACTCAGAATAAGTCTAAAAGTTCCTATGGCCTTAACTTGCGAGCGTGTCTTGTTCCCCGAGAGAATAGACTGCTCACCCTCATTAACCGGCCTCTGGAACAAGAAACCTTGCATAGATGTGGAAATATGTACAGTAGACCCAGAGTCAATCCACCAGGAATCTAAAGGAACATCAACCAAATGAGACTCAAAACATACATTGACCATATGTCCTCTAACACTCCCATTTCTAGTGTGATTCAATTCAGTTAAGTTTGTCCCATTAAGAAAAGGCACAGACCTAGTAGGAAGTGGAGAAGCAACTGCAATAAATAAATATGCTCACATGAGATAATGCAACATAAACATGTATAAGGCAATAGGCTAAAAAGCTCAAAGTAATTCTAATAACCGAAGAGAATTACGATCAGTCCGGTGCATCATTGTAATTTCTCCTTTGGGAGGCAATCACAACATGTTAATGGACCAACTCCCCAAATAAACTGAATGACAAAACTAACATCCATATATACTTTGATATCAAGAGAATTTATACCTTTGGGTACCAAACTCCTAAGAGTCGCCGTATACATAAATATTATTCTATCCTACTCTTAACTTGAAGATAAAGCACTCCTTTGGGAGTTAAACTTTATCTCCAAATTAAAAGCACAAATTTAATACTATTCTTATTTTCTTTATGAGAATTATCAATATTTTCCATGTATAAGGCCACTTTGGTAATCTACTCACACACTTCAAATATTAAATCTCCTTCCCTCCAAATAAGAATAATATTAAAACCATATGCTCACTTGATGCTATTTAAACTAAAGAGTGACAAAATTTATTATTCCTCGTGATTAGTGCCACTTTGGTGATCTACCCAACCATTTAGAAAGCAAAAATTCACCACTAAACTATATAACAACATCAAATAATGACTTTATGTGAGCTACGGACATAACCATAATATTATTGCAATAATAAGAAACATTCATGCATAAATAAAACTTTAAGAGGTCATGATTGCATGCTTGATATTTCTATCCAGAAATTGCAATAATTAATGTCCAAATTTTCATGCTAAAATTCACTGAAATAACTTTAAACATAAATTTTAGCAACCAATTTGCATAATATCCTGTTTTACTGTAGAAATATCCACCGAAAATAATTTCAAATCCTCTGTTTTGCATACATATCCCTATCTTTTAAATTGGTTTTTCTTAATGGATTATAACCCTACAATATGCTTAATGGGCCCGTAATCCTTTAACCAATTCAAAAGATAAAGAATTTAACTTTAATACAAAACATTTGACTTAATGGATAAAATTAATAAAGATATTAACTAACCGGATGACTTAATATCAGATCCAAATTTATATTGGATTCTAAAATCTTAATAAATCCAATATTCAATAAGATCCGAACACTGTATGAGGTTTATTTAAAACTAATGGATCAAGGGGCAAAGTTGTAATAATCATCATCTCCTACCAACTGCCCCACGGTTTCTCCTAACAGAGAAACCCTAGCTGCCATGGCCTGTGCAGCCGTGGGAGCAGAGGGCCGGCCACTCTGGCCAGACCCTCCTGTTCCTGCAAATTTTTTTTTATTGTCTGGATCTCCACCCAGCCATCTACCACCCAGCCGCAGGAAGCGGCGCCATGGGCGCTCCCTTCTGCCGCACAGGCGGCGCTGCGCCCCCTTCCCCTTGCTGATCCTGGCTGCCACGGGCCAGGGCCAAACCTCAGCGGAGACGGCACCAGGCGCTAGCCAGCGCCAAGGGGAGCCCTGGCGTCGATGATGGCAGCGCCGTCGGAGGCTTAGCCCTGCTACCGAGCCACGCAGCCGCGGACCAACGCCTGTACGTGTGCCTCGGATGGCACCAGTTAAGGGCCACCACGTGCCGCAGCGCCCAGGCGATCCACTGCCTGAAGACCTGAACGCATGGAAGCGCTGGCAGATCCAGCAAACGGAAAAACCCAGATCGATTTCTATCCCGAAACGGAAGAAATCAACCAACCGACGGTTTCCGACAGCGAAGGATTGAGATATTCGATACCTATATCAAACGTCCGTGATAAGAACATGGGCATTGATACCACATGTTGGAGTTTAGGCATACCCGTGACCATCCAAACTCCATCCTATGCTGCGGAAGACGAAGAACGAGGAAGATCCGCCGGATAGGAATCGCCCGTCTCCTTCAGACGACCATCTGGTTTCCTCTCTCTATTGAGCGTGTATGGTGTAACCGTATAGGGAGTCACATCCCTGTCTGTGCTTATATAGAGAGGAGGGACTAGTCCGAGTTCAACTAGGATTAGGATCCTGCCCATAGTCGGATCCTGGGCCTAACATACCTATCAAATCTATCAAGGGTACACCTTATGAATCATGGATTGTATGAAAACCAAAAAAGAGTCATCTTAGGAAATGGAGATTTTCTATGCATGTTATTGTTCTAGAATAACTTAAAGATAAAATGGAATTACATACTTTGATGTTCAAATTAATATGATATTTTTAAAAATCATTTGGCTATACATTTTTCTACAAGAAAAATGGGATCATAGAATATGGAGACAATACGTTTCCAGAAAATCTAGAAGAAGATGAATCTTAAGAAGTTTAAAATGAACCTTTAATTATATTAGATGATGAGTATTACAATGAAAATTATAGAAATAGTTGAATAAAATAATCCTATGATAGAAGCACAATTTGATTTTCTTACAATTGGCAAAAAAGAACTAAAAATCTACCAGCATGGATATAGATGATTTCCTTTTATATCTATGTGTGAAGCTTCATGTCTAATAGTAAATATAGATGGGAAAAACTACACATATTCAATAAATTATATTACTTCAATAAAATCACATGAATCAAAATTATGACTAGATATCATAAAAGAAGAATAAATAAACTCTATAAAAAGTAATGGAGTTTGTGAATTATGTGATTTACCCGAGAATAGAAAAATTATTGGGAATAAATAAGTATTTAAAAACACTTCAAGTTGAAAGGTCTAGAAAGATATAAGAATTGTTAGTTGCCAGAGGCTACAATCAAAAAGTATATCAAGAAACTTCTTCTCTAGTTGCAAAGTTTATATCTATAAGAATTATCTTAATATATCTTGACATATAGTTACATTAAATGGATATTAAGATTGCGTTCTTTAACGGAAAGTTAAAAAAAGATATTTAAAAGTTATAGCCCAAAGGATTTTAGGAGGAAAATCAAGAAGAAATGGTGTGTGATAAAAAAGTCGATTTTTGGTTTGAAATAATCATCTATATAGAGGTATCTCAAATTTCTCAACTTAATTATATTCCAAATATATTAAACAATTGTGTATATGTCATGAAGAGTATATACATATTTATTAACTTATCATTATGCGTGGGTGATATTGAATCAGCATGAATGACATAGAAAGGTTAAATAAAATAAAATTGAGCTTAATGAAAAATGATAGATATGGGAGAGACATCATATATCTTTGGTATTTAAAGACAAAGTGACAAGAAATCTAGATTGTTAGTTATAAATTAAGAAAATATTTAAGTTCTATTTGGAATGTGTAGTTCAATCTGGAATATACACCATTCGTATACAGAAAACAATTGGGGAAAAAACAATAGCCCAAAGAGAGATGAAGTTTGCTGAATGTGATGCATGGTGAGGCAATTGAAAACTTAATATATGTAAGAATGAGTACAAGATTGTGCTTATCATATTCCACGAGTTTTGTTAGTATGTAACAAGTTATGTCACGACCCGGAAAACGCAGCGGATTTTTTTTCTCCGGATTATGACAGCAGGATAAAAACCCAGAAAATAAGGAGGTTTGGCAACAAAAACACAATCACTTAACACAAACAAAAATTAACATAACTTATCCAACTATGC
Source organism: Cryptocoryne crispatula var. balansae (assembly GCA_036172225.1). NCBI lineage: Eukaryota > Viridiplantae > Streptophyta > Magnoliopsida > Alismatales > Araceae > Cryptocoryne > Cryptocoryne crispatula. The sequence goes on from CM069921.1 coordinate 40,149,898, forward strand.
CATACAATGCAAACATGCACCTATCCTTTACAAAAGAAATTACATCTTTTCTTATTGGCAAAGAAAGCGTAGTCTTGCCACCTCAACTAGCTAGCACCAGATCTAACATATATAAAAGTACTATATACTAATCGAAATCCCATAGTGCACCTAGGCAGTGGTGGCACTTAGGATGCCCGCGGGGTCGGGGATCGAAGGATGCACCAGACGGTTCTAACCCCTCGCTGCCCTCGAGTCACGACTAACTAGTCTGGTGTAGCTCAGTTTCCATTCACAGTTTTCAATGCATCATGCATCCGTATCAATCATGCCATGCCATGATAACGTATCAACAATGCAAAATAACATGAGAAAACCAAAACTATATAACCTGTTCACGATGCTAAGACCATAAAATGATGAGATTAAATGAGAGCTAACTCATGTACTACATCACACATTCAACCCAATATGATATGACTAAAAAGAATCAGACCTTAACACCTTATTAATGACATAAACATGGCTGGAAAAACATGAGTTAGGTAAGCTAACTAAACAAAGTCTAGTTGAATTATCCTATCACCATAATTATATAACAATAGTACTCAAAGGAAATATCAATAGACTAACTAGACAAGTTATCTAAAGGGGATGAAATCAATCAGAATATGACGTTTAACAAGCCGGAGATAATACACTTCAACTTAACAAAATCACCATTATATGCAAAAGAAAAATACCACTGCTATCTTTACTAATTACCCACAACATATACAACTAAACCGGCTAATTAAAGTAATGATATTCACTATGGGTCATGGAGAGTTTATTATAGAATTTTTAATGATAGTAGACACGTCAAGAGTGCCTACCGGAAACGGTGCTGGAGAAATCGGAAATTGGCGACCGAAAAAGATATCGAACGTTGACAACGCGATGCACAGCTTGAACCGGTTGAAAAGGGTTAATTCTCACCACTTAGGCTGCTGGAAAAAGTGTATACACAAGGAAATATAAGCTGTTGGATCAAGGGAAAAATTTAGAAAAAATATTTGAAGAGAATAATATCAAGTATGAACAATAGATAGAAGAGAGAGAGGAAGAGAATAGGAGAGAGAAGGGCTCACGGCGGCGGATAGGGGGGCGGCGCACGGAGGGCGCACGACGGCCAGGGGGGGGCGCACGGTGGCGCTGAGCGCGGGAGGCCGCGTGGGCGGCGGCGGCGGCGCGCCGACCGCGCGAGAGGGGGCGTTGACGGCGAGGCGACGCCGCGCGGCGTTGACTGGGGGTGCTGTGCGAGGCTGCTCATGCGTGTGCGTGCGCGCGCGGACGAGGGCGGCCACGAGGCGGCGGACGTCGATGTTGACGTCGGCGACGGAGGCACCGCGGTGACCGCGCGGAGGCGCTCGCGTGGAGAGAGGAAGAAGCGGCCGACAGAGAGAGAGAGACGAGGCGGGCGACGCACGCAGGGAGGAAAAACAGCCGACGGCGCTGGGCGACAACCAGAGGGAGAGATGAGGCAGCGACGGTTTCGCGAGGGGAAGACGGCAAGGTGAAAAGTTAGGGTATAGGAAGGAGGAAAAACGGTAAACGTGGAGGATAATTAGGAAGGGGTTCAAATAAAATAAAAATACTCCTAAAAATTAATTTAAAATATTCATAACCTATATAAAAAAACCAAACGTTGCAAGTTAATTTAATCTTACTGAAAAGTTGTTAATATTTTGATAAAATACTTGAGTGGTACAGTATCCACAATTAGTTTGCAAACAAAAGCACTTAGATTTTGAAATTGAAAGATATAAAGATGACAAAAAATCTACTTTGCTTGTGCGTTCTCGAGAGATTTGATCAACCCTTATGTGGGGACGAAGGGTCCAATTAAACAGGAAGTTTAATTAATTATGGGGTGTTTGGCTGTATGATAATTTTTTGTACACTTTCATGATAAAAAATTGTATTAAAATAAAAAGTGAACCAACTCATGACATAAAATTATCATGTTTGGAGGGATGTGATTGCAAAAAAGAATAACTACCACACATGTCCAAACAAAGTGGGGGACCACAAGAAAAAAGAAAGAGGTGAGACCCTCTTTTTTTGTTTCAGAAGAAAATCATTTTTAAAACATAAAATTGTCATGGTTACCAAACACCTCTTTTAACAAGTTTTCTTACAATTTTTAAAAATTAAAACAAAAACCTTCATTATCATGCTACCAAACACCCCATTATGTACATGTTTTCTTTTTTAATTAAATACTGCAGAATTTATTTAACAAAGTAACAGAACCCTCAATTTTCAAAAACTGATACCCTTTTGAGAGAGAGAAGCTAGTTCACGCAACTCTTTCTATTTATTTATATAATCGAAACTAATTATTATCACATTTTTGCATCTAAATTACTAATATTATTCATGTTTCCAGGTATGTATTACAATATTTTTTTAACTCTCATAATTTATTTTGTTTCTAAGTAAATTTTTGTGTTATTTTTTTGTTCAACTTAGCAAAACTTAATTTTATTTGATTACCCCCTCTCTTTCTCTCACTCTCTCTCAACTGTAACGTGCATAAAATATTACTTATTAATATTTGTTTTTGTTTTAAAGTATTTTGTAATATTTAAAAAAATTTAAAAAATATGTCGACGAACAACCGCCGCGCATACGGTGCCTCCCCATCCCGTCCCGCGCATCCCCAACTCCGCCCACCCGCCCCAGCTTTTCCTCTCCACCGCACGCAGCAAGCAGCTCTCCGCAACACACGGCGCCGCCTCCAGTCGCATTGTAATATACGTTTTTTTAGTTAATGGTGTCATTAAATTAATATTTAAAATTTTTAAAAAAATATGTCAACGAACCACCCGCTCTTGCCGGTCGAGCGTGGCTCGACTGGCGCGGGGACCTGCGCCTGGGGGCGCAGGTTGCGACTTCGCCTCTCGGCGGCGTCAGCCGGGCGTCCCCTGGGGGGACGACTTGTTGGGTTCGACGAGGGTCGAACCCTCGCCTCCCGCGGCACCAGCGGGCTCTATGGCCACTAAGCCACGTGAATCAAAAAAAAACCACCCGCTCTTCTCTCTCTCTTCTCCTTCTGCAACCGCCGCATACGCAGGCACGTCGATAATTACTGATTATTCGATTATTCGATTCGTTCGTTAATTAATAAACAGTTAATAGAAAGTTTAAAATTTTTGAATAAGTTATTTGTATTCATCTATCAATTAATCATTATCTTAACGAATGCGTTCATGGATACACCATAAATCGAATCTGAAAATCGTTATTCATATTCGTTAATTAATATATAATACAATAACTCACAATTTATCACATCTAAGCATATATATATGTCCAATGTAGAAATTTTATTCTCCTAAACTCACCGGTTCACTATTCTCTTTGAGACCTTAACATTAGACAAGCCTTGTCATGACGTTCTCTTCCGCTTCTTGATAGTGCAATTCACGTACATACTTTTGTTACAAATCAACTATCTCATGTTTTATGTTAGACATGTATTGTTTTGAATATGTTATTAAATTTTTTTTCTATTTTATATTTTGTGTTGCACATCTAATTATTTACCACAGACTAAAAAATTATTGTTACTATAAATTTGTAAATTATTTTTTCGTATCTCATGTTAGATATATAATTAAGAAAAAAATTTTCTTCACTACTATAAATAATATTTTTAATTGTAGAATATATACATTTTTTATGTGTTTTTATCGATAAAATTATTTTTACTTTTTAATTTTGTTGAGTTGTATTATACACATGTTATCTCTTTATATATTCAATAACCGTCTGTTATCCGACCACAAACTGTTTTTAAGTGGACAGAATAATACGATTTGCAGATACACCAGATACCGATAATTAACGAACAGCAAGTGAATACACTTTTTTATAAGATACGAATACGAATAATACTGTTATTTGACCCATATCCATCTCATTGACATCCTTATGCGCATACAATGCCTCCTCATCCCGCCCCCTCCTGACCCGCGCATCTCCAATTCCGTCCACCCGCCTCCCGCTTTCCTCTGCACCGCAAGCACGCCTCCCAGCGCATCTCTTCGCGACACACGGCGCTGCCTCCAGCCGCATTGTAATATATGTTTTATTAATTTAATGATATCATTAATTTAATATTTAGGGTGTTATTTTTTATTTATTTAATCTCTCCCTATTTATACTCCTCTTTTATGGTTTTCTGCCTCTTTCGTACTTTAATTGCACGGCCGTAATCTTCCTCTTCTCTTCCTCTTTTTCTCCCTCAAGCACTGTTCCCTTTTCCTCCTCGACGAGCGCAGTTTACTGTCGCCGCTGTCTTCTTCCCTCGTCGCCGCGCTCGCTTCCGCATTCCATTTTCCCGTCGTTCGCCTATGCGTGCGTCAATGCGCAACACGGCCGGTTGTCACCTGCCATTCCATTTTCCCTCTCACCGTGCGGCCATCGCCATAATCAGCCACCGCGTGTCAACGGCCGTGTTGCCTCAACGTCTTCGTTCTGCCGACGTTAGCCGACCAACTCTTTTGGACTTCGATTAATCGTGGACATCATTGAGATAGATATATATTCCGAACACATCTAATATCATTAAATTTAATACTTAATAATTACCAATCATAGATAGATCTTGAATTATATATATCGGACTGATATTAGACGAGATGATTGTTTGTTGTTGTATGTATTTGGTTAGTCTTGTACATACATACAACATATCATTAGTAGTTGATTATTTTGATTATGTCATGAATGTATGTGTGACTTAAGGTCTAACACTTTCCGTTGATGATTTGTCTTGCTAGTTTATGTTTAACTTGATTGAGTCTATGTTATATATTTATGGTTGCAAGTTAATCATAGTAGATAAACTATGTATTATTTTAGTAAATATGATATTTCTTGTAACTCCCTCAGTCATTCAAATGGTAGTTATCTTAGGTGTTTGTGTTGTATGTCGGCATATCATGTGCATATATGTGTATGCTGTTATTTGTTTAAACATCGTAATTAGAGTGTTTTGAGCATGTGTTTAGGTGTTTTTCTTTTATAGATCTTAAATGCATCAGATGTATATATGTTCATTTTACATTCATAGATCTTGCATAATTATAGTTATGCATGGCATGAGTTGTGTGGATACATGAGGCATTAATTTAAATAAAAAACTAAGTTACATTAGACTAGTTAGTTGTGACTGAGAGTTGTGAAGGTTAAAATCGCCTGATGTATCCTTCGATTCCAGATCCTGTAGGCATCATAAGTGCCACCACTGCCTAGGTGCATTATGGGATTTCGTTTAGCTATATGGTACTACTCTATATGGTAGATCTGATGTTAACTAGTTGAGGTGACAAGATAACGGATTCTTTGCTAATAAGAAAAGATGTGGTCTCTTATTAGAGGATAGATGCATTTATTATATGATATTGGGAATGTGGTCTTTCATTAGAGGATATGTGCATTTTTTTCATAGTAATGTAAAGGTGGTATAGTGGTGTGCTTTATATTATCATTTATCAGGTTGTGTTGCATGATGTATACATGTTATGTCTTATTTGTAGTGGTACCATCATATGGAGCATATAGTAAGTATTTATGCATGTATTTATCCCATCATTTCAAGTCATTTTATGGTGTTACCATCAAAAAAAAGTTAACATCATATCATCCCATAAATAATATAAAAAAGATTAATTAATTAATTAACAAATCCGTTAGTTAATTATTTATTTTTTTATTTTTAAAAAAAAATGTGACAAGCACGCCCTCAAGGTGAGGGCATGGTCACCGCGCCCTTGCGTCCCTTGGAGAGGGAGGGCGCGATGACCACGCCCTCCTACTGGGGGCACGGTTACCACGTCCTCCAACCGAGGGTGTGGGCGGTCAATGCGCTTCGTTGACTGTGCTCCCCTCAACCCACAGATCTTTATTTTCGCGATATCTTGATCGAATGAACTCGAAATCATGTGAAACTTGAACCAAATCGAATAGCAAGTCTTGATCTACATTTCTTGTAACAAAGGCACTGACTTTGGAGGGCGTCTCAGACTCCAAAAGTGAGATAAAATCGACAGAGTTTTTAGATGAGGAGAGATAGTGTGTAAGATGAAATGAAAGAATTTTACCATTGTGGACGCACGATCCGAGCCGATTTTCCCTTCAGCAGGAATGGCGAGCACCACTCCTCTTCCTTCTTTCTTTCGACTTCTAACTTCGGTGGATGTTGGTGTGTAGTCGCCAGGAACCGCGGGCTCCGAGAGTAAAAGAAAAGTGACAATGTAAGTATTAAAGAAAATGACCGAATGTACCTAAGCGGAGAGATCGTGTTGGAAGATTATGGGTTCCATCTTCTTTCTTTTCAGCCGGCCGAGAAGAAAGAGCTTGAAGCACTTTAGTTGTTCCTACAAAAACAAGGAAGCCACGAAAACAAGGGAAAGTGGATTAGAACTAAGATAGTGAAGTATCTTGCAAAAGGAATAAACTAAAACCACAAATGGAAATGGACTAACCGGATTGGGAATAACTCCTAACCCCCCCTTTTTATGTGTTTTTGGATGATGATATATGATATTACTAAGCTAAATATGCATGTAAACATGATGATCTATGATGGAAAACATAGAAACAAAGTAATGCTAGAAGATGGTGGAAGAAAAACGAGTTCTGGCTCCAAAAATGGCAATCTGGAGCCCCGGCGACCTAGCAGGGGGGTCATCTAGGCGACCCGACAGGGGGGTCACCTGGGCAACCCGGTAAAGGGGTCACCTGGGCAACCTGGCAGATGGGTCACCTCCTACACTAGGACTCTGTTCGCTCTCGGATGCTCCCACGATGCCTCCAGATGGCCTTCAAAGCTTGATGATGACTCCCAGAAGCTCCTAGGACATAGATGATGATCTCCCCTTGGATGTAGGAGCTTGAGAAGCTTCAAAATGGATGCCGATGAAGAAACGGGATGAAGAACATTGGTTTACGGAGGTGGATGGAAGTGGGAAGCTCTCAATCTCTTGGACAATGAAGTTTGGAGGATGGAGATGGTTCGAAGCTCTCTAAAACTCTCTCTTGGGAGTTTGGGACGTTCACAATCTTTCCACACTCTTCCAACCCTTGAAAAAGTGGTTAGAGGGTCCCTTTTTATAGGCAAAAGGCCACAGGGGCATTTCAGACAAGAAAGGTGTCATCTGTAACAAAAGATGACTCATCTATCGGGTTGCCTAGGTGACCCATTTGGCGGGTCACCTGCGAAACCATAAATGCCATTAAATGTGCGTGCGCTGAAAGCTGGCTGGCCGCCGTCTGAGGCCTGCTACAGTGGCAGGCATCCTATCTGACGGGTCGCCTATGTCCAGTCGGTCCCGACCGTCCAGACGAGCGTGCGCCGCTCGCGGGTCACTTCGTTCAGTCCATGCACTGTTCTGGCAGGCGACCCGCTGACCGGGATGCTTCCCGTACCTGATTGGACTTGACCCCCATCTACCACCGTTAGAATGGGCGCATTGGCGGGAATTGGGAAATGACCCGGCAGGGGTGTCGCCTAGGTGACCCGACAGGGGGTCATCTTCCCCTCCATAGTTTGTTTTTAGGCCATTTTTATCAGAGATCCGGTTTATTTATCGAAAAACTCGAGTATCTTCTAAGAAAACATGAATATTAAGCTCCTCAAATAGGCAAAATTTGCGTGTCTACATCTTGCCTCACCTTGGTGTCGGCTTTGCAGGGGAGCGGCATGGAATGGAGTGTAGATGAATGAAATGAAATGTAATGAGGTGTAGCAACATGTAATGGCACGGACTGAAAAAGTGGCACCAAGATGTAGATTAGACATGCAGACTACTACCTAATTGGGCAAGGTTCGGACATTATCGGTCCTTTGCGATTCCCATTTGTTCCCTTCAGATCATTCCCATTATTGATTGGATGGATACAGTGCCATGGGCACAAAAATAGAAGGGAAGCCTGCCCCCCTGTGTGGGGGACCCTCGAGTCGTGGCTCATGAGTTCATCTTAGTTAGCGGCTCAGCTATGTGGTGTGCTTGTATCAAGAAGGGCTAACGAAAACATAAGGTGAACATCCAATCATTTCAGGGTCAGATCTTCCGGGTTCATTTGGTCCTTGAGAAGGTACCGATTCTGTTCGGAGTGGAATGACTTCATGTTCTTCTAGAATCTACTGAATCCAGCGAGAAACTTTTCAGAAAACCGAAACACAGCTCGTTTGACGTTCGAAGTGTTTGGAGAGTGTGATGATGCATGAGTGTGATAATGCATGATTTATAATTTTTTTGTTGGGGTAACATGAAAATACAAACAGAAAATAAGTAAATAGTTGAAGATATAGGTCCTATGTTTTAACATGTCAGGATACTTTTGGAGAGAACCGTCGTCCCCGTACATAAGACTTTGGCCTATCCGCAAGTTTAGAAACAGTTGATCCATCACTATTTTTGTTGAGGTGGTTCTCAAGCTCAACTGTCCCTGAACTTGAGATCTTCAACAATATTATCATTTAATTACAAGCTAAAATGCAGCACATGTATATATATATTTTTTGGTTTTACCAATATAAATTATAGTGAATTGAAGACGGGGCTTCCCGATGTCGAGACAATAGGGGTAATGAACCATCACTAGGTCATAAAAGATAATGGCCTATCGTCGGTCACTAGGTGACCCACCTGGGGGGTCCTTGGCTAGTGGAGGAAGTGACCCGGCATTGGGTCACCAGGGGTAGTGACCCGCCTGGGGGGTCATCAACTAGTGTAGGAAGTGACCCAGCATCGGGTCACCTAGGTGACCCGGCATCGGGTCATTAGCTAGCGGAGGAAATGACCTGGCATTGGGTCACCAGGGGTAGTGACCCGCCTGGGGGGTCATCAACTAGTGTAGGAAGTGACCCGGCATCGGGTCACCTAGGTGACCTGGTGTCGGGTCACCTAGGCGACCTGGGTGGGGGGATGCCTGGGTCCTTCAACTGTGCGACTTCCTTCCCGAGGTTGCTACGGACAAACGGAAGCTCATATTTCACTTACGTTTGTTGCGTATGAAAGCTAACAGGCCAAGGAAGATCATCCAATAGTTATATTGGACAAAAGACAAGTAGAATACCCTCCATAAGCTTATAAAGACAAGAAAGTGTTGTAAAGTGCAATTTTTTTTCGATGCTTGATACAAACAAATGGAAAATCAGATTAACTTCCTGTTTGTCGCAAATGAAAGATATTTGGCCAGGGAAGAAGTCCCTTTAATTGAATTTCATTTAACCAATGAAGGTCATTCTCCAGGGGAACATTAAGCATACTAGCACAAATTAGTCTCAGTTGGTCTAGAATGTTATCTATGAAAACATGAGTTTTAAGCTCTTAACTAGGCAAGATTGGAGTCTAGTAAAGCATAATGAGGCATAGTAGAATGAAATGGTAATGGGCTGAAAAGGTGATGCCAAGGGTAAATTTAGACACGCTCACAAAGACCTAGTTGAGCAAATTGAGCATTGATGTATTCTGGGATCACCCTCTTGTTCCTTCCGAACCTTCTCCTTGATTGATTGGTTAAAAAGGATGTTCCATGGGCACAAAAAATAGTAAACTAAAAGAAACACCCCATGTGATGGAGAAAAAGATGGCATCCCTCATGGTGGAGAAATTGCCATCAGCTAACACTCGAACTGTGTGGTGTGTTGAACCGAGGAGTGCAAAAATTCCAATCGACCATGGTTGGATCTTTAGGTTCATTAGGGTTTTCTTAGGAGCATTGGCTTAGCTAGGAGTGGAATAATCTCATATTTCATAGAAAATCATCATTGAAGCTTGCTAAGAAACCGATTGTTCAAAAAATCCACGATTGCATCGCATGGGGGCCGAAAATGATGGGCTTTACACAGGGGATATGCCTAGATGGAAATGTAGATGGTTTGCATGGGGACCGGGAAGTGGAGAGCACCACGATGGGAGCTAAAATGTGATGGTCCTTGTGGGAACTGGAACACGGTGAGATAAAACATAGTGAGATGTGGGACAAGATTGTAGTGGGATAAAAAATGTGACAACATTGGGTTGATGACATGGTAGGACTTTATGATGGGATGCCATGCCCAAGATGGAGTGACACTTAGAAGGTGGGACATACCTTAGGATGGTTTAGAACACAATATGTTAAGAGATGCATGAAAATAATGCATGTAGGGTTTAAAGAAATGAAAATTAGCATAAGAAAATAGTTGAAGATATAGGTTGCATGTGACGGGTCAAGATACCTCAAAAGGAACCATCGTCCCCGTACATACAACTTTGGCTTCTCCGCAAGTCAAGTGAGTGACCGAGCCATCACTGATTTTGTTGAGGGGGTTCTCAAGCTCAGCCCCCTCTAGACTTGAGGTCTTCAACATTTCAAATACTATTATTTTGATAGATGCAATAATAAAATGCAAGTCCTAATAGGGGTCGGGGAAACCCTCTTTCTTGATTTTTCTATTTTATAATTTTGTTGTTGTTTTGCTATCTCTAATTCAAGTGCTTGAGGAAGAGAGTTGATGTGTGAGCTCCCTTGTATGGGGTCTTCATTTCCTGCATTAACTTGAACAAAGATGATTATAACTTTATTGTGGCTTAGTTGCCTTGATCCTTTTGTCAAGGGATGTAAACCTTTTCAAAAGGTAAAAGTGATAACAAGAAGAAATTAAACATGCATTGCATAAAATAGACATGCGAGACTGAAATTAAATATGCATGCATAATTGAAAATGTTTCTTGGGTTTTGTAGATTTTTAAATTGGTTTCAATTTTAGATTAAAAATGGATGTGAAAGCATATGATTGAAAATGTTTTTATTTTCTTAAAGATTTTTTATTTTTTTTGTATTTTGAAAACTTGATGAATGCAAGATTGAAACTAAATGCAAAGGACATGCAATTAAAATGTTTTTGTTTTTAAAACTTTCAAGTTTGTTTGATTTTTAAATTTTTGATGCACGTAAGACTAAATGTGAAAAACATTTGAAAAATGTTTTGATTTTGAAGATTTTTGATTTTTTTGAGTTTTGAGACTTTTTAATTTGTTTGCCTTTTCTAAATTTCTAATTTTTATAGAGAGGATGGTTGTCATTTGCCTTGATCCACTTGGAATGGGTGTCCCTAATTATTCTTTGAAGAGTAAGAGCATACACCGCGTGGTGAGTAGGAGGCCTTTCATTTGGAATGCTTTTGACCTTCAACCATTCATCTGCTAGGTTTTGCCTAGATCTGGTCAGTCTACCCTACCCATGGGGGTTAAAGAAGGAATGATACTGGGGGCAAGTTTTCGGTAGACTTCGGGGATGTCGAATTCGTTTCTCTACTAATGTCTACTTTCCCGTTGGAATTCAGCTTCTTTGGGTCCTTCCTTATTTTATTGATTTTCCCATATTCTTTGGTAGCCCACATTCAAACAGGTATTTTTTTCTTGATTTGACCTGAGGGGTTCATTGCTCATCTTTTGGAGCTTTTCTTTTTTCCTTTTCTTGGGCTATTTTTTGTGGTACTCATTCAGACAGGTCTTTTCTTTTGTTGACCTGAGGGGTCATTGCCCCTCTTTTGGCACCATTTTTTTCTTTTAAGAAGTTGGACCTTCTGAGATGGCCTCCTACTATGGTGGTGGGCACTTTCGATACTTCTCCTTTTAGTCTCCTACATTCACCTTGGAACGAAATGGGATGAGAATAGGATAGGGCAGATTTTCCTTCTCCAAACTTTGCCTAGCTTTCTTTCTAGTGTCTGGTCATCAGGATTCTGAAATCTAGGCATGTGGTGTGTGAAGAATGGTGCCTGCTCTTAATTCTTAAAGAACAAGTCAAGGCACCCAAGAGCCAGTGAAATTTGGCTTATGATGGCCATCCTCTCGATTTTGAGTATTTATGATTTTTTTTGTAATTTTTATTAAAAACATTTTCAAGAAGAAATGATTCCATGGATGATTCACTATGCCTTGCCTTGCGCCAATAATATCTTTCCAATATTTTCAACTTGGTTGAAAACGTACTTGAACATCACCAAATTCTCTCAGCTATCCTCTCTACGCAAAATATTTTTTAAGACATTACGATTATACTCATAAATGCTTTTGAAATGAATGCCTCGAGGATAACATGATAATGATGAATACATGCATGTAGTACCTGAGAGGGGATGAACTTCGTTGTTGGTGATGGTGCTGCTAGAATAGTGTAGTTGGCGCTTGTTCAATCCTTGACATGCCTTGCTACTACTTTTTCCCATTCGGTAATAGACTAGCAAGAGTTGGCATTTGATGATGATGTTGAGCAAGGTTTGAGATACCATCATGGAACATTTTCACTTTATTGGAATAAAGAGGTGTTGCCTAGATTGAAAAGAATGAGACAAAAAATAGGCTGAGGAGCCTAATAAAAGAGGTGGGCCCATGGGGTTGACAAAAAGTGGTGGGGAATGATGACCCAATTTGGACTAAAAGGGGCATGATGACCCAATTGAAAGATGAAAAGGGAAATGATGAGTTGATTTAGAAAGTTGAGGGATGCGACGACTTGATTAAGATATAAGGGGAATGATAGCCCAATTTAGGGGCATGAGGGACGAGATGGCCTGATTGAAAACCATAATTAAGAGCATGGGCACTATGGCCTGATTGAAAAAGCATGATCAAAAAACAAGGGCTCAGCGGCTCAATTGGCAATGCATGATTAAAACCATGGGTACTACGGCCTGATTGAAAACAAGGGAGCTAAGGCCCGTTTGAAAATGCATACTTAAAATAAAGGCGCAACGACCTAATTGAAAACATGGGTGCCAGGGCCCGATTGAAAATGCATAATTAAAATAAAGGCGCAATGACCTAGTTGAAAACATGGGCACTAGGGCCCGATTGAAAATGTATAATTAAAATAAAGGCGCAATGACCTAGTTGAAAACATGGGCGCTAGGGCCCGATTGAAATGCATAATTAAAATAAAGGTGCAATGGCCTAGTTGGAAACATGGGCGCTAGGGCCCGATTGAAAATGCATAATTAAAATAACGGCACAATGGCCTAATTGAAAACATGGGCGCTAGGGCCCGATTGAAAATGCATAATTAAAATAAAGGCGCAATGGCCTAATTGAAAACATGGGCGCTAGGGCTCGATTGAAAATGCATAATTAAAATAAAGTCACAATGGCCTAATTGAAAACAGGGCGCTATGGCCCGATTGAAAATGCATGATTGAAAAAAGAGCATAATTAAAACATGGGGGTGTCAACCCAATTGGAGATGTGGGCACGATGACTCGATTTAGTAGTGGAGTTGGGCACATGGGCCTGATTGAAGGAATGAGAATGGACATGCGAGCTCGATGGAGGAAACGAGGCACGTGAAACCGACAAAAGAGGAATTGATTGGGTTTGTGTGCCTAGTTGAAGAAATTTTGTGTGCCTAGTTGAAGAAATGGGGTACATAATAGAGGGAGTTGGGCTCGTGGGCCCAATTTAGGGACAAGGGCGCTAGGGCCTAGTTGTTGAGGATGGGCACATAGGCCCGATTTAGGAGGAGGGGCTCGTGGGCCCGATTTGGAAGAGCAGGCATGCGGGCCTATCTTGGGAAGAGGATGGGCACATAGGCCCAATTGGAGTGGTTGATCGAGGCATGTGCCTAATTGAAATAGATAGAGTGGGGTCCATGGACTGAGAATTGAAGGAGGGATGCATAGGCCAGATTGAAAATGATTACGGTCGTAAGGGCCCAATTACGACCCCGATTTGAAAGGATGATGGGCATGTGGGCTTGATGTAAGAAGATGAGGGTCGAATGTAGATAAGTGTCGGGCACTAGGACCCGATTTGTAATGATGGGAACATGAGCCCAATTGGTGGGCACATTGGCCTGACTGGAAAAGGTGAGGTGAGGGCCATGGCCTGAGATTTGATGGTAGAGTTGAAGGAGGGGCATATGGGCCTGGTTGCACAAGACGATGTGGGGGTCGTGGCCCAAGAATTGACGGTAGTGTTGAAGGAGGGGCAAGTGGGCCCAATCGAGATTGGTGATAGGTATACGGACCCAATTTGGGAGTGTGGGCTTGTGAGCTCAATGTAAGAGAATGTTGGGCATGAGGGCCAAATGTAAAGAAGTGTTGGGCACTTGGGCCTGATTCGTAAGGATGGGCACATGGGCCCAATTGGTGGGAAAGTGAACCCGACTGGGAAAGGTGGGGTGAGGGCCATGGCTCGAGAATTGATGGGAGTGTTGAGGGAGAGGCACGTGGGCTTGGTTGAGAAAGATGATGGACATGAGGGCCTGACTTGGAAGGATGATGGGCATGTGGGCCCGATTTAGAAACGGGTTGGGCACAAGGGCCTGGTTTAAAAAGGTAGGCACACGGGCCTGATTCTAAAATATGGGCACATGGGACCAATTCAGGAGGATGATGGGCACATGGGCCCAATTTGGAAGAAGGAACACATGGGCCCAATTTAGAAGGGTAGGCACATAGGCTTGATTCTAAAAGATGGGCACACGGGCCCAAATCAGGAGGATGATGGAAACGTGCCCGATTTGGAAGAAGGGGGCACGTGGGCCCAATTTAGAAGGGTAGGCACATAGGCCTAATTCTAAAGGATGGGCACACAGGCCCGACTTAGGAAGATGATGAGCACGTGGGCCCAATCTGGAATGAGGTTGGGTACAAGGGCCCAATTTAGGAAGATGATGGGCACATGGGCCCGATTTAGAAGAAGGTTGGGTACAAGGGCCCGATTTGGAAGGATGATGGGCATATGTGCCCAATATAGAGGAGCATTGGGCACTTGGGCCCAGTTTCAGAAAATGATTGAGGATTTAAGAATCCGGTTTAGGAGAATGGGAGAGGGCTTGTGAACTCGAGCATTGTAGATGGGCTTTGTGGCTTGATTGACCTAAATGGGCTCTAGGGCCCGGTTTAGAAGGTTGAGATGACCTTGAGAAGGAAGTTGGGGAGGGGGATTGCCTAGCTAGAGGTGGTCCTAATGATCTATTCCCCTGGATCCCTCTACTTGATTGATTGTTGACTAACTTGGCTCTAATAGGTTGCCATATAAATGAATGCCTAGTTGGAAGTGTCCACTCCAGAAATGGGTTCCGGATCGGCACCTCAAGATAAGGTGAAAGATGGAATTGGGGAAGGAGGAGTGAATCGGAAAACACTCGTAAAGCAGTAAAGACTCCTCACCTCGGTCCCACACTCACATTGATCCCCGAACTTTAATCTCACTGCGCCGCTCGAGCACCGGAGACGGTTCGGGTCATGTGGGAGGAGAGTGAGGAGTGAATTAACTTAGAACATGAATAAAAGAAAGGTGGTCGCCAGGAGTTGCGGGCTCCGCTTTATGGAATAAAAACAAGATTTAGTTAGATTTGACCGTGTACCTTAGCGCGGGAGATCGGGATATGGGTTCAACCTTCTTCTTCTTCGGCCGGCCGATGAAGAAGAGTCTCCAACCGATGCTAGATTGAGAGACCTGTGCAACTAGAACAATAGACCAAATGAAAGAAGCCGATTAGAACTATGGGAAGTGTAGAAACTATAGGAGAGGAGATGAAAGAAATAAGCAATTGGAATCGAACTCACCGGATTGGAGCAAGCCCTAACCCCTTTTTTGTGTTTTTAATTATGTAAAAATGATGCAAATGAACTAAAAGATATTCTAAAACAGTAAATGAACTGAATAGAGTGGGTTGAGGAAGTTTATAAAGTGAATCGGCTTGAGTTGAAGCCGAGATGGTTGAAACAAGCCGGTTCGGGTAGCCTTGCACCCTCCTGGCGCGACTTTGGTGCAGAGAACGCTACAGACGACCCCAATGTCAGAATCGAGTTCCGTTTGTTGGAGTAGACAGAAGACTCGGAGGGGAAGAGTTCATATGTCGATGATTTCTCTGAAATCCTCTTGTAGAAGTCTGTAAAAATTACGAAAGTGGGCGGATATAGAAAACAGAACCTGGATACGCGCCCTCAGTGAAGCAACTTCCACAAACAAACGGAAAGTTGGAATTGAGTTCCGTCAGTTGGAGATGAAAGAGAACGAAAAGAGGAACAACTTCTATGTTGAAGACTTTTGCAGAAGAAGTCCCAGATTTTCTGCAAAAGCCTATGAAATTAGCTGATGCAGAACACACGGATCGGGCTTCTCCTTCGCCTCGGGATCGATCTCTCGATGTCGGATCACCTTTGGACGTCGGGACGGCTTTGGAAGAGAGCTTGGATGACCTCAGGATGAGCTAGGCATAGGGGATTCTCAGTGCAGCAACTGCCTCAAACAGTGTAGCAACTGCCTCAAACAAACGGCAAGTCAGAATTGAGTACTGTTAGTTGGAGATGAAAGAGGACAAAGTGAGTAAAAACTTCTATGTTGAAGACTTTTGCAGCAGAAGTCCCGGATTTTCTGTAGAAGTCAATGAAGTTGGCTGATGCAGAATGCCCGGTTTGAGCCTTCTCCTTCACTTCGGGATTGATTTCTCAATGTCGGATCGCCTTTGGACGTCGGGACGGCTTTGGAAGAGAGCTTGGATGACCTCAGGATGAGCTAGGCATGGGGGATTTTCCTTGGGTTGTTGAGAATGGCCCTCAATTTATAGAAGAAGGAAGCCGGTGAAAAAAATGAAAACTGGACCGACCGCGCCCCCGCTTTTCAAAGGGGACGAGGGCGCGCAGGGCGCACCCTCAAACCAAGGGCGTGCAGGGCGTGCCCCCAGTTCGGGGGTGCGGTTTGCGCGCCCCCCTGTTTCAAAGGGACCGGGGGCGCGTTACGCATCTCACTGCTAAATATCGACGGAATCTTCCAGAAATTGCTAAAATTTGACTTGACATATGTAACGTGCCCCCGAACCGGGGGCGTGGTACAAATAATCGAAAATCAACCACGGAAACCTTCCAAAAATCCGGTTTAGAAGGTGCTAATCGGGACAATTTCTGATTTTCAGAAACTGACCGCGTCCCTGCTTTTCAAAGGAAGCGGAGGCGCACAGGGCGCGTCCCCAGTTTGAGGGCGCGCAGGGCGTTCCCCCGGGTTGAGGGCGCGCAGAGCGCGCCCTCCCCTTTCAAGCGGAGTGGGGGCGCGGTACACTCTCTCTCCTGCACGCGTGTTCCGCGAGCTGTATCTTGCAAACGGGATGTCCGATTCGGCTCCCGTTTGTTGCGTTGGAAAGAGGGCCTTAAGACGCACCTCCTCAAGTGGGTAAACCAGCCGGCATGACTCCCGAGACGTTCGCACGGGGCTTTCTTCTGGTTTACCCTCTCGCGAAAAGCCGAAACCCGTGGCGAAGATCCGAAAGAGCACGTTTCCGGTCGAGAAATCTCGGGTCAACTCGGGATGACATAAAATGATGACCGAATAAGTACGGTACGGTCGGAAAACCCGAAATCATCAAAAAATATGAGATTAACCCGATAAATGTGAACCGAAACTCAGAAAAGCCGGGAAACCCTAAAATTGACCGAACCGGACATATGGCCCCGGTTGATGAAAATATTCGGCTAGAATCAACCCGGATGACCCAAAAAGACCCGGTGATGACCGGAAAGGCCTAACGCGTGGTCCGGGATAGCCGTGTCAGTACAGATCGAAAAAGCCATAACGAAAGCCGTCATTGACCGACGCCTACTGAAATGACTTCTCGGAAACCCTGAATGTTACGGAACACATGCGGGACTCCCGAGACCTTAAATTATGGACCATTAAAGGTCGGTCATCGAGCAGGCTTCGTGTTTTTACAGTTCATGTGCGGCTCTCGCTTGAAGGTTACGGCACTATTCCGGAAATCATCGGTCCATTCTCAACTCACAAGGGGCTCCACCAATGTCCTTAGCTCATATCCACGAGGTAATCCAGATCAGGTAATGGTCAAATAAGAATATCGCCTATGGAATAAGAGTCTGGGGCTCCGAATCAGGCCAATTTGGCATGTCTACAACTTGCCTCGCCTTGATGTCGGCTTTGCAAGGGAATGGCATGTAGCGAAGCGGAGTGAAATGTAGAGAAAGCGTAGCAAAGTGAGATGGATCGTAGTGGAATGTAGTGGAGCAAAATGGCAATGGACTAAAAAGGTGGCATCAAGGTGTAGATATAGACACGCTCAACGACCAGATTCGGCAAGATGAATCTCCTCAAGTCTCCTAGTTAACCGCCATGTTTCATCAAGTCTTCCTATGTTCGATTGGTAAAATATGTGCCATTGGCACGAGAGAAGAATAGCCAACCCCCAACGTGGTGGGGAGTCCCCGAAACATGAGTTCGTAGGTTCATCATCAGCCGGTAACCCGATCTTTGCGGTGTTCCTGTACTGTGATGGGCTAAAGTTTAAAAAGAGATTTGTTTTGAAAAAGTAAAAGAATACCAATTGAGCACATTAAGGCTCTTAGATTCATTTAAGTCTTCCAAGAGACAAGATTTGATTCGGAATGGAATGATCTCAGATTCCGAAAGGCAAATGTTTAAGCATAGACCATGAAGATAGTGACGGTGCAAGTTCTGATCAAATAGAAGGTCCTTGGCAGGATGAATTGGCTGCCATGGTGGGATGAATAGCAAAGAAGTTGCAATGGCCACAGTGGTGAAAAGAAATGAAAGATTTGATGGCACAAGGTGATTACCGAACACGGTGGGATTAACAGACACGGTGGGATATTAGAGAGGTTGGTGGGACTAGAAAACATGGTGGGATTAGAGAACACGGTGGGATTCAGAGAACACGGTGGGATTCAGAATGATCGGAATTAGGATAAAAGGTTTAAAGATTAGGGTGAGAAGGTGAAGATTACAAAATGATGTATGTAATGACAAAACAAAATGTAATGCAATTAACGCTACATGATGCATGCTGGGCTCAATAAAACAAGACAAAACTTGTATAACAAATAGTTGAAGATATAGATTGTCTATGAGGTTAAGATACCCATTCGGGAACCATCGTCCCTCATAGCACAACTTTGGCTTATCTGTGAGCATCGGAGATGACCCGACCGTCGTAGATTTTGATGAAGGGGATCTCGGGTCAAGTCTTCTCTGCACTCATGGTCTTCAACAAATCATGCATAAGATAATAATACACGGCTAATGACTTATATGTTAGCCGGCAAGAAATGGTGGTTTCCCATGTCCACTCTTACATTTCTGTGAGCATTTTCTTGGCCACTCCTTCAGAGTATCAGCGGAATGAGGCAGTTGCGGTGGTATTTGTGGACATGGTTTCCATGCCTTCTCCACGTGGTCATTCTCCTGGAGTCGGTAGCAGTAGGCACTGATTTCTGTAGCAGGCTTAGCTTTTCTGATGTTGTAGCTGCTTTTCTTCTTTGTTGTAGCACTTAATGGCGTAATCAGATCTTCATCTGTTTGCTTTAGTGTTTGTTTGATCTGCTTGACATCGCTCAAAAGGGTAGTTAGTATCACATTTCGGCTTAGCCCCTTGCAAGTTTGTCAAGGGGTGAAGCCTTCTAAGGGATGGCAAATAATAAAAGTAAATAATAGATGTAGGGTTAAGAGACATACTTATTGGCGAGATTCTCACCCCTCCTTGACTTGTGTTTCTTTCCTGAAATACTTAGTAGAAGGGTTAAATCTTCTCTATGGCTTACCCCCTTGCCTATTGTCATCTTGCCTTGCTTACATGTCAAGGGGGTAGCCTTATTAACAAGGTAATATGAACAAAATGACTGAAAATGAATAAGATAAGGGTTAAGAAAGCTTACCTGTTATGGTGAGAGTCACTCCCTTCTTGATCTTAGAATCCTAAAACACTTAATGAAGGGGATTAAAACTTCACCATGGCTCATCTCTTTGCCTATTGCTGTCTGCCTTGACTTAGGTCAAAGAGAGGAGTCTTCTTAACAAGGTGTAAAAGTAACCTAAATGACAGCAATGAAATGGTTAAGAGAACTTACCTGTCGTTGAGAGAACCTTCCCCTCTTATTTTAAAGTCCCTGAAAACACTTGATAAAAGAGGATTAGATCTTCACAACGACTTATCCCTTTGCCTATTATGGCCAACTTTGACTTAGGTCAAAGGGAGGAGCCCTCTTAACGGGGTGATAATAAAGATAAATATGCAATGTAGAAATGAAACATGCAAGATATAAAATAAACATGAATGCTAGCAAAGGCAAAATTCAAGGTTAGGCCAAGCTAGATGAGTCATTTTTTTTGGGATTTTGAAAACATTCATTTTTGGAATTTTGAAAATATTCATTTTTTTGGATTTTGAAAATATTCATTTTTTTTGGAATTTTGAAAATATTTATTTTTTTGGATTTTTTTTTGAAAATATTCAATTCTTTTAGATTTTTTTTGGAAATATTCATTTTTTGGATTTTTGAAAAAATTCAATTTTTTGGATTTTTGTGGAGAATGCGCCGGTATTGAGACAATTCATCGGTCTTTGAGTGTTAATCTAGGTTCGAGTGGTAAACACCACGTGAAAATAGGGTTCCCTACCCAGAATCTTTCTTGCCCTTTTCTCTTGATTGGTTTGGATTCCCCCTGAGTTTTGGATAGTTTACCCTACCCTATGCGTTTTAAGATGGAAGAATAATAGAGGAAGTCTTTGATAGGATTTGGGGGTTTGAGGAGGGTTTCTCTACTCATGCCCAAATTGCCCGTTGGGGTTCGGCCTCTTCGGGTTTTTTCTACATGTGGCACTTACTTAGACAAGTCTTTGACCAGTGGGGTCATTGCCCATCTTTTGGTGCCTTCTCTTCATTTTCTATTCTTCCGGGTACTCATTCAGACAGGCCCATATTTGTTTAAACCTGTGGGGTTCATTGCCCATCTTTTGGCACCCTTTTGCACCCTATGAGACGGCCTCCTACTAAGGCGGCGGGCATTTTCGATACTATCCTCCTCTAGTCCCCTTCACCTATCTTGGACCGAATAGAAGAGAATAGGGTAAGGTTTCCTTTCCGCCTTCAGGGTTCTGCCTTGCCTCTCTCGAGTGTTGGGCTATCTAGATTCTGGGATCGGGAGGTGTTGTGTGTGCAAGGTGATGCCTACCCTTGACTTCTAGCTAACACCCTTGGATCGATGACTTAATATCATACCATAAATTCTCCATTTTCTTTTCTAAGGAAAATATTTTTTGAGGTAGACGCCGTTCCATGGATGGTTCAATTTTTCTCCATCGGCATTGGTTAGCTCATATGCATTACCTAGATATTTTTCAGTTATGATAAAAGGCCCTTCCCAGTTAGGTTGCAACTTAGAGCGGGGACCACCCGGCTTAACAAATATGCGTTTGACTACCATCTCACCGATTTCGAACTTTCTCTCTACCACCCTCTTTTGATAAAACCTTTTCAATTGGTTCTGATAAGTCCGGGCATGCTCGGAGGCGGCCAACCTTCTTTCATCTAGGAGTTCAAGTTGTGCAAGGAGAGATTCTCGCCTCTCATCGACAGGGATGTCCCTATCGAGTTGAACTCGAAGTGATGGAAGGAGTACTTCGTACGGGACCACCGCTTCCATCCCATATGCAAGAGAATACGGGGTTTGACCAGTGGGGGTCCGTACAGAAGTACAATAAGCCCATGGGGCATCTACAAGCTTATCTGGCCAGTCTACGAACTTGCTAGACTTACAGGTTTTCTTAATGATTTTAATCAAGGTTTTGTTGGTGGCTTCTGCTTGACCATTGCCTTGCGGGTAATAAGGAGATGAATGATGCAATGCAATGCAGTACCTGTTGCAAAGATCACGCAGATCTTGAGAGAGAAATTGCGGTCCGTTGTCGGTGATGATGTCGCTGGGTATCCCGAACCTGGCGATGATGTTGTGTTTGATGAAGGAGCACAGTGTTGATGCCTTGATCTCCACGAACGCTTCTGCTTCTGCCCACTTGGTGAAGTACTCTGTTGCCATCAAGATGAATGATTTGGAACGAATTTCAGAGTTAGGATCACTTAAAGGGCCAATGATATCAAAAGCCCACATAGCGAAGGGCCAAGGGGCATGAATTGGATGAAGGGAAGATGCGGGAGAATGGATCTTGTCGGCATGAAGTTGGCAAGAATGACAGTGCTGGACAAAGATGGAGCAATCCTCTTCTAGGGTTGGCCAATAATACCCCTGCCTGATGATTTTCTTGGCTAGAGCTTGAGCATTGACATGGCCCCCACAGACCCCATAATGTGCTTCCTTAAGCACCAATTCTGCCTCTTCTTCATCAACGCATCTAAGAAAGATTCCACTCAAGCTCCTCTTGTAGAGCACCCCTCCTAGGATGGTATACCTCTGGGATATTCTCCTGATGGCCTTCTTTTCTTTTGCATTTGATCCAGGTGGATATATCTGATCTTGACAATACCTTGCATTCTCATCAAACCAAGGCCTCTCACCCTCATCTAACTCTTCCAACTCGATTAGAGAAATCTCCTCTTTCTGCTCTAAATATTCCTTTCTGCCAAATCTCTCCTTTACCTTCAGAAATCGACCATCCTTAATCGCCGGTATCGACCTTCTACGGACATGGATAGTCCGCACCCGTCTACCTAGCGGGACTGATAGAGATGAAGCTAAGGAGGCTAGGGCATCAGCAAGGATGTTCTGAGCTCGAGGAACATGGACAAAAGTGAGTTTGGAAAAGAGTTTGATGTAGCAAGAGGTGAGTTCTTGGTAAGGTTTGAGGTTTGGATGAGAAGTTCAGTATTTGGTTAGGACTTGGCGAAGGATTAGTTGGCTATCACCTATCACCCTTAATTGCATGGCACCATAGAAATGAGTGGCCTCCAGCCCGGCCAGCAAGGCTTCGTATTCAGCTATATTGTTGGTTGCTGGGAAGTCAAGCTGAAATGCCTGTGGAATGGTGACACCCTCAGGTGATAGAAGGACGATTCCTATTCTCTTACCGTGTGAATTCAGAGCCCCGTCAAAATATAATGTCCAAAGGTGGGAAGGCCGGATCAACATTAGTTTGTCATCTGTGAGCTCCAACTGGACCGGATCAAAGAGGGGTATAGGGTGATGGGCTAGATGTTCGGCAATGGCATAGCCCTTAATTGCCTTCTGGGGGACATAGGTGATATCAAACTAGGAAAGGAAGCTTTGCCAACGACCTAACCGATCAGTTAGAACAGTTTTCTCTAGAAGGAATTTGATGGTATTGATGCGGGCAATAAGGTTGACCTCATGAGCTAAGAAATAGTGTTTAAGCTTCTGAACTACCCAGACTAGCGCAACACAGGTCTTCTCCACTATAGTATACTTCTGCTCACATGGATCAAAGATCTTTGACAAGTAGTAGGTTTCCCTCTCTTTCCCTCCTTCATCCACTTGTGCAAGGACTGCCCCAAGAGAATTCTCCAAAACCGAGATATACAGAACTAAGGGCTTGCCAGGGACTGGTGGTCTAAGCACAGGGGGACTAGCCAGGTATCTTTTCAATCCATCGAATGCATCCTGGCACTTCGAATCCCATTTGAACTCGGCCCCCGCCTTGGTCAACTCATAGAAAGGTTTACACCTTTGGGAATGTTGTGAGATGAACCGGCGGACAAACTGTAGCCTCCCGATTAATCCTCGAAGTTCCTTCATATTTCTTGGAGGAGGCATACCAATGATTGCTTTGGCCTTATTTGGGTCGATCTCTATGCCCCTTTTGCTCACTATGAACCCCAACAATTTTCCTGAGGATACTCCAAACATACATTTCTTTGGGTTCATTTTCAATTTATATTCCCTAGCCCTTTGCAAGACCTTTCTTAACACTTCCGGGTGATCTTCTCGGCTTTTGGACTTAACGACCAGGTCATCCATGTACACCTCTACAAGGGTATGCATCATGTCGTGGAAGATAGCCATCATTGCCCTATGATAGGTAGCACCAGCATTCTTTAGTCCAAAGGGCATGACGACATAGCAGTAGGTTCCCCAAGGTGTGGTGAACGAGGTCTTCTCCTGGTCCTCTTCGGCCAATCGGATTTGGTTATATCCAGAATAGCCATCCATGAATGATAGCATCTCGAATCCAGCAGTGTTATCAACTAGTACATCAATATGAGGTAGAGGAAAGTCATCTTTAGGACACGCTCGATTCAAGTCCCTGAAGTCTATACAGATCCGAACTCTACCATCCTTCTTCATGACAGGGACTATGTTTGCCACCCATTGTGGATAAAGGACAACCTTAATGAATCTTGCTTGATGTAACTTGTCGACCTCTTCTTTCATCTTAAGTGCAACATCAGGGTGGAATCTACTTAATTTTTGTTTGACCGGGGTAGCTCCAGGTTTCAAAGTTAGACGATGTTCAACTAACGAGTTGTCTAACCCCGTCATGTCTTCGTATGTCCATGCGAACGTGTCCTTATATTCTTCCAGAATTTCAATTAAACTCTGTTCCTCAGTGGGAGTGAGGTTTGCAATTAGAAGGATTGTCTTGGGATCTTCCGGTGTTCCAAGATTCAGTTCTTTTGTCGGTTCATCCACCGTGGCTAATGGTTCTTCAAATCTTTTAAGTCTAGATGCATACGCATCAGCCAAGTCCTCAATTCCATCCTCGAAGTCAGGATCTTTTTCTGATAAAACCTCGTAAACTCCCAGTGTATGATCTACATTGAATTCATCCTCATATTGGATTTCGTCAAGCTGGATAGAATTTTCCAGAAACCTTGGCAGCCTTGCACATTCCTTGCATTTTTTAGCTATTTGTTGGAGATATCTCTCTGGAACACGTTTACCTCGGGTTTTCTTATTTCCTACCCTAACTACTCCTAAAGAAGACGGAAATGGAAAAACGGTATCTACAATGGGTGAAGGATCGAGCAGATCGATCAGTGAGTCAGAGAAGAGAGTCAGAGAAGAGGGGTCCCTGGTTGGGAGCACCCTCCGAGACAAGTAGAGACGTCTCCTCAATAGAAAACTGAGTTTGTGAGAAGACATTTTTTTTGGGTGTTTTGGGTATTTTCAATAACAGAAAGAGAATGAGCCAGTGGGGCTCGAGCAGAAATAGAAAGCTTAAGTAAAAGAGAGAAAAATGGGCTCGCGGGCCCTACAATGGCAATAAACGGGCGCATGGGCCCAAAGCTAGAAAAGAAACCTAAGGGGCACGTGGGCCCAATTGGTGGGCACGTGGGCCCAAAGTAAGAAAAGGAATCTAAAGGGCACGCGGGCCCGATTGGTGGGCACGCGGGCCCAATTGGTGGGCACGCGGGCCCAAGGTTGTTGGATTGAAATGGGCATAGAAGCCCAGTGGAGTAAGAAGATTTGAATGGGCTCTCAGGCCCAGTGATCAGTTCAGGTGGCCATTTTGGCCCAGAAGTAGGAATTGGGCTAGATAGCCCATCAAGTGAATCTAGGAGGGAGAGCATGAGGACTTTGAAATATGTGACCATAGGATACGGCTCACGCGGAATGTTATCTGGAGGTGAGTTTGATTGGACAAGTTGTTTAAGAATGGACTTGCCCTTGACTGGTTCTTCCTCCTCTGTGAACAACCGAGCCAAAGATGAATTCAGGTTGTCCACTTCCTCCTCTTGCTCTGGTGCCTTCCTCCTCTTGACTAGTTCTTCCTCCTCGTCCCCGGCCATCATCATGGTCTCCCCTTTGATAAAGAATTTTTGGAGTCCCATGGCATTTTTTGGCCGATAGACCATCCTCGAAGTGAAATTGGGCTCATAGCCAAGCCCGTGTCTCTTTGGTCTTTGTACGGCATTAATGGGGTGCACAACCCCCTGCAGCTCCTTTCCCAACCCATTTCCTAGCTGTAGCCCATCCCTTTCATCATCTGCCATGCAACTGTATCTGGAGGTGTCGTTAACATCATGACCTCGGGCAGCTCTGTAGTGGAAACCAACGGCTGGACAAATTTTGATATTGGCAGTGCAGAAGAGGGGTCATCCACGTCATTTAGAATGGGGATGTTGGTTACTTTAATCACCTGACTCTTGTATGGGAACTTCAGACATTGATGATTAGTGGAGGTGACAGCTCCTATTGCCTCCAGATATGGGCGTCCTAAGATAGCTTTGAATGTAGGGTCCAGTTCTAGAACATGAAACTTGGCGGTGACAGCACACAGTCCGAGCCCTACTTCCAACATAACCACCCCTCATGCCGGCTTCCGGGAGTTGTCATAGGCTGTCACCATGATGGCAGAAGGCTCGATTTCTTCATCGGAGATGCCGCAAAGTTGCAATGTTTCTGGCGGCATGACATTTATAGATGCTCCGATGTCAATCAAGCAAGACTTGATCTCCATGCCTCTGATGACTACTGCAACGCGCAAGGCGTACTTTCTAATCTCTGGCCGTGCCAACTCCTCCTGTGTAAATGTAAGTGCCGTATGTTCACTCCTCGGGGTCAGGACAGTAATGATCTTCTCGGGCGGGAGGTCCTCATTGACCATGACCCGCTACAAGTATTGTTGTAGAATGTCCTGATGGTTCTTCGACCTCTTTATCAGCTCCAGAATTGAAATCTGTGCCGGCATTTTGTCCAAGTGCTTCAATAAGTCATATGCCGTGCCGGGCAATGGTTCTTCCACTGCCTCCTCTTCTACTTGCTCCTGTGGTTGCATCCCGGCCTGGGGGAAGACCCTTTGGAACATCCTCCCACTACGAAGTACCGGCGCCAGCGTGGTAGGGGGAAGTGGTGATGATGGTGATGGTAGGGTTGGTTGGTATGTTGAGGGGCCCGTAGTAGGTAAGGGCGGTGAGGGTCGAATGATGAGGGGTCGTGGATTGGTGGAGGCCGGTATGTTGGGTGATGGTTGGGGTGTTGGTGGTGATGGTCTAATGATGAGGGGTCGTGGAGTGGTGGAGGCCGGTATGATGGGTGATGGTTAGGGTGTTGGTGGCGGCAGTCTAATGCTGAGGGGGCGTGGAGTGGCAGTGACTGGTAGGTTAGGAGATGTCTCGGGTGTTGGTGGCGGCCTAAGGAGTAGACGCCATGGAGGATTAATGGTGGTTGGTGGGTTAGGTTGGGGTGCTGGTTGGGAGGCTGACGGCAGTCTAATGATTAGGCGCCGTGGAGGGTTAATGATTGGTGAGGGTAGTGGTGTATGGGTAGTTTGTGGGCTGGGGGAAGCTCTCAGTATGGAGAGTATGGTGCGGTTTTTAGGTGGGGTTGGTCTGGTGAGCATGGAGGTGATTTGATCCTCGACCTGCCAACCCTGGGAATGGTGGGTTGACTCCTCGATGGCGGAGTGGACGAGGCCGAGTCGTTGGTTTGGTGGTGCTGGTGCCAGTGCTTGTACGGGTGCATGTACCGGGAGCGGATCTTGGACTATGCCCAGGCCATGCTGCTGTTGTGCTTGCTGTTGCCATGGTTGATTCTGACGTGCCTTCATCGCTTGAATAGATTCTCCCATCTATGCCCAGTCAATGTTCCCTTGATCATTGAGGTCATGAATGTAGTCTTTAAACTGGAAATAGACATCCACTGTGTGAGGGGATACTGATGGTAAGCGCAGTACTTTGTTGTGTCAACATTCGCCGGCCATCCTTCTCTCTCTTTTGGAAGCTCCAACTGTTGTTCCGCCATCAATGCATTAAATATATCGGTGAGGGGGAATGGTAGTTGAGGATAGTACTCTCTCTTAGGTCCCCCCCTCCTAGGTCGGTTGGCTAGTGGTGGCACTTGGTTGTAAGCTTGTTGTTGTGATTGTGGTCGGTTGTAGACAGGTTGTTGTTGAGGCGCTCGGTTGTAGGCATTTTGTTGCTGGGGCACTCGGTTGTAGGTGGGGTGCTGTGGTGGTGGTCGGTTGTATGCAAGTTGTTGTTGGGGCTGAGGAGCTGGTTGAGGAGCTGGGCGGTATTGTTTGGTTGGGAGGTGGGTTACGGTATTGGCTTTAGCGATACCCACCCTGGTTACCCATGGCATTGATGCTCTCATTGTTTACTACCCCTTCAGTGGTGGGCCCTACAGGTGTAGGCTTTCTAGCGTTACGGGGCTTGGTGTCGAATGGGTTGATCATGGATGCGTCCCTAAAGTGGGCTTGGAGGTAGCGGGCGCTATCACACAACTCACTCATGGTTGTTGGGCGGTGCATGATCAGGAGGTTGCGAAGGTTGGGCGTGGTGTTCTCGATGAGCATCCTCACCTGCTCCCCCTCTGAGATGGTATCCACTAGCCTCTCAGCCATTCCCCTCCACCGATCAGCAAATCTGGCAAAGTCCTCATCCGGCCTCATCTTTTCGGCAATTAAATCAGTTATCGAGCAGGCTGGCCCCACCCGATCCTTGTACCTCTGTAGAAACTTCGCCTTGACAATGTCGAAATCCGCCGCCTCAATGGAATCAAGAGAATAGAACCAGTCCAGGGTGGATCCCTCCAATGATCGACGGAATAGGAAGGCAAGGGCTTTGCGGTCATTTTTCCAGAACGCGGAGTCATAGAGAAAGCTCTTTAGATGGTTGAAAGGATTACCAGTCCCATTATAACGTTGGAAGACTGGTATCTCTGAAGGAGGAAGGTGTAGAACTGGGAAGGATGGGACAAAGATTTCAAGGATGGCTTTAGAATTGAGGCGGTGCCTCATCTCTTCAAAGCGCTCATCCATCTGGTTAAGTTTGTTTATTAATGCTGGGTGAGGCTGGATTCTGAGCCACGGGAGCAAAGTGTTTAGGTGATTGGGTTGGAAGAGGTAGGTTGGAAACAGAGGCTGGAATAGTATTATGTGAATGCCCCATAACGGGGTGAGTGGAGACACGGCAGGGTTGCCCAGGAGAAGAGATGATTTGGGGCCTGACTGCTGATTGAGGTGGTGAGGGGGCTTGATTTCCCTCGACCGGATCTTGATTGGCGGGCATCTTGCCCTTCGTCAAGGATTGCACAAGTGAAAAAGATTCAGGGTCTAGATGAAGAGATAGACCCTGGAGGAGTTGCTCCACGCTAAGTGAAGCGGGTTGATGAGTAGGATTTTGAATTTACGGCTCCACGACGGCGTTGACATGGCCCTACGGTTGGACCATGGGTTGATGCAGCTCGTAGTGGCCCGTCTCGTACTCCTCTTCTTGGCCGTAGTAGTCCGACATCCCGACGTGTCTTCCGGACCTTAGTGTTATGGGCATCCTGTCAAATTTTCTTAAAAAAAATGGTTGAAAGAAAGCAAATGAAAGGTGTAAATGCAAAGAGACTTTTTTTGTTTGGTTATTATTGTTTGTTTGATTTGATTTGGTTTCACTTTGGTTGTTTGGCAAGCAAGTTGAACACAAAAATTAAAAGGGATTTTTTTTGTTTTAGGTGTTTTGAAAGAAGAAAATTTTTTTGGTTGTTTTCAATTGTTGTGAGCAATCAAGTTATGCAAACAAGGTTTTAAAATGACTACTCGACAATTTTTGGGTTGAAACCTTAGATTAGATAGATTGTTAGCAATTGTTCACTCAAATGGGTATGATTCCTATTGCTTCAATCTTCCAGACCTAAGGTTATCACTCAATCACCACGAGTAGGTACTTGGGTTCTTCGGGTTTTGGGAAAGTGGTACAACCAGCCTAATCGTGCACAGAGGAATACTCCACGGATGGGGACTTACAGAGGTCTTGATGGAAACAACCAAATCAACTAGGAAGGAATATCCCAGAAGAGAGGTTAGAATCCACCAATAAGGTGTTTGGAGGGTGAACGTGTGTTGGGAGAGAGAGCCCCTGCCTCGAATGTCCTACGGATCGGAGCAAGTCCGGTACCCGATGTAAAAGCTAATGCAAAAATGAAAAATGGAGGGTAGGAGGAGAAGAAGCAATCAATATGCAAACATGAATGAAAGCTATTAAATAAATCAATCAAGTGAATGCAATCAAGACAAGCAATGATAAAGTAAACAAGTAACTAGCAACTAGCAACTAAAAGGTGGTTCGCGCGGGAACCGGCTTGTAATGGAGTGTCCAAGTGGGGACAAATCTGAAGTAAAGATAAAAGGATGGTCCACGCGGGGACCGATTTGAAAATAAAGTGGCTCACGCGGGAGCCGGGTTTTTGGAAAGGTAGGTGGTTCACATGGGAACCAGTTTTGAAGGAAAAGGGGCGGTTCACGCGGGAACCGGTTTGTTTGATTGGAAAAATGAAAGGAGGGCCATGTGGGGCCAATCTAATTGGAGCAAAGGGGTGTTCCACACGGGGACCGATCTGAAAGTGGGTTGGTTCACGTGGGAACCGGTTTAGAAAAGGGGTTGGTTCACGCGGGAACCGGTTTTTGTGAAGGAAAGGGTGGTTCACGCGGGAACCGGTGTAAGAGTTAACAAAATAGAAAGAGGGCCACGTGGAGCCAATCTTAAGGTGCTGTAAAGAGGTGGTCCATGTGGGGACCGATCTGAAAAAAAATTGGTTCACGCGGGAACCGAGTTGAAAAAGAAAGGTGGTTCACGTGGGAACCGGTTTATAAGAAGAAAAGAGGTTCACGCGGGAACCGGGTTGAAATTAAAGATAAGTAACTCAAGTCCACATGGGGGACAATCTTAAAGAAAGAGTAAACATCAAGTTTAAAGGTAAATGATCTTGGGAAAGGTAAAGGACAAGCCGGTTGACGTGGAAACCAAGTCAGAAAACAACTAGTTGCACGGTTGAATCAAGCTAGCACGGCTGAAGACATTGGTTGTCCCACCGTGGTCGCCAAAAAGCTGTCGACTCCAGAAACAGGTTCCGGATCGGCACCTCAAGATAAGGTGAAAGATGGAATTGGGGAAGGAGGAGTGAATCGGAAAACACTCAGAAAGCAGTAAAGACTCCTCACCTCGGTCCCACACTCACATTGATCCCCGAACTTTCATCTCACGGTGTCGCTCGAGCACCGGATACAGTTCGGGTCATGTGGGAGGAGAGTGAGGAGTGAATTAACTTAGAACATGAATAAAATAAAGGTGGTCGCCAGGAGCCGCGGGCTCCGCTTTATGGAATAAAAACAAGATTTAGTTAGATTTGACCGTGTACCTTAGCGCGGGAGATCGGGATATGGGTTCAACCTTCTTCTTCTTCGGCCGGCCGATGAAGAAGAGTCTCCAACCGATGCTAGCTTGAGAGACCTGTGCAACTAGAACAATAGACCAAATTAAAGAAGCCGATTAGAACTATGGGAAGTGTAGAAACTATAGGAGAGGAGATGAAAGAAATAAGCAATTGTAATCGAACTCACCGGATTGGGGCGAGCCCTAACCCCTTTTTTGTGTTCTTAATTATGTAAAAATGATGCAAATGAACTAAAAGATGTTCTAAAACAGTAAATTAACTGAATAAAGTGGTTTTAGGAAGCTTATAAAGTGAATCGGCTTGAGTTGAAGCCGAGATGGTTGAAACAAGCCGGTTCGGGTAGCCTTGCACCCTCTTGGCGCAACTTTGGTGAAGAGAATGCTACAGACGACCCCGATGTCAGAATCGAGTGCTGTTTGTTGGCGTAGACATAAAACTCGGAGAGGAAGAGTTCCTATGTTTATGATTTCTCCTAAATCGTCCTGTAGAAGTCTGTAAAAATTACAAAAGTGGACGGATATAGAAAATAGAACATGGATGCGCGCCCTCAGTGCAGCAACTGCCTCAAACAAACGGAAAGTCAGAATTGAGTACTGTTAGTTGGAGATGAAAGAGGACAAAGATAGTAAAAACTTCTATGTTAAAGACTTTTGCAGAAGAAGTCCCAGATTTTCTGCAGAAGTCAATGAACTTGGCTGATGCAGAACGCCCGGATCGAGCCTTCTCCTTCACTTCGGGATCGATCTCTCAATGTCGGATCGCCTTTGGACGTCGGGACGGCTTTGGAGAAGAGCTTGGACGACCTTTGGATGAGCTAGGCACGGGGGGTTCTCCTTGGGTCATTGATAATGGCCCTCAATTTATAGAGGAAAGAAGCCGGTGCAAAAAATGGAAACTGGACCGACCGTGCCCCCGCATTTCAAAGGGGACGAGGGCGCGCAGGGCGCGCCCTCAAACCAAGGGCGCGCAGGGCACGCCCCCAGTTCAGGGGTGCGTTCTGCGCACCCCCCTGTTTCAAAGGGAGCGGGGGCGTGTTACGCGTCTCACTGCTAAAAATCGACGGAATCTTCCGGAAATTTATTAAATTCGACTTGACATACGTAACGCGCCCCCGAACCGGGGGAGCGGTACAAATAATCGAATATCAACCGCGGAAACCTTCCAAAAATCCGGTTTAGAAGGTGCTAATCGGAGCAATTTCTGATTTTTGGAAACTGACCGCGCCCCCGCTTTTCAAAGGAAGCGGGGGCGCGCAGGGCGCGCCCCCGGGTTGAGGGCGCGCAGAGCGGAGTGGGGGCGCGGTACACTCTCTCTTCTACGCAAGTGTTCCGCAAGCTGTATCTTGCAAACGGGATGTCTGATTCGTCTCCCGTTTGTTGCGTTGGAAAGAGGGACTTAAGACGCACCTCCTCAAGTTAGTAAACCAGCCAGCATGACTCCTGAGACATTCTCATGGGGCTTTCTTCCGGTTTACCCTCTCGCGGAAAGCCAAAACCCGTGGCGAAGATCCGAAATAGCACGGTTCCAGTCGAGAAAGCTCGGGTCAACTCGGGATGACATAAAATGATGACCGAATAAGTACGGTACGGTCGGAAAAACCAAAATCATCAAAAAATCTGAGATTAACCCGATAAATGTGAACCGAAACTCAGAAAAGCCGGGAAACCCTAAAATTGACCGAACCGGACATATGGCCCCGGTTGATGAAAATATTCGGCTAGAATAGACCCGGATGACCCGAAAAGACCCGGTGATGACCGGATAGGCCTAACGCGTGGTTCGGGATAGCCGTGTCAGTATAGATCGAAAAAGCCATAACGAAAGCCGTCATTGACCGACGCCTACCGAAATGACTTCTCGGAAACCCTGAATGTTACGGAACACATGCGGGACTCCCGAGACCTTCAATTATGGACCATTCAAGGTTGTTCATCGAGCAGGCTTCGTGTTTTTACAGTTCACGCGCGGCTCTCGCTTGAAGGTTACGGCAATATTCCGGAAATCATCAGTCCATTCTCAACTCACAAGGGGCTCCACCAATGTCCTTAGCTCATGTCCACGAGGTAATCTGGATCAGGTAACGGTCAAATAAGAATATCACCTATGGAATAAGAGTCTGGGGCTCCGAATCAGGCCAATTTGGCGTGTCTACAGGAGGGAGTCCTGGAATTTCTTTGCCTCTAGCCTTAGCCAGCTTGTGATTGGATTTTATCTTCTCTTCAACCTTCTTTATGAGTTGCCTCGAGGGTGGCCCCGATATTCTCAAGGGTCAGGGAATCGATCGTGGGCTATAATCCTTTTCCTTAAATTGTTCCCCCTTTGTAAAATGATCACTCAAACTCTCAATTGTGATGGTTAACCTTGCCTTGCCCTTCTGAGGCTCAGGAGCTGATTCATGAAATCCCAGTCTTGGCCTTGTGACTAAAAATAGGGTTTGCACTAGTTGTGCTACCCCCTGTAATTCTTTGCCTAGGCCCTTGCTAGCTTGATTTCCAACATCTCCATAATTCTCCACCCAAGGTTGTTAAGTGTCGGCCTCTCCCTAGGTTGTTTAATGATGAAGAGTGTGCCTTGTTCTATGGGTTCCTGAGGGATGGAGATAATTGATGAAACATTAGATTCAGGTGAATCTTCATAGATTTTGATTTCAGATTCTTCTACATGTAGATCTTGTTCCTGATTGACTTCCTCCTGAGTTTGTTCAAAGATGGAGGATATATCTAGCTCAAGAGGCACCAAAGAGGTTGGTTGAGAGTCATATATTAGAGGATCATTGATTTCGAGCTCAGATTTCTCCACCGGTTGATCTCGCTTCATTATTGATTGGCTCTTGAGGCTCGATCAAGATTGTCATGACCGATTGACAAATAAGGGAAGCCAGCTCTAATTCTGGGGTAGGGGCACAAACTTGTGGAAGAGTTTGATTATGCTTAGCCGGTTGTGAAGATTGTTGAAAAATAATAGGTTGTGCAACCGGCTGAGGTTGAGATGTAATTGGTTGAAGAGTCGGTGGTTGAATGATTAATTAAGGCTGGGAAGCCAAAGTTTGTTGTGCAACTGACTGAGGAGGGTGATCCATGAATCATCCGACCCGTTGGGGTTGAGGATCTGGTCGAGGCAAAGAAGCCATGGGTTGAGTAATCAATTGAGGAGGATGATTTTGATGAATCTTATGGAGTTGTTGAGAGATAACTTTATGTTGTGTAGGGCTCCTAAGGCGGTGCTTAGGGTTTTCTATTGGGTTCCCTACAACATTAGCACTCCCACTTTTATTAAGGGCTTGATATTTTGGATTGTATAGCTCCATGATTGGTGTGTCCTTAAGTTGAGCTTGAATGTATCTTGTCTTTTCATTCAAATCATGCATATTCGTGGGATAATGTAAGGCCAAAATATTCTTCAAAGCCGGTATGGTATTAGCAATTGTATATGCAAATTCTTGGGATCATCTTGACTAATTCTGGCTCAGAAATTGTATATGCAAATTTTTCGGCCATCAACCTCCATCTATCAGCATATTGTGTAAAGTCCTCATCCTCTCTCATTTTCTCGGCCTTTAGATCAGTGAGTGAATAGGCCGGCTCAATGCGATCCTTATACTTTTGTAAAAATTTCGCTCTAACTATATCAAAATCTCCCGCCTCCATCGGGTCAAGTGAATAAAACCATTCTAGGGCCATCCCATCTAATGACCATCTAAATAGGAAGGCCAGAGCCTTTCGATCATTTTGCCATTGAGACGATTCATACATGAAATCTTGGACATGAATAAATGGGTTACCGGTGCCGTCATAGCGGTGATAGATCGATGTTTGAGAAGGAAGGATGTAGGGGAGAGAAAGAATATAAACTTCGAGGGTTGCCTAGGGATCTATCAAACATTTGAGTTCTTTGTATTCTTCCTTTAGTTGGTTGAACTCATTAGTCATCGCTTGGTTGACCGAGGGTTCTCGGGCAATAGGAGAGGGTAGCTGCACCGGGAGATGTGTAGGAGGTGCCCGAACACAAGTAAAGTAAGCTGGTGTGGCTAAGCGAGTGGGGTCCACCCGTGAGCAAAGTGGAGGCTGGACAAAAGGGGTTGGATTGGAGATATATCTCAAAGGTTGAGAGGGACTAGAACGAGCCAAGTTTGAGCTTGGTGTGCTTGTCCTTGAATAAGAATGGGAGTGAGGGATGGCGGGTGTATAGGCCAATGGCCTTGTAGAACTAGAGTGGGTCGATTCTGGACTGGTTGGGTTTGTACTTGAATAGCAAGAAGAAAAGGTGGTGGCATACCCGGTGTAGGAGTGATCGAGTCGCGGTGCACCAGGTTGATAAGCCATTGATCGGGGAGTAGAGATAGGCTGGCCATGACAGGTAGAAACATGGCCAGTAGATGATGTGCTACCCATGACAGTGTGGACGGTGGTCAAAAGCTAATTTAAAGTAACATGGGAGGCATGGGGTCCTAAGATATGACTAAAATCACATGTATGATGTGCATCCTCTTGTTGCATCTCAGACCCGTTGGCAGTGTAGTAGCTTGTTGTGTCAATCATCTTGCTTGATCTTGATGACACCGACATAATGTTATGCAAAAGAATTTTTTGTTCCTTTTAGAGATTTTTTATGTTTTGAAGTTTTGTTGGAAAAGCAAGTACTTACCTCAAGCAAAGACTTCTTTTTGGTTATGTTTGTTTTGATATTTTTTTGGTTTTGACTTTTGTGAGGAAAACAAGTATTATCTCAAGCAACAATGTTTTTGGGAATTTTAAAGATTTTTGTGAGAGAGTTGCCCCTCTTCTTTTTTCTTTTTCACTTTTGTTGTGCAAACAAGTTAAAGCAAAGACTTCAAATGAATAAACGCAAATTTTTGTTTAATCTTTAGATTAGTGGGTTTTAAGAGAATATTGTCCTCTCAATGATAGGTCGGACCCTATGCTCTCATAACGCCGAGAAATCTAGGATTAAACACTTTTCTCACAACGATTGGGTGATAGGTGACACTGGGTTTTGGGGTAAATGGTACAACCAGCCTGATCAATGAAGAGGGAATCCTTCACTTTTGGGGACTTACAGAGGTCTTAATGAAAACCAATCTAATCAACCGAGTGGGAATCCTCAGAAGGGAGATCGGAATCCACCAAGAGATGCGGGTGGGATGGAGATGTCTTTTGGGAGGTGGGTGAGCCTCCCGTCTCGAATGACCTAGGGAGTCGGGTGAACCCAGTACTCAATGCAATCTAATGCAAGAATTGAGCAAGGACGAGATGGTATATGATAAGAAAAGAAAACAATGTAACAATCAACAGATAATAACTAAGATGATGATTAAACTATCAAGAACAATAACCAAACAAGTCGAGATCTTTGGGAAATATTGACTTTTGCAACTTGATTCAAGAGAAATTAGCAAAAGCAAGTAAAACTAAAGATTGCAGCAAGAAAAGAGCTTCTGGAAGAGAAGATGACCCGGCAGGGGGGTCACTAGCTGACCTAGCAGGCGACCCGGCAAGGGGGTCAATTGTGGAAAACATAAAACGAAATCGAAAGGAAGCTTTTGATAACCGGGGTTCCACGGGGACCAAAATAGCATGGATTTGAAAGTAAACTAAGGGCAAGATGCTCAGCAATAACAGTAAATGGAAAATAAAGTGGGCCCACGTAGGGGCCTAAGGAAAAGAAAAGCTATAAATCATAAAAATAGGAAATGACCCGGCAGGGGGGTCATTTGCAAAAACAGGACACTTCCGGGAACTTGTTTCTCCAAACTGGAAGAAGATCCATACGGGGACAGACTAGATAAAGGAAATGAAAGACAATATAAAGATAATGAAAGTAGGAAGAGGCTTACTTGGGAATGGAGGAACTGTTGGGAATCGGTCCAATCAAATTGGCGCAAAGTAAAAATTTTGATTCATCATATATCATAGTCTTGGTCTCGATCAGAACCGAACGACGTCGCCAAAACCAGTATTCGAAACGATTTCGAACACCTACCTTTGTGGGATTCAAACAATCCCTATATGGATCGGAGAAGATCGAGCATTCTCATGCTCATTTAGCCACTCAAGTATGCGGCCTCTAATCATATCCACACGAGCCACCTCCATAGTTGGGTTCTCCTTCGCGTCAGACCTTCCGACTCGCCCTGGATGAAGTCCCATCGACTCTCGACAGCCTCCAGCATGGGAAAAATGTAAAGGAGAGGGGTAGAGATGAATTTTTCAGCCCTTGGCTTGTGGGGCTCATGCTCAATTTGCTATTATATAGAGAATTTGGAGTTTTTCACAAAAACCCCTCCTTTTTCTATATTTACACCCTTGCCCCCAAACTTATGAATTAGCCCTTATGTGTGTGACCTACTAGGCCCAAAAGCTCATTTGGTTCAGGCCTAATTAAAAGAACAACTTCTTTTAAATCCAATCTATTATCTCATAATAGATTTAACGACCTACATATCATAAAGGGTACAAGTCACATCCTATGATCCCAAATGGCTTCAGGGATAAACTCCTCTCCAAAGAGCCTTTCCATCATCGGTTACCACATGGATATAAATCTTCGTCCATACAATGTCCCTGTCGGATAGGAGTACGGCATTGACTGTCAACTCCTAAATATACCGACACTATGGAATCTTGTACTCGTAATTGGATCAATTGGAAAACTCTTTTCCAATTATCCTATCTACCTTGGCCAAGGATTTATAGTACTATCCATAGAACATTCTCTCTCTCCTACCAAGAGTGGACGATTCCCTATTGTCTGCTCAATTACCTCCATCGGGTTTCCCATATACCCAATCTATTAACTATACAGAACCACAATACTAAGTGATCCATATGTCAACAGTCAAAGTACATGGTACATCCGGCAAGACATCTTTGGTAACTTAGGTGAAAGATCCAACCATGCAACCGTGATGATAGAATACCCTGATCGATAGTTCGGTAAGATACCATTCAAGGATTCTATACTTGTCAGTTCAATGAACTCATTTCTCTAATGAGCACCTGTACATGTATCTCAGTGTCCCCACATTAATAACCAATAAGATCAGTCATTCTCATGATATGAGAAGATATCATATACACTAGTCTTACCGGATCCTTGATGTCCCATCTCGAGGATCCTATGACTAGGAACATTTAGAGTATATGCTTCTAGATGATTGATCTCATTGTCATGATCTCATCATGATTCAATCATCATTGCATGCAACCAAGGACTTCATTACGATAGACACATCTAGATAGTGCAAGTAATGAAGATTATGCCATTTATATTGAATAAGATATTACAAGAAATGTAAAATCATATCATATATGATTGGCTTCTAGGGCATACATTTCTATCAAGAACAACTAAAGTTGCTTCAAGCATGAGATGGTCCCACCGTGGTCGCCAAAAGATGTGGACACACGATCCAAGCTGATTTTTCCTCTGGCCAGAATGCCGAGCGCCACTCCTCTTCCTTCTTTCTTTCGGCTTCCGACTCCGGTGGATGTTGGTGTGTGGTTGCCAGGAACTGCAGGCTCCGAGAGTAAAAGAAAAGAGACAATGTAAGTATTAAAGGAAATGACCGAACGTACCTAAGCGGAGAGATCGTGTTGAGAGATTATGGGTTCCATCTTCTTTCTTTTCGGCCGGACGAGAAGAAAGAGTTTGAAGCACTTTAGTTGTTCCTACAAAAACAAGTAAGCCATGAAAACAAGTGAAAGTGGATTAGAACTAAGATACTAAAGCATCTTGCAAAAGAAATGAACTAAAACCACAAATGGAAATGGACTAACCGGATTAGGAATAACTCCCAACCCCCCTTTTTATGTATTTTTGTATGATGATATATGATGTTACTAAGCTAAATATGCATGTAAACATGATGATCTATGATGGAAAACATAGAAACAAAGTAATGCTAGAAGATGGTGGAAGAAAAATGGGTTCCGGCTCCAAAAATGGCAATCTGGAGCCCCTGGCGACCCGGCAAGAGGGTCACCTGGACGACCCGGTAGACTGGTCACCTGGGCGACCCGGCAGGGGGGTAACCTGGGCGACCAGGTAAAGGGGTCACCTGGGCGACCCGACAGATGGGTCACCACCTGTTCCAGGACTCGGTCCACTCCCGGATGCTCCCACGATGCCTCCGGATGGCCTTCAAAGCTTAATGATGACTCCCAGAAGCTCCTAAGATGTAGATGATGATCTTCCCTTAGATGTAAAAGCTTGAGAAGCTTCAAAATGGATGTCGATAATGAAATGGAATGAAGAACGTCGGTTTATGGAGGTGGATGGAAGTGAGAAGCTCTCAATCTCTTAGACAATGAAGTTTGGAGGATGGAGATGGTTTGAAGCTCTCTAAGACTCTCTCTTGGGAGTTTGGGACATTTATAATCTTTTCACACTCTTTCAACCCTTGAGAAAGTGGTTAGAGGTCCCTTTTTATAGGCAAAAGGCCACAGGGGCATTTCAGGCAAAAAAGGTGTCATCCGTAACAGAAGATGACCCGTCTATCGGGTCGCCTATGCGACCCGTCTGGCAGGTCACCTGCGAAACCATAAATGCCATTAAATGCGTGTGCGCCAAAAGCTAGCCGGCCGTCGTCCGGTGCCTGCTACAGTGGCAGGCGTCTCGTCTGACGGGTCACCTACGTCAAGTCGGTCTCGATCGTCCGAACGAGCGTGCGCCGCTCGTGGGTCACTACGTTCAGTCCGTGCACTATTCCGGCAGGTGACCCATTGACCGGGATGCTTCCTGTACCTGTTCGGACTTGACCCTCCACCTACCACCGTTAGAACGGGTGAATTGGCGGGAATTGGGAAATGACCCGGCAGACGAGTCGCCTAGGTGACCCGGCAGGGGGGTCATCTTCCCCTCCAGAGTTCATTTTTGGGTCATTTTTCTCAGACATCCGGTTTGTTTATCGGAAAACTAGAGTATCTTCTAAGGAAACATGAATCTTAAGCTCCTCAAATAGGCAAAATTTGCATGTCTACAACCATCGAGGGATATTTATAGAGCATAAGAATGTGAAAATGGGAGAAATTTGGAAAAATGACTCAGGGTTCAGAAAATTGAGCTGATCGTGAAACTACTAAAAGAATTTCAATCCGACACCCAGTTTGCCATGAAAAATTTTGTAAATAAAATTTCTCTTTTAATTTCCACTAAAAATCCCTCTTTACACGTAACTTTGAATGTCTCAGATTCTAAAATAGCTAGACATATTGCTTCTTTTTATCATCAGTAGTTAACATTTTTTGGGTAATAGGAGAAAATTCTATGCATTTCTTATTTAGCAACAAATGGTTAAAAATATATTTTTCAGGTCCAAAATTGACAAAAATGGTAAAATTTTCAAAAGGCGCCATGTTGTTCAGAAAATTGAGCCAATCAAGGAGTCACCGAAAGAAAATTCATCGGACTCACGGTTTGCTCTGAAAAATTAGTTAAACAAAAAGACACTTTAAAATCTATGGAAAATACTTCATTTCTTATTAAAAAACATCCATGGAGTTGAAAAGTAACAAAGCAAATTCATCATAATTGTCCACACTTGTCGCTAAATTTTCTAAAACAAAATGAATTTTCATTGAATTTTCACCCAAACTTGCTTTATAAAAATTCATTATTTATTCAAAAATAAAAACAATTTTCTAAAAAATAAGAACTGGAAAGGGAACCCTTAGGCAAACAAAATCTTCAGCTCGAAGATGTAATGACACTTCTGATCAGGGTCTTCTTTGATCAAGAGACCCGGGCGGCACACTCGACTCGTCTCCTACAAGGCGACTGCTGCCTTCTTCTCGTTGTCTACGACTATGCAGAACCAAGTTTCCTGCCCTTG
This sequence comes from Cryptocoryne crispatula var. balansae, assembly GCA_036172225.1. Lineage (NCBI taxonomy): Eukaryota > Viridiplantae > Streptophyta > Magnoliopsida > Alismatales > Araceae > Cryptocoryne > Cryptocoryne crispatula. Next base: position 40,190,632 of record CM069921.1, read on the forward strand.
ATGGGTGGCAGGTGGGAAAAATTGGGCAACTCATGGCGAGACAAATCCGATTTGAGAATGGCAGCGGTGGGCATTGTACAACACAAAAGTCGAACCAGTGATCAAGCGGAGGTCCACGCCGGGTGCAAAGCACATCTGGAAATCCTTCTACGTCACGACAACATAAGAGTGCAGGAAGCTGAAAAGGTTCATGGAGGCAAAACATGCATGCCACTCCGGTCTCTTCTTCACTAAAGCACATCTGTTAGCAACGCTCTCGCCGAAGCCGAGCATAGTAGCATATGCGAACAAGGGGCTGCAGCGAAAGAATTGCGATTTGGTAGTCACCTCACTGGCCGGATCAAACATAAAGTGGTGATTGGCCCAGCAAGCCAGTAGGAGAGCACTACCAAAAGGAGGACGATCCACGCAAGTTGCGGCCGCCGCAGTACAAGAAGCCGAGAACCGAAGGACCAAGCCGCGTGCCGCTCTAGATGTCGTTGATGTATGAAAGCTGATCAGACTTTAAGAAGCCATCCTCTACAGGGAACAAGAACACCATGGCAAGGCAAGCCACGAATCCTTTCGCACCTCTCAAGATCCGGTCCTCGTCCATGCTGGGAGCCGTCAAAAGAGAAATTGTCCAGGTTGCCAACTTGGGAATACTGATTCGTTAGCCGGTCAACAAGGAACCAATCTGCCCAACCTCGATGAAACCCTGTAGGAACTCCAAGCTAGAGAGAGACCCAAAAAGAATGAACATACCATCAGTTTATCCCTTCCGAGTCTGGGGAAGGCCAAGAAGGAGCTCCACCTCTCAGGAACAATTGTACACTCGAAGCTGCTAAACACGAATGTGTGGGTGTCGGGATGCAACATCTCAACAAGAGCCCCTATCAAGCTGAAGTCGAGTGAATAGTTGGAATACTGCTTAGCATGGATCAAGAGTCTGGTCAAGCCCCAGCCTCGAAGGGTCACTCTGACCAACAAGTCAAGGATGTCAAGCAAGCCAATAAGTCAAGGAGGAGAGTAATATCGGTGAGGCCCTGGGAAGCATGGGTAATCCTACCTCGAAACAGGAGGTAAGAGGGAAGAACATTGAAGAAAATAAAAAAAAGGGGTATGAAAGCTAAAATTGGCAGCAAACTCACCAAGTTAGCACTGATTCTGGCCTTCAAATTGTAAGGAATTGTGCATAAAAATTTAATGCAGCGGAAGCGACGATTCCTATGGGTTCCTTTAGAATCCGTCTCAATCAGAACCGAACGACGAAAACCAAAAACCGATCAAATCGGGTTCGAATATACCTGATAGGGATTCATATTATCCCATGGAGAGGAAGAAGATGAGCTTCTTAAGCTCTTCAAACTGTTTAAGTGTCCGATCTCCAGTAGTATCCACACGAACTTCATCCACAGCAGGTTCTCCCTTAACGCCGGCCTCGAGAACTCTTCTCGAACGGAGCTCCATCGACCATGGACACCTTCTAGAGAGAGGAGGAGGAGGTAGGGAGAAGTCTAGGGACGTGGTTTTTGCCCATGGCTTGATTGGGTTTGGCTGAAACCATTAGTATTTATAGAGAATTATGGATTTTTTTATAAAAACTCAAAATCTCCATAAATTACGCCCTTACCCCTATATTTGTGGATAAGTCCTTTTGTGTGTGACCCACTAGGCCCAATAGCCTATTTGGTTGAGGCTTAAATAAAATAGAACAATTCTATTTAATTTAATTAAATCCATTATCCGATAACAGATTAATCGGCCTACCGATCATGAAGGGTACAAGCCACATCCCATGATCCCAAATGGCTATGGGGATAATCTCATCTCCATTGAGCCTTTCCATCATCAGTTACCACATGGATATAGACTCTCATCCATCCAATGTCCCAGTCGAAAAAGAGTACGGCATCGACTGTCAACTCCTTAGTGTACTGACTCTATAGGATCTTGTACTCTGAATTGGATCAATTGGAAAACTCCTTCTTTCAATTATCCTATCTACCCTGGCCAGGGATTTAGAGTACTGTCCCATAGGACATTCACTCTCACTTACCGAGAGTGGACGATTCCTTGTTGTCCGCTCAATTGTCTCCATCGGGTTTTTCTTGTACTCGATCCATCGATATACTGTATTTGTGGATAAGTCCTTTTGTGTGTGACCCACTAGGCCCAATATCCTATTTGGTTGAGGCTTAAATAAAATAGAACAATTCTATTTAATTTAATTAAATCCATTATCCGATAACAGATTAATCGGCCTACCGATCATGAAGGGTACAAGCCATATTCCATGATCCCAAATGGCTATGGGGATAATCTCATCTCCATTGAGCCTTTCCATCATCAGTTACCACATGGATATAGACTCTCATCCATCCAATGTCCCAGTCGGAAAAGAGTACGGCATCGACTGTCAACTCCTTAGTGTACTGACTCTATAGGATCTTGTACTCTGAATTGGATCAATTGGAAAACTCCTTCTTTCAATTATCCTATCTACCCTGGCCAGGGATTTAGAGTACTATCCCATAGGACATTCACTCTCACTTACCGAGAGTGGACGATTCCTTGTTGTCCGCTCAATTGTCTCCATCGGGTTTTTCTTGTACTCGATCCATCGATATACTGGACCATCTAAATTGTGATCCATAAGTCAATGGTCAAAGCACAAGTTCCACCCAACAAGGCATCTTTGGCGACTCAGGTCAAAGGTCCAACCATGCAACCGTGATGATAGAAAACCCTGATAGACACTTCGGTAAGATACCATTCAGGGTTTCTAATTTGGTCAGTTCAGTGAACTCATTCAACTAATGAGCACCTGTATGTGTATCTCAGTGTCTCCACACTAGTGACCAATGAGATTGGTCATCCTCATCACATGAGAAGACATCACATATACTAATCTATCCGGATCCTTGATGTCCCGTCTCAAGTATCTTATGACTAGGAACATTTAGATCAAATACCTCTAGATGATCAATCTCATTATCATGATCTCATCATGATTTAATCATCATTGTATTTGATTAAGGACTTCATTATGATATTCGCATCTAATAAGAGCTTATAATGAAGATTTGCCTAATTAATTGAATAAGATATATTTAGAAATGTCAAATCATATCATATATGATTAGCTTGTTGGACATACATTTCTATCAGTCTCCCACTGGCACTAAAGCCAATCACCCATCTGGCTGATCTGTATCATCTCAAGGTGAAGCTCAAACACTCTTTGAGTAACTGCTTCAGTTAGTGGATCTGCAATGTTATTAACGGTAGATACTTTATCTTTAATTATATCTCTATAAGCTGCAATCTCTCTGATTGTATGGTATCGCCATAGAAGTTCTAAACTTCTGATGAGACATCGGCTCTATTCCATTGTTTTCTCAAAACAATGATACACTTTCAGAGAAAATTGAGACAATCCCATATCAAGTATGTAGATGAAAAACTTCATCTAGACTACTTCTTAAGTAGTGTGCAACCACTATGTAAACTTGTTTACATATGTTGTAAAATTTATAGTGTTCTATCACATAGAACTCTTCCAGCTCACTGCACCACCATTATTCTGACTTAATATCAAACCTATTTGATTATAAGCTTGTGTTTGTAAAACTACAAGACATCAAGTCTTATCCTTCAGTGTATAGAGATACATTCTCAGTGCTTCTCAAGTACCAAATGATATATCTCTAAACTATCCAGTGACTCTCACTTGGATCTTCTTGATGAATGCTCATAACACTTAGAGCATTTATCACAACATGTACGTAGCATCACATAAATGATAGACCCTATGACTAAGGCATAAGGGCTCTATTCATGCGATCCCCTTATCTCTCAAGAAGTCTACAAAGACAACACTTTAGAGAGATCAACTCCACACCTCATAGGTAAGAAACCTATCTTGGAGTTTATCATGTCAAACCCTTTGACTATGGTGACTACGTACATTAACTGGGCATTGATTTTAGATCTATCTCCATAGATCTTAAAACCCAAATTGTGTTTGGAGGATCAATTTGATAGCTAGGTTCACTTATGATAACACACCTACTTCATTCTCAATGAGTAGTATGTCATCAACATAAAATGTCAAGAAAGTAACAGCACTCCCACTTATCTTGTTGAATACACAAGGCTCCTCTTCGTTCTTAACGAAGTCATAAGATTTAATCTCATTAAACCTTATATATGATCTATGGGAAGTTTTACTTCGGTCCATAAATGAACTTAATACACACTCTTCTTGGATGTTATTGGGACTTGATTCCCTATAGTTGTATCACATACACCTGTTCCTCAAAATACCTTAGAGGAACACTATCTTAACATCCAATTAGCTTATCTCATAATCATAGAGTGTAACAATTAAAATCCAAATGGATTAATCCGTGGAATAGGTAAAAGATCTCATCATAGTCAACCATTTGACTTCGATGATATCCTTTTCAACTATTCTCACCTTTGAAGGTATCTACCTTCTAATCCACTCCAATCTATTCTTTAATGATCCATTTATTCCTTATGTATACTATATCTTTAGGTGGATCTATCAAGTTCTAAACTTGATTAGAATAGATACAATTTATATCGTATTTTATTGTCTCTTCCCATTTTAGAATCAATATCTCATATTGGTTCTATATAGATCCTAGGATCAATATCATTATTATCTTATGCCTCATTTCATCTATCAGAGATATGTCTCACATATCTCTTAGGTTGAATGGACACAAGTAAAGACCTATGATTTGTCCTTGTGTAATTATTAACTAGCACCTTAATAGAAGTGTTATTGGTTTGTGGGACTGAAACATCTTCCATATATACCTTGCTCCCACTATCTTTCTTAAGAAGGAACTTTTCCTTTAGAAATATAGTGAGCTTAGCAACACATACCCTTGTTCATAAGGGTCGTATATTAATATCCAGAAGTTTCCTTAGGATATCCCACAAGACAACACTTCATAGTCTTATATTCCAACTTGTTAGAGTTATACTTCTTCACCAGGTCAGACATTCTGAAACCTTAACTTGCTTAAGGTCAAGTCTTAACGCCTTTTTTCATATCCTATATGGAATAATCAGAACAAACTTAGAAGGTACCTATTAAGATCAAGTGGTTATAACAAGTACTTAACCAAAAATAGACAGAGGAAATTTGCAAAGCTTCTCATTGTTCATATTATGTCTTACATAATGTGACTTCTCATTTTAGCTACTTAATTAAGCTAAAATGTGTAAAGAGGTGTCCATTAGATTCTATTATCCATCGATTATATGTAAATTATGTACTTAAGTATTCCCCTCCTTGATCTCATCAAAGAGTTCTAATACTCTTTCTATTAGTATCTCTACTTCATTCTTAATCTCAGCTAATTTCTCAAAGGTCTTAGATTTGTACTTCATAAAGTACATGTATCCATACCTAGAGACATCATCTTTGAAATAATGAAGTAGAAATATTCTTCTTTAGCCTTATTCGATATGGGCTAACATACATCTAGATGTACGAGTTCTAATAACTCATTAACCCATTCTCCATGTCTATATAAAGCTAAAGTGTAGATTGATCTAAATCAACCTATTTCCTCTTAAAAGGAGTAATCACACATAACATGAGAGCTAACATGATTAAATAATTTATTAAGCTCCCATTAGCAAACACTTTGCCATTTATTCTTTTAGAATATCTATCAATTCCATAGCTTAGAATAAATCAACATTTATTCAAGCAGGAAATCATATAATGTTCTTGTAGAAAGATATAATAGTAATCTTAATTATTAAGATATTTCCATAAGGCTGTTAAAGAATTGTACCTCCCACTAATAATGATGCAACTTTTGCACCATTTCATATGTAGGTCAACATCTTCTTTATTAAGCCTTCATTTACTTGTCATCATCTACAACTCCTTATAGATCTAAGATACATATCTGGTATCTCATACCATTAGATGCATCCATAGTATCTAATATTATGATATACACATATAGTATCTAATACTATTAAGTGTATATTTAAAACAAGTAAATGTCAATGACTTGGATACATGAAGCTTCTCAAGCTCCACCTTTGCATTATGTACAATACACTTTGTAGTTCCTCTTCCACTTACCATCATCATGATAATGTAAGAATTCTGTCTTATTCTGGCTTTATTATCTTGACCACCTTCTTTTACTATTAACTATCTCCTATTTATATCTAATGATTTTACTTCTTTCTATTGGTCTCACCAACAAGAAGTAATTAAGATGTATTGTTATTCTAACTTTCCCTTAGTAAGCTCATCACTATGAGCCATGATAGATCTCATATCCATCAATCCATGTTGTCTCTACAATTTATATCTCACAGAGACTAACATCTAGTTTAAGGCAAACAATGCGTCTTGTCTATAAAATAAGATCTTATCTCCCTTTCACATCATTAGATAATTTAGGAGACACCTACTTCTCAAGTAGGATAGTTAATTGGTCAACTATGAGAACAATTCTCTTAGTTCTAAATCGGTTTAAGAAGTGTGAGCCATTAAGCTATTTGACATCTAGTATGCCATACCAATGGTGGTTTTATTATCGTTTTCTACAACTGAGATATAATTTTATCAAAATAACATTGCAGACATTCATTAAAATTAAGATATGGTCTTTCATCCTCATTTATGCTCCCACTAATTTTCGACGAATTTGCATAACCCTCATTAGGCAAAGACGGGATATCATGATGAAATCCTAGTGGGGACTAAGACCCTATTAACCGTATGGTGATGACCTTGTGGTAGCACAACAAATCACCCCATACTTAATAGGTAGGCAACTATTGCCAGTTGCAACTCTTGCAACTCTTAGTCATTTAGCCTCTAGAGTTATGACCTTGTGGTAGCACAACAAGCCATATACTCTAGTTAGGTCAAACCCGCTTGTTACGTTATGAGAATGGATTCTTCACACAGCCCTTGTGGTAGCATAACAAAGCTATGCAAATGGTCCACCCCAAGGTTCGGCAAATGCCTTAGCCATGATCATCAATCCCTTGCTGAATGAGTCTTGTGGTAGCACAACAAACCCATCCAATCTAAGATTGGCTCATCAAGACCATAACAACAGAAGGCTACGTGAGTCATTCTTAATGTTACACGTTTATCAACCTAATTATGACAATGAGGGATTTTATTTTAGTCTCATCAATAATATGTGCTAAGTATATATATAATACCTTTGGAATATCATATATCTAAGGTATAACGTGTAGCACACATCCACATATCAAATATGCACAAAATCAGGTGATCATAGACTTAACCCTAAACATGCACCTTAGGCACCCCTATAGGTGCAAATCCTTGCTTCAGATGCTTGAGTTGGCATGCTCCCACTTCAAAAGGGTGCTTCTCCAAGTGGTCCCACTCTCCAACCTTCCATGAACCGGCTTCTAACTCTTACAAGCGGCTTAAGGGTATGCAGACCCACAAATGTACATAACTTAATAAGAAACCTTGGTTTTAACCAAGGGGAGTACATTAATGGAGGGAGGTAGATTGTACAATCATATTGTATAGAGAGAGGAGGCACACACAGGCCTCATTTAATAACATAACCAACATAATTAAAAGCAATCACAAGTCAAGCACAATTAAGTCCATGATCACCTCCATACACACACTAACATTCATCACATGAATATAGAGTGCATACGTGATAATTATATAAGATATATCATACATACCAGCATAAAATTATATAATTTATTTTGAAATTCTCAATTTCATGCATATCGAATTTTCATGAAATAAATAACATGAAAATAACATTACAACAACATATAAACAATTTATATGAAATGAACATACAAAACTAAACTATTTAGAACATTCATGCATTCCCAATGCTGTGCAAGGTCAGAAATTAATGCCCAATTTATATTCGGTAAAATCTCATTTTACAGAATTATTTAAGATACTACTTATATAAGTTAAACCTTTAAAACAATTTTAAAGTTTAACCATGAGTGAATCTATGTAAATAGGACTTAAAATTATCTAACATGCCATTAAACACTTTAAAACATGTTAAATAATATTATAGAATTTTTCAGAATTTTATGAATTTTTTTGGCAATTTTTCAGATTTTTTTATGATTTTAAACAACTTAAAATCAATAAATAAAGGATCTGGCGCATTGCACCCCATATGGCGGCGCACTGCGCCCGTCCGGCATGCGCCACCATTGCGCCCGGGTGCTGGCGCATTGCGCTGCAGCGGCGGCAGCGGCATCTGCGCCGCCTGTGCGCCCGATCGTGCGCGCGCGGTCGCCTGCGCGAGGTCCTGGTCAAACTGGAGTTTGACCCCGATTTAGATCCGGGTCCGCATCGGATCCTTTCAACTCCTCCCGATAAGGCCGCGGCCGGTGCACTATTCATCCGGGAGGAGAGTTTCCATAAAATCAGGTCTCTATCTCCCTATCCCAGACTCTGAAAAATCCGAAAAAATATGCGTTGGAATCCTTATCAAATAAGGAATCCAAAAAAGTTAGCCTCATATCCAGGAAAAATCCCAACCAACTGAAAAATGAGGAATAAGAGGTGGCAGTCACTGAGATTCCGTAGCAGAAATCTCCATTTTGAAACGAGAATACCTCCTTATCCCGGAAGCCAAATATTCTCTAAAAATATAATTTATAATCCTCATCAAATGTCGTTTATAAATATGTATATATCCTTTCATAGAAAAATTCTCTATCAATGGGAAATCTGGAAGAAACAGGTCGGCGCCTCCAGACTCCGCAGAACCCTAGTTCGTCGGAAAACTCAAAAATTCTCTCCCTCCGCCGCCGTTCAAAGCTGGATATCAAAGGAAAAGGTTAGGTAATCATATTAAACATCTCCTAAAATTTTTCCAAGCCTCAATTTCTTCTGTGGACGGAGATTTCACAAAATTCCCAAATCCGGGTGTCAGTTCGGGCATGACAGAAACACCAAATTTTGACGTTTCTCCCGAACACTACAGAGATCCAAAATTTAAACAGTTTATGGAGTTGGAAAGCCCTATATCACTAGATTATACCAGAGCCAACCAATATTTTATCCAAGTTACATACAGATTATGGTGGCCTCGACAAAACAGACATTTGCACAGATTCAGGAACACATAAATAACATGAAATAATATCGATTCGACATCGGTTTTGACCGAGACTTGAACCTGGCTCTGATAACACTATATGTAATCGTGCATAAAAATTTGGTGCATTGGAAGCGACGATTCCTATGGATTCCTTTAGAATCCGTCTCAATAAGAACCGAACGACGAAAACTGAAAATCGATCAAATCAGGTTCGAATATACCTGATAGGGTTTCATATTATCCCATGGAGAGGAAGGATATGAGCTTATTAATGTCTTCAAACTGTTCAAGTGTCCAGTCTCCAGCAGTATCCACACGAACTTCATCCACAGCACGTTCTCCCTTAACGCTGGCCTCGAGAACTCTTCCCGAACGGAGCTCCATCGACCATGGACACCTTCTAGAGAGAGGAGGAGGTAGGGAGAAGGCTAGGGACGTGGTTTTCACCCTTGGCTTGATTGGGTTTGTCGGAAACTATTAGTATTTATAGAGAATTATGGAATTTTTCATAAAAACCCAAAATCTCTATAAATTACGCCCTTACCCCTGTACTTGTGGATAAGTCCTTTTGTATGTGACCCACTAGGCCCAATAGCCTATTTGGTTGAGACTTAAATAAAACAGAACAATTCTATTTAATTTAATTAAATCTATTATCCGATAACAGATTAATCGGCCTACCGATCATGAAGGGTACAAGCCACATCTCTTGATCCCAAATGGCTATGGGGATAATCTCATCTCCATTGAGCCTTTCCATCATCAATTACCACATGGATATAGACCCTCATCCATCCAATGTCCCAGTCGGAAAAGAGTACGGCATCGACTATCAACTCCTTTGTGTACCGACTCTATAGGATCTTGTACTCTGAATTGGATTAATTGAAAAACTCCTTTTTCCAATTATCCTATCTACCCTGGCCAGGGATTTAAAGTACTATCCCATATGACATTCACTCTCACTTACCGAGAGTGGACGATTCCTTGTTGTCCGCTCAATTGCCTCCATCGAGTTTTCCTTGTACCTGATCCATCGCTATACTGGACCATCTAAATGGTGATCCATAAGTCAATGGTCAAAGCACAAGTTCCACCCAACAAGTTATCTTTGGCGACTCAGGTCAAAGGTCCAACCATGCAACCGTGATGATAGAAAACCCTGATAGACACTTCGGTAAGATACCATTCAGGGTTTCTAATTCGGTCAGTTTAGTGAACTCATTAAACTAATGAGCACCTGTATGTGTATCTCAGTGTCTCCACACTAATGACTAATGAGATCGGTCGTCCTCATCACATGAGAAGACATCACATACACTAGTCTATCCAGATCCTTGATGTCCCGTCTCAAGTATCCTATGACTAGGAACATTTAGATCAAATACCTCTAGATGATCAATCTCATTATCATGATCTCATCATGATTTAATCATCATTGTATTTGATCAAGGACTTCATTATGATATTCGCATCTAATAAGAGCTTATAATGAAAATTTGCCTAATTAATTGAATAAGATATATCTAGAAATGTCAAATCATATCATATATGATTGACTTGTAGGACATACATTTCTATCATAAATGACCCAGGACGCTTGAAATACCTCTAACCAAGCCAACAAACTGTTTCTTCAAAGGAGGAGCCATCCTGGGTGTTGATAAGATGTTTTGGTTGTCCTATGGGTTGTTTATATAGGGTGGATCGGTCCTAGTTTGAATCAAAATTGGATCTGGATCAAAAACAAAAATCGGATCGAACGCGCTCCCAAAGTGGGGGCGCATAGGCCACATCCCCGAACTGAGGGCGTGGTGACCGCGCCCCCGATTCGAGGGCACGTTCGGTTAAATTCATAAAAAATCCACCAAAAATTCAAGAAAAATAAAAGAATCATGAACATTTGCAAAAAAATTGATAAATCAAGTTGGTTCATGTTTTGTCTTTTTTAAGGCATAGTGGACGTCATTGTCCCTTTGGAACAAATATTTTGATGATTGTCGAGAATTGCTCATGGAAACAGAAGAATGGACCATGGGAAACCCCCATGAGGTGCCGACTAACATATAAGTTGTTAGTCATATATTATTATTTATTTATTATTGTTGAAGATCGTAGGTGTGAAGATGACCAGACCCGAGATCTCCTTCATCAAAATCTATGACGGTTTGGTCATCCTTCGTGTTTGCGGATAAGCCAAAATTGTGTAGTGAGAGACGATGGTTCCCAACTGTGTATCTTAACCTCACAAACAATCTATATCTACAACTAATTGTTAAACAAGTCTTGTTTTGTTTTTTTTTGAACCCAGCATGCATCATGTAGTATTAGTCTCATTGCATTTTGCATTGTCATTGCATACATCTCATCATGATCATCACCTTCTCACGATGACCTCTAAATCTCACCGGGTGCACTCTTCCATCATTTGCCTCAATTCTGATCTTTTCTATATCCCACCATGTTCGTTAATCCCATCGTGTCCGTGTTCGATAATCCTATCGTGCCCATCATCTATCGTAATCACCTTGTGTCCTTCAACATCTTTCATCTCTACCCCACCACGGCCGTCGCAACACTTTCTTGCTATTCATCCCACCATGGCAATCACCTTATCCCACCATGGGCATCTATTTGATCATCATTCTAGTGCCACCGATATCCTCACGGTCCATTTAGCTTAAATGTTTGCCTTATGGAATTCAAGGTCATTCCATTCCGAATCAAATCATGCCTTTTGGAAGACTTAAACAAATCTAAGAGCTTGAATATGCTCGATTAGTATTCTTTTATTTTACAAAATAAATCTCTTTTTAAAACTTTAGCCTATCACAGTACAGGAACACTGCAAAGATCAGGTTCTTGGCTGATGGTGAACCTACGAACCCATGATTCGGGGACTCCCCACCACATTGAAGGTTGGCTACTCTTCTCTTGTGCCCATGGCACATCTTTTACCAATCGTATGTAAGAAGGCTTGATGAAAAGTGGCAGTATTCCAAGAAACTTGTGTAGATTCTTCTTGCCGAACATGGTCGATAAGCATGGCTATATCTACACCTTGATGCCACCTTTTCAATCCTTCGCTATTTCACTCCACTCCATTCTATTATGATTCATTTCGCCTCACTATATTTCTTTACATTTCACTTCGCTACATACCATTCCCTTGCAAGGTCGACATCAAGGCGAGGCAAGCTATAGACATGCCAATTTGGCCTTATTTGGGGCTTAAATTCTTATTCCATTGGCAATAGTCTTTATCTGACCATTATCAGATCAGGATCACCTTTTGGAGAAGAGCCAAGGGCGTCAGTGAAGAGCTGCATGAGTTGAGAATGAACCAAAGGTTTCTGAAATAATAACGTAACCTTCAAGCGAGAACTGTGCATTAATTGTAAAAACATGAAGCCTGCTCAATGACCGACCCTTAATGATCCATAATTGAAGGTTTTGGAAGTCCTGCGTGAGTTCTGCAATATTCGAGGTTTCTGACAACTCATTTCTGCAGTCGCATGTTTATAACAGCTTTCATCACAACTTTCCGATCCATACCATTGCGGCTATCCCAAACTGCGTGTTAGGTCTTTCCAGTCGTCACCTGGCCTTTCTACATCCTCCAGGTTGACCACTAGCCATATACACCAACCGGTGCTATAGAGCTGTTTCGGTCGATTTTAGAGTTTTTCAGTTATTCCTGACTTTTTCAAGGTTCGTTTCATGTTTACTAAGTTATTCTTGGCTTTTTCGATGATTTCGAGTTTTCCAATCATACTGGACTAGTTTTGTCCTCGTTTTAAGTCATCCCAAGCTGTCCCTAGGCTCCTTGACCGAAACGTGCCTTTTCGGATTAGCGCCTCACTTTTTGGTATTTCGTAGAAGGGTAAACTAGTAGTCAAAGCCCCGTACGAAAGTCTCAAGAGTCATACCAGCTGGTTTACCAACTTGATGAGCTGTGATTGAGAGTCCTCTTTACAACGCAACAAACGTGAGTCGAATTTGACGTTCTGTTTGCAAACTACGGCTTGCGAAACAAGTGCGCGCAGGAGAGAGAGTGTACTGCGCCCTCAGACCGGGGGTGTGGTCACTGCGCCCTCAGAGTGAGGGTGCGACCTGCGTGCCCTTAGACCAAGGATGCAGTGAGCACGCCCCGGTCTAAGGGCACGGTCAATTTTAGAAACCGGAAATCGCCCTGTTTTGGACCATTTAAACCGGATTTGAAAAGTTTCCCGCACTCAAAAAATGCTTATTTTGACCGTGCCCCTGAGTCGGGGGCGCATTCGTTGTGTCAAGTATATTTTTAAGAATTTTCTAGAATTTTTGGATAGTTTTTAGAAGTAACGCACCAAACACACCCTTGA
>CM069921.1:40204223-40293804 GCA_036172225.1 Cryptocoryne crispatula var. balansae
CGAGTCACCTAGGTGACCTGGCAGTGGGGTTCATCTTCCCCTCCGCAGTTCATTTTTGGGTCATTTTTCTCGGACATACTTTGTTTATCGGAAAACTCAGAGTATCTTCTAAGGAAACATGAATCTTAAGCTCCTCAAATAGGCAAAATTTGCATGTCTACAACCATCGAGGGATATTTATAGAGCATAAGAATGTGAAAATGGGGAGAAATTTGGAAAAATCACTCGGGGTTCGTAAAATTGTGCCGATCGTGAAACTACTAAAAATAATTTCAATCCGACATCCAAATTTGCCATGAAAATTTTTGTAAATAAAATTTCTCTTTTAATTTCCACTAAAAAATCTCTCTTTACACGTAACTTTGAATGTCTCGCATTCTAAAATAGCTTCAGACATATTGCTTCTTTTTATCATCAGTAGTTAACATTTTTTGGGTAATAGGAGAAAAAATTCTATGCATTTCTTATTTAGCAACAAATGGTTAAAAATATATTTTTCGTGTCCAAAATTGACAAAAATGGTAAAATTTTCAAAAGGCGCCATGTTGTTCGTAAAATTGAGCCAATCAAGGAGTCACCGAAAGAAAATTCATCGGACTCACGGTTGTGCTCAAAAATTAGTTAAACAAAAAGACACTTTAAAATCTATGGAAAATACTTCATTTGTTATTAAAAAACATCCATGGAGTTGAAAAGTAACAAAGCAAATTCATCATAATTGTCCACACTTGTCGCTAAATTTTCTAAAACAAAATGAATTTTCATTGAATTTTCACCCAAACTTGCTTTATAAAAATTCATTATTTATTCAAAAATAAAAAAGTTTTCTAAAAAATATGAACTCTGGAAAGGGAACCCTTGGGCAAACAAAATCTTCAGCTCGAAGATGTAATGACACTTCGATCGTGGTCTTCTTTGATCAAGAGACCGGGCGGCACACTCGACTCGTCTCCTACAAGGCGACCGGGCCGAAATCGCCTTCTTCTCGTTGTCTACGACTATGCAGAACCAAGTTTCCGCCCTTGATGGGTGGCAGGTGGGACAAATTGGGCAACTCATGGCGAGACAAATCCGATTTGAGAATGGCGGCGGTGGGCATTGTACAACACAAAAGTCGAACCGGTGATCAAGCGGAGGTCCACGCCGGGTGCAAAGCACATCCGGAAATCCTTCTACGTCACGACAACATAAGAGAGTGCAGAAGCCGAAAAGGTTCATGGAGGCAAAACATGCATGCCACTCCTCCGGTCTCTTCTTCACTAAAGTACATCCGTTAGCAACGCTCTACAAGCCGAGCATAGCGACATATGCGTACAAGGGGCTGTGCCGAAAGAATTGGGATTTGGTAGTCACCTCACTGGCCGGATCAAACATAAAGTGGTGATTGGCTCAGCAAGCCAGTAGGAGAGCACTACCAAAAGGAGGACGATCCACACAAGTTGCGGCCAGTCAGTAGTACAAGAAGCCGAGAACCGAAGGACCAAGCCGCGTGCCGCTCTAGATGTCATTGATGTATGAAAGCTGATCAGACTTTAAGAAGCCATCCTCTACAGGGAACAAGAACACCATGGCAAGGCAAGCCACGAATCCTTTCGCACCTCTCAAGATCCGGTCCTCGTCCATGCTGGGAGCTGTCAAAAAAGAAATTTTCCAGGTTGCCAACTTGAGAATACTGATTCGTTAGCCAGCCAACAAGGAACCAATCTGCCCAACCTCGACGAAACCCTATAGGAACTCCAAGCTAGAGAGAGACCCAAAAAGAATGAACATACCATCAGTTTCTCCCTTCCGAGTCCGGGGAAGGCCAAGAAGGAGCTCCACCTCTCAGAACAATTGTACACTCGAAGTCGCTAAACACGAATGTGTGGGTGTCGGGATGCAGCATCTCAACAACAGCCCCTATAAACCTGAAGTCGAGTGAATAGTTGGAATACTACTTAGCATGGATCAAGAGTCTGGTCAAGCCCCAGCCTCGAAGGGTCACTCTGACCAACAAGTCAAGGATGTCAAGCAAGCCAATAAGTCAAGGAGGAGAGTAATATCGGTGAGGCCCTGGGAAGCTTGGGTAATCCTACCTCGAAACAGGAGGTAAGAGGGAAGAACATTGAAGAAAATAAAAAAGGGGTATGAAAGCTAAAATTGGCAGCAAACTCACCAAGTTAGTACTGATTCTGGCCTTCAAATTGTAAGGAATTGTGCATAAAAATTGATGTAGCGGAAGCGATGATTCCTATGGGTTCCTTTAGAATCCGTCTCAATCAGAACCGAACGACGAAAACCAAAAACCGATCAAATCGGGTTCGAATATACCTGATAGGGATTCATATTATCCCATGGAGAGGAAGGAGATGAGCTTCTTAAGCTCTTAAAACTGTTTAAGTGTCCGATCTCCGCGAGTATCCACACGAACTTCATCCACAGCAGGTTCTCCCTTAACGCCGGCCTCGAGAACTCTTCCCGAATGGAGCTCCATCGACCATGGACACCTTCTAGAGAGAGGAGGAGGAGGTAGGGAGAAGTCTAGGGACATGGTTTTCATCCTTGGCTTGATGGGGTTTGGCTGAAACCATTAGTGTTTATAGAGAATTATGGAATTTTTTATAAAAACTCAAAATCTCCATAAATTACGCCCTTCCCCCTGTATTTGTGGATAAGTCCTTTTGTGTGTGAACCACTAGGCCCAATAGCCTATTTGGTTGAGGCATAAATAAAATAGAACAATTCTATTTAATTTAATTAAATCCATTATCCGGTAACAGATTAATCGGCCTACCGACTGCCGAAGGGTACAAGCCACATCCCATGATCCCAAATGGCTATGGGGATAATCTCATCTCCATTGAGCCTTTCCATCATCAGTTACCACATGGATATAGACTCTCATCCATCCAATGTCCCACGAAAAGAGTACGGCATCGATCGTCAACTCCTTAGTGTACCGACTCTATAGGATCCTGTACTCGGAATTGGATCAATTGGAAAACTCCTTTTTCCAATTATCCTATCTACCCTGGCCAGGGATTTAGAGTACTATCCCATAGGACATTCACTCTCACTTACCGAGAGTGGACGATTCCTTGTTGTCCGCACAATTGCCTCCATCGGGTTTTCCTTGTACCCGATCCATCGATATACTAGACCATCTAAATGGTGATCCATAAGTCAATGGTCAAAGCACAAGTTCCACCCAACAAGGCATCTTTGGCGACTCTGGTCAAAGGTCCAACCATGCAACCGTGATGATAAAAAACCCTGATAGACAGTTCTGTTAGATACCATTCAGGGTTTCTAATTTGGTCAGTTCAGTGAACTCATTCAACTAATGAGCACCTGTATGTGTATCTCAGTGTCTCCACACTAATGACCAATGAGATCGGTCATCCTCATCACATGAGAAGACATCACATACACTAATCTATCCGGATCCTTGATGTCCCGTCTCAAGTATCTTATGACTAGGAACATTTAGATCAAATACCTCTAGATGATCAATCTCATTATCATGATCTTATCATGATTTAATCATCATTGTATTTGATTAAGGACTTCATTATGATATTCGCATCTAATAAGAGCTTATAATGAAGATTTGCCTAATTAATTGAATAAGATATATTTAGAAATGTCAAATCATATCATATATGATTGGCTTGTTGGACATACATTTCTATCGGTCTCCCATCGGCACTAAAGCCAATCACCCATCCGTCGATTTGTATCACCTCGCGGTGAAGCTCAAACACTCTTTGAGTAAATCGCTAGCCGCTAGTGGATCCGCAATGTTATTAATGGTAGATACTTTATCTTTAATTATATCTCTATAAGCTGCAATCTCTCTAATTGTATGGTATCGCCACGTAAGTTCTAAAACTTCGATGAGACATCGACTCTACTCCATTGTTTTCTCAAAACAATGATACACTTTCAGTCGAAGATTGGGACAATCCCATATCAAGTATGTAGATGAAAAACTTCATCTAGACTACTTCTCAAGTAGTGTGCAACCACTATGTAAACTTGTTTACATATGTTGTAAAATTTATAGTGTTCTATCGCATAGAACTCTTCCAGCTCACTGCACCACCATTATTCTGACTTAATATCAAACTTATTTGATTATAAGCTTGTGTTTGTAAAACTACAAGACTTCAAATCTTATCCTTCAGTGTATAGAGATACATTCTCAGTGCTTCTCAAGTACCAAATGATATATTTCTAAACTATCCAGTGACTCTCACTTGGATCTTCTTGATGAATGCTCATAACACTTAGAGCATTTATCACAACATATACGTAGCATCACATAAATGATAGACCCTTTGACTAAGGCATAAGGGCTCTATTCATGAGATCCCCTTATCTCTCAAGAAGTCTACAAAGACAACACTTTAGAGAGATCAACTCCACACCTCATAGGTAAGAAACCTATCTTGGAGTTTATCATGTCAAACCCTTTGACTATGGTGACTACGTACATTAACTGAGCATTGATTTTAGAACTATCTCCATAGATCTTAAAACCCAAATTGTGTTTGGAGGATCAATTTGATAGCTAGGTTCACTTATGATAACACACCTACTTCATTCTCAATGAGTAGTATGTCATCAACATAAAATGTCAAGAAAGTAACAGCACTCCCACTTATCTTGTTGAATACACAAGGCTCCTCTTCGTTCTTAACGAAGTCATAAGATTTAATCTCATTAAACCTTATATATGATCTATGGGAAGTTTTACTTCGGTCCATAAATGAACTTAATACACACTCTTATTGGATGTTATTGGGACTTGATTCCCTATAGTTATATCACATACACTGTTCCTCAAAAATACCTTAGAGGAACACTATCTTAACATCCAATTAGCTTATCTCATAATCATAGAGTGTAACAATTAAAATCCAAATGGATTAATCCGTGGAATAGGTAAAAGATCTCATCATAGTCAACCATTTGACTTCGATGATATCCTTTTCAACTATTCTCACCTTTGAAGGTATCTACCTTCTAATCCACTCCAATCTATTCTTTAATGATCCATTTATTCCTTATGTATACTATATCCTTAGGTGGATCTATCAAGTTCTAAACTTGATTAGAATAGATACAAATTATATTGGATTGTATTGTCTCTTCCCATTTTAGAATCAATATCTCATATTGGTTCTATATAGATCCTAGGATCAATATCATTATTATCTTATGCCTCATTTCATCTATCAGAGATATGTCTCACATATCTCTTAGGTTGAATGGACACAAATAAAGACCTATGATTTGTCCTTGTGTAATTATTAACTAGCACCTTAATAGAAGTGTTATTGGTTTGTGGGACTGAAACATCTTCCATATATACCTTGCTCCCACTATCTTTCTTAAGAAGGAACTTTTCCTTTAGAAATATAGTGAGCTTAGCAACACATACCCTTGTTCATAAGGGTCGTATATTAATATCCGAAGTTTCCTTAGGATATCCCACAAGACAACACTTCATAGTCTTATATTCCAACTTGTTAGAGTTATACTTCTTCACCAGGTCGTACATTCTCGAAACCTTAACTTGCTTAAGGTCAAGTCTTAACCCCTTTTTTCATATCCTATATGGAATAATCATAACAAACTTAGAAGGTACCTATTAAGATCAAGTGGTTATAACGAGTACTTAACCAAAAATAGACAAAGAGGAAATTTGCAAAGCTTCTCATTGTTCATATTATGTTTTACATAATATGACTTCTCATTTTAGCTACTTAATTAAGCTAAAATGTGTAAAGAGGTGTCCATTAGATTCTATTATCCTCAATTATATGTAAATTATGTACTTAAGTATTCCCCTCCTTGATCTCATCAAAGAGTTCTAATACTCTTTCTATTAGTATCTCTACTTCATTCTTAATCTCAGCTAATTTCTCAAAGGTCTTAGATTTGTACTTCATAAAGTACATGTATCCATACCTAGAGACATCATCTTTGAAATAATGAAGTAGAAATATTCTTCTTTAGCCTTATTCGATATGGGCTAACATATATCTAGATGTACGAGTTCTAATAACTCATTAACCCATTCTCCATGTCTATATAAAGCTAAAGTGTAGATTGATCTAAATCAACCTATTTCCTCTTAAAAGGAGTAATCACACATAACATGAGAGCTAACATGATTAAACAATTTATTAAGCTCCTACTAGCAAACACTTTGCCATTTATTCTTTTAGAATATCTATCAATTCCATAGCTTAGAATAAATCAACATTTATTCAAGCAGGAAATCATATAATGTTCTTGTAGAAAGATATAATAGCAATCTTAATTATTAAGATATTTCCATAAGGCTGTTAAAGAATTGCACCTCCCATTAATAATGATGCAACTTTTGCACCATTTCATATGTAGGTCAACATCTTCTTTATTAAGTCTTCATTTACTTGTCATCATCTACAACTCCTTATAGATCTAAGATACATATCTAGTATCTCATACCATTAGATGCATCCATAGTATCTAATATTATGATATACACATAAAGTATCTAATACTATTAAGTGTATATTTAAAACAAGTAAATGTCAATGACTTGGATACATGAAGCTTCTCAAGCTCCACCTTTGCATTATGTACAATACACTTTGTTGTTTCTCTTCCACTTACCATCATCATGATAATGTAAGAATTCGTCTTATTCTCAAGCTTTATTATCTTGACCACCTTCTTTTACTATTAACTATCTCCTATTTATATCTAATGATTTTACTTCTTTCTATTGGTCTCACCAACAAGAAGTAATTAAGATGTATTGTTATTCTAACTTGCCCTTAGTAAGCTCATCAGTATGAGCCATGATAGATCTCATATCCATCAATCCATGTTGTCTCTACAATTTATATCTCACAGAGACTAACATCTAGTTTAAGGCAAACAATGTGTCTTGTCTATAAAATAAGATCTTATCTCCCTTTCACATCATTAGATAATTTAGGAGACACCTACTTCTCAAGTAGGATAGTTAATTGGTCAACTATGAGAACAATTCTCTTAGTTCTAAATCGGTTTAAGAAGTGTGAGCCATTAAGCTATTTGACATCTAGTATGCCATACCAATGGTGGTTTTATTATCGTTTTCTACAACTGAGATATAATTTTATCAAAATAACATTGCGTACATTCATTAAAATTAAGATATGGTCTTTCATCCTCATTTATGCTCCCACTAATTTTCGACAAATTTGCATAACCCTCATTAGGCAAAGACGGGATATCATGATGAAATCCTAGTGGGGACTAAGACCCTATTAACCGTATGGTGATGACCTTGTGGTAGCACAACAAATCACCCCATACTTAATAGGTAGGCAACTATGACTAGTTGCAACTCTTGTAACTCTTAGTCATTTAGCCTCTAGAGTCATGATCTTGAGGTAGCACAACAAATCATAAACTCTAGTTAGGTCAAATCCACTTGTTACGTTATGAGAATGGATTCTTCACACAGCCCTTGTGGTAGCATAACAAAGCCATGCAAATGGTCCACCCCAAGGTTCGGAAAATGCCTTAGCCATGATCATCAATCCCTTGCTGAATGAGTCTTGTGGCAGCACAACAAACCCATCCAATCTAAGATTGGCTCATCAAGACCATAACAACGGAAGGCTACGTGAGTCATTCTTAATGTCACACGTTTATCAACCTAATTATGACAATGAGGGATTTTATTTTAGTCTCATCAATAATATGTGCTAAGTATATATAATACCTTTGGAATATCATATATCTAAGGTATAACCTGTAGCACACATCCACATATCAAATATGCACAAAATCAGGTGATCATAGATTTAACCCTAAGCATGCACCTTAGGCACCCCTATAGGTGCAAATCCTTGCTTCAGTATGCTTGAGGTGGCATGCTCCCACTTCGGAAGGGTGGTTCTCCAAGTGGTCCCCCACTCCAACCTTCCACGAACCGGCTTCTAACTCTTACAAGCGGCTTAAGGGTATGCAGACCCACAAATGTATATAACTTAATAAGAAACCTTGGTTTTAACCAAGGGGAGTACATTATTGGAGGGAGGTAGATTGTACAATCAGATTGTATAGAGAGAGGAGGCACACACAGACCTCATTTAATAACATAACCAACATAATTAAAAGCAATCACAAGTCAAGCACAATTAAGTCCATGATCACCTCCATACACACACTAACATTCATCACATGAATATAGAGTGCATACGTGATAATTGTGTGAGATATATCATACATATCAGCATAAAATTATATAATTTATTTTGAAATTCTCAATTTCATGCATGTTGAATTTTCATGAAATAAATAACATGAAAATAACATTACAACAACATATAAACAATTTATATGAAATGAACATACAAAACTAAACTATTTAGAACATTCATGCATTCCCAATGTTGTGCAAGGTCAGAAATTAATGTCCCAATTTATATTCTGTAAAATCTCATTTTACAGAATTAATTAAGATATTACTTATATAAGTTAAACTTTTAAAACAATTTTAAAGTTTAACCATGAGTGAATCTATGTAAATAGGACTTAAAATTATCTAACATGTCATTAAACACTTTAAAACATGTTAAATAATATTATAGAATTTTTCAGAATTTTTTTGGCAATTTTTCATATTTTTATATGATTTTAAACAATTTAAAATCAATAAATAAAGGATCTGGCGCATTGCACCCCGTATGGCGGCGCACTGCGCCCGTCCGGCATGCGCCTGGGTGCTGGCGCATTGCGCTGTGGCGGAGGCAGCGGCATCTGCACCGCCTGTGCACCCGCGCGTGCGCGAGGTCCTGGTCAAACTGGAGTTTGACCTGATTTAGATCTGGGTCCGCATCGGATCCTTTCATCTCCGCCCGATAAGGCCGCGGCCGGTGCACTATTTATCCGGGAGGAGAATTTCCATAAAATCAGGTCTCTATCTCCCTATCCCGTACTCTGAAAAATCCAAAAAAATATGCGTTGAAATCCTTATCGAATAAGGAATCCAAAAAAGTTAGCTTCATATACAGGAAAAATCCCAATCAACCTAAAAATGAGGAAGAAGAGGCGGCAGTCACTGAGATTCCGTAGCAGAAATCTCCATTTTGAAACGAGAATACCTCCTTATCCCGGAAGCCAAATATTCTCTAAAAATATAATTTATAATCCTCATCAAATGTCGTTTCTAAATATGTATATATCACTTCATAGAAAAATTATCTATCAATGGTAAATCAGGAAGAAACATGTCGGCGCCTCCGTACTCCGCGGAACCCTAGTTCCTCGGAAAACTCAAAATTCTCTCCTTCCGCCGCCGTTCAAAGCTAGATATCAAAGGAAAAGGTTAGATAATCATATTAAACATCTCCTAAAAATTTTCCAAGCCTCAATTTATTATGTGGACGGATATTTCACAAAATTCCCAAATCCGAGTGTCGGTTCGGGCATGACAGAAACACCAACTTTTGATGTTTCTCCCGAACACTACAGAGATAAAAAATTTAAACAGTTTATGGAGTTGTAAAGCCCTATATCACGAGATTCTACCAGAGCCAACCAATCTTTTATCTAAGTTACATACAGATTATGGTGGCCTCGACAAAACAGACATTTGCACAGATTCAGGCACACATAAATAACATGAAATAATATCCATTCGACGTCGTTTTTGACCGAGACTTGAACCTCGGCTCGATAACACTATATGTAATCGTGCATAAAAATTTGATGCAGCGGAAGCGACGATTCCTATGGGTTCCTTTAGAATCCGTCTCAATCAGAACCGAACGACGAAAACCAAAAACCAATCAAATCGGGTTCGAATATACCTGATAGGGATTCATATTATCCCATGGAGAGTAAGGAGATGAGCTTCTTAAGCTCTTAAAACTATTTAAGTGTCCGATCTGCAGTAGTATCCACACGAACTTCATCCACAGCAGGTTCTCCCTTAACGCCGGCCTCGAGAACTCTTCCCGAACGGAGCTCCATCGACCATGTACACCTTCTAGAGAGAGGAGGAGGAGGTAGGGAGAAGTCTAGGGACGTGATTTTCACCCTTGCCTTGATTGGGTTTGGCTGAAACCATTAGTGTTTATAGAGAATTATGGAATTTTTTATAAAAACTCAAAATCTCCATAAATTATGCCCTTACCCCTGTATTGGTGGATAAGTCCTTTTGTGTGTGACCCACTAGGCCCAATAGCCTATTTGGTTGAGGCATAAATAAAATAGAACAATTCTATTTAATTTAATTAAATCCATTATCCGGTAACAGATTAATCGGCCTACCGATCATGAAGGGTACAAGCCACATCCCATGATCCCAAATGGCTATGGGGATAATCTCATCTCCATTGAGCCTTTCCATCATCAGTTACCACATGGATATAGACTCTCATCCATCCAATGTCCCAGTCCGAAAAGAGTACGGCATCGACTGTCAACTCCTTAGTGTACCGACTCTATAGGATCATGTACTCTGAATTGGATCAATTGGAAAACTCCTTTTTCCAATTATCCTATCTACCCTGGCCAAGGATTTAGAGTACTATCCCATAGGACATTCACTCTCACTTACCGAGAGTGGACGATTCCTTGTTGTCCGCACAATTGCCTCCATCGAGTTTTCCTTGTACCCGATCCATCGATATACTAGACCATCTAAATGGTGATCCATAAGTCAATGGTCAAAGCACAAGTTCCACCCAACAAGGCATATTTGGCGACTATGGTCAAAGGTCCAACCATGCAACCGTGATGATAGAAAACCCTGATAGATAGTTCTGTTAGATACCATTCAGGGTTTCTAATTTGGTCAGTTCAGTGAACTCATTCAACTAATGAGCACCTGTATGTGTATCTCAGTGTCTCCACACTAATGACCAATGAGATCGGTCGTCCTCATCACATGAGAAGACATCACATACACTAGTCTATCCAGATCCTTGATGTCCTGTCTCAAGTATCCTATAACTAAGAACATTTAGATCAAATACCTCTAGATGATCAATCTCATTATCATGATGTCATCATGATTTAATCATCATTGTATTTTATCAAGGACTTCATTATGATATTCGCATCTAATAAGAGCTTATAATGAAAATTTTCCTAATTAATTGAATAAGATATATCTAGAAATGTCAAATCATATCATATATGATTGACTTCTAGGACATACATTTCTATCATAAATGAGCCAGACGCTTGAAATACCTCTAACCAAGCCAACACACTTTTTCTTCAAAGGAGGAGCCATCCTGGGTGTTGGTAAGATGTTTTGGTTATCCTATGGGTTGTTTATATAGGGTGGATCGGTCATAGTTTGAATCAAAATTGGATCTGGATCAAAAACAAAAACTGGGACTGAACGCGCTCCCAAAGTGGGGGCGCATAGGCCACATCCCCGAACTGAGGGCGTGGTGACCGCGCCCCCGATTCGAGGGCGAGTTCGGTTAAATTCATGAAAAATCCACCATAAATTCTTGAAAAATAAAAGAATCATGAATATTTGCAAAAAAATGATAAATCAAGTTGGTTCATGTTTTGTCTTTTTAAGGCCAAGTGGACGTCATTGTCCCTTTGGAACAAATATTTTGTTGATTGTCGAGAATTGCTCATGGAAACAGAAGAATGGACCATGGGAAACCCCCATGAGGTGCCGACTAACATATAAGTTGTTAGTCATATATTATTATTTATTTATTATTGTTGAAGATCGTAGGTGTGAAGATGACCAAACCCGAGATCTCCTTCATCAAAATCTATGACGGTTTGGTCATCCTTCGTATTTGCGGATAAGCCAAAATTGTGTAGTGAGAGACGATGGTTCCCAACTGGGTATCTTAATGTCATAAACAATCTATATCTACAACTAATTGTTAAACAAGTCTTGTTTTGTTGTTTTTTGAACCCAAAGATGCATCATGTAGTATTAGTCTCATTGCATTTTGCATTGTCATTGCATACATCTCATCATGATCATCACCTTCTCACGATGACCTCTAAATCCCACGGGGTGCACTCTTCCATCATTTGCCTCAATTCTGATCTTTTCTATATCCCACCATGTTCGTTAATCCCATCGTGTCCATGTTTGTTAATACCATCGTGTCCGTGTTCGATAATCCTATCGTGCCCATCATCTATCGTAATCACCTTGTTCCCTTCAACATCTTTCATCTCTACCCCACCACGGCCGTCGCAACACTTTCTTGCTATTCATCCCACCATGGCAATCACCTTATCCCACCATGGACATCTATTTGATCATCATTCTAGTGCCACCGATATCCTCACGGTCCATTTAGCTTAAATGTTTGCCTTATGGAATTCAAGGTCATTCCATTCCGAATCAAATCATGCCTTTTGGAAGACTTAAACAAATCTGAGAGCTTGAATATGCTCGATTAGTATTCTTTTATTTTACAAAATAAATCTCTTTTTAAAACTTAGCCCATCACAGTACAGGAACACTGCAAAGATCAGGTTGTTGGCTGATGGTGAACCTACGAACCCATGATTCAGGGACTCCCCACCACATTGAAGGTTGGCTACTCTTCTCTCATGCCCATGGCACATCTTTTACCAATTGGATGTAAGAAGGCTTGATGAAATGTGGCAGTAATCCAAAAAACTTGTGCAGGTTCTCCTTGCTGAATTTGGCCGATGAGTGTGTCTATATCTGCACCTTGATGCCATCTTTTCACTCCATCGCTATTTCACTCTACTCCATTCCATTATGATTCATTTCGCTTCACTACATTTCTTTACATTTCACTTCGCTACATACCATTCCCTTGCAAAGTCGACATCAAGGCGAGGCAAGCTATAGACATGCCAATTTGGCCTTATTTGGGGCTTAAATTCTTATTCCATTGGCAATACTCTTTATTTGACCATTATCAGATCAGGATCACCTTGTGGAGAAGAGCCAAGGGTGTCAGTGTAGAGCTGCATGAGTTGAGAATGAACCAAAGGTTTCTGAAATAATAACGTAACCTTCAAGCAAGAACCGTGCATTAATTGTGGAAACATGAATCCTGCTCAATGACCGACCCTTAATGATCCATAATTGAAGGTTTTGGAAGTCCTGCGTGAGTTCTGCAACATTCTAGGTTTCTGACAACTCATTTCTGTAGTCGCATGTTTATAACAGCTTTCATCACAACTTTCCGATCCATACCATTGCGGCTATCCCAAACTGCGTGTTAGGTCTTTCCAGTCGTCACCTGGCCTTTCTACATCCTCCGGGTTGACCACTAGCCATATACACCAACCGGTGCTATAGAGCTATTTCGGTCGATTTTAGGGTTTTTCGCTATTCCTGACTTTTCAAGGTTCATTTCACGTTTATCAGGTTATTCTTGGCTTTTTCAATGATTTCGAGTTTTTCAATCATACCGGACTAGTTTTGTCCTCGTTTTAAGTCATCCCAAGCTATCCCTAGGCTCCTTGACCGAAACGTGCCTTTTCGGATTAGCGCCTCACTTTTTGGTATTTCGCAGAAGGGTAAACTAGTAGTCAAAGCCCCGTACGAAAGTCTCAAGAGTCATACCAGTTGGTTTACCAACTTGATGATCTGTGATTGAGAGTCCTCTTTACAACGCAACAAACGGGAGTCGAATTTGACATTCCGTTTGCAAACTACGGCTTGCGAAACAAGTGCGCGCAGGAGAGAGAGTGTACTGCGCCCAAAAACCGGGGGCGTGGTCACTGTGCCCTCAGAGTGAGGGTGCGACCTGTGTGCCCTTAGACCAAGGACGCAGTGAGCACGCCCCGGTCTGAGGGCACGGTCAATTTTAGAAACCCGAAATTGCCCTGTTTTGGACCATTTAAATCGGATTTGGAAAGTTTCCCCCACTCAAAAAATGCTTATTTTGACCGTGCCCCTGAGTCGGGGGCGCATTCGTTGTGTCAAGTATATTTTTAAGAATTTTCTAGAATTTTTGGATAGTTTTTAGAAGTAACACACAAAACACACCCTTGAACTAGGGGCGTGCCTACCACACCCTCAACCTGGGGGACGCAATCGTCTTCTTTCTATGTTTTGCACTGGTTTTGCTTCACCTATAAATTGAAGGCCATTCTTAATGAAACAAGGTTACCCCCGACACCCTAGCACATCCATTGGTTGTCCAAGCTCTCTCCCAAGGCCGTCCTGACGTCCAAATCCAAGCCAACGTCGAGAGATCGATCCTAAAGCGAGAAAGGAGGTTCGATCCATGCTCTCTACATTGATAGATTTCATTGGATTCTGTAGAAGTCTTGGGGGGTCTTTTGTGAAAGTGGTCAACAAAAGATTTCTTCCTATCTTTGTGCTCTTTCATTTTCAATAGACAGCACTCGATTCCAATGTATCGTTTGTCTGTGGTGATCACTTCACCGAGGACACGTAACCAGGTTCTATTATCTACATCCATCCACTTTCACAAATTCTTCAGTCAAGATAGACATTTTATGGATAATTCATCAATAGGACATATCTTCCTCTTCACGTTCTCTCGTCCGTTAAAATAAACTTTATTCTCGACATTGGGGTCGTCCGTACTAGCTTTTGTACCGAAGTCATGCCACAAGGGTGCAAAACCACTCGAACTGGCCATTTTCACTCATCTTGGCTCCAAATCAAGCCGTTTCACTCCATAAGTCTTTCTTCCTTCAGTTTATTTACTTGTTAGGACATTTTTTAGTTAGTTTGTATCATTTTACATAATCAAAAGGGGTTAGGGCTCGCCCCAATTCGGTGAGTTCAACTCCGATTGCTCTTCTCTCATCTTTCTATTACAGTTTCTACACTTTCCATAGTTCTAATATATTTCTTTCACTTAGTTTATTGTTTTAGTTGCACAGATACATCAAACTAGCTTCGGTTGGAGACTGTTCTTCATCGGCCAGCCGACGAGGAAGAAGGTTGAACCCACATTTCATCTCCCACACTAAGGTACACATTGTCAACTTCATCCCTAGTTTCAATTGCATAAAGCGGAGCCCGCAGCTCCTAGTGACCACATCTTCAATCTTCTCATGCTTTAAGTCATTTGTTTCTCACTCTCCTCCCACACAACATGAACCGTCTCTCCAGTGCTCGAGCGATGCCGGGAGATAAAAGTTCAGAGATCAGTGTGAGTGTGAGACCGAGGTGTAAGAGTGTTTTAGGTGTTTCCTTCCTTCTTTCTCATCCCCTTTCTTAAGGTGGCGATCCGTAAGATGACAAACTCATTTTTGGAGTCGACAACATCGTCGGATTACGTTCCACTGTGCAGGTTAAAATCCGGGTCGTGACAACTTGGTATCAGAGCATTAACTCCGGCCAGAGTGACTATTTTGTCATGCCCGGGTGTATGATATCGATTTGGATTAGATGAAATTGATGTTTGGAAGAAAATGATCTTGGGTAGACAAAATAATTTAGATTGTCTTTTAGATTGAATGGCATAGAAGTTGATGTTAGATTATTAGAGATCTACATTGTATAATTAATGGTATCATTTTATGATGATTAAATTTTTAAATTCAGTGGATCTTAAAGTTTGGAATCATGTTTAAGCATAATATTATCAATTTAGATTCTTTGGATTCTAATATTAGAGGGTGATCAAGTTATTAGAGGTTTAGGTTGAATAATTAATGTATTATGACCAATTTTTATGTTATGTCGATCTTGTGGTTTGGCTTGATGAAGAATCACTTTATCAATCTTAAGGCAAGAATCTTGATTTATATATATCAGATTATTGAATATTTGATATATGATGCTTGATCAATATTAGGATGTTTTATAGTTTAAGAATGAATTTTTGGATTTAACAAAGTTAGTGATCTAGATTAATGGTGAATTTAGTGGTTAGAAGCATGATGATATAACATTATTAATAGATATGTGATAGATTGATGAATCTTTAAATTGATTTAATTGGATAATCTATGTGAGATGATTATAATGATTCATTTTACCTACATGGGATTAATTTGATTTACCATTGTATGTTATTTGAAAGAATACCTTTGTGTGCTATGAGGATAGGATGACATGTGATTTTGGTATTGGATTTACCAAATTTGAAGTGAAATGGTGATTGAAGTATTACTTGTAGTATATAGTTTTAAAAAAGAAAAAAAAGAGATATAGAAGTGAGATTATCAATATGAAAATTTAGAGTCAGATTAAAAGAATTTTATCATACTTTGAATAAGTGGTATTTTTTTTGTGCTAACAAGGATGAAATATTGATCAAGTGCAAGTTTTGAGGAGAGATTTAGATGATCTAGTATGAGTTGGAGATTTAGAGATGGCTTTAGTATGATTATAGTTAGGTGTTGTGATGTACTAGCAATTGATTGATATTATAATTAAACTCTTCTTCTCGATCATAATCTCTAATCTTCATTATCTGATTTTTGAACCCATTTGTCTCGCTTTAACTTGTCTGATCAATTTAGCCAAATCTTGACTTTGAATGATTTTAGTTATATGTTATGTCTAATCATATGTTGATCTTATGTTGAGTTTGGACCTTGGTGTATTGGAGGTGATCTTTTAGATTAGATAGAGATGGAATGATAATGAGATGTATCTTGTTAGTTGTTTGGAAGTAGTTAGAATCTAAAATATAGCTTTATTTTAAGGAAGAAATGAGAATGCATCATGTAAGAGTGATATTGAGATGGACTTGTAAAATAGGAGAGTTGAGAACTCATTGAGAGTAAGAATCATTTTGCTGATTATATATGATTATAAATAGTAATTATTCTTATGATGAAGGTTAGAGATAAATTCTTTGATTATGATTTGATAGAAAAAACTTTAGATAAAAGGATATTGCTGATGATATACTTGATTGTTGAATCATTATGGTTTAGGTGATGTTAATATTGTCAAAAGTAGTAAACTCATTAGAATTACTTTGGAAGTTAGAGATTTGGTCATCTCGAGGACTTATATAATATAGATTGTATGAGGTGATTATATTTGAGATCATATGTATATGAATAATATAGAGGCTAAGAATAATTATATTGATTGGATAAGTGGATAACATAAATCTTGAGATATACTTCATTTTATGACATCATTATTTTGTGAAGCTTGGATTTGAGATTGAATGGAAACAAGGAATTGATATCAAACTATTCTGAATTGAATGAAACTGTCGTAGTTTTATATGAGAAAGTTGAGAAGGTATCAGATGTAGAGAATAATTTTCCAATTGGAATTTTGGAATGGATTTATAAAAATATAGGCACGATCATATCATCCAGATTATCTTCTATTATCTATCGATATAGAACTCAAGAATTATTCTATCGGCCATGATCTGAGTTTGACTTATCCAATTTGAGAACTCATTCTCTCTTCAAATCTTGATTTACAAATTTAGCTAGGAGTAGACTTTGCATATTTAAATTTTGACTTGAGTAGATGATGACAGATTGACTTTTGGATTTTGATTAACTGGAGTAGAGTTAGTTTGATAGTGATTTATTAGAAATGATCTAGTGAGAGTTTATTTGTAAAGAATATGTTGAGGATGAAAAAAGAAGGAGGTGTTTAGCTTTATTATGAAGACTCTTTTAGAATGGTATTAGAGTGCTGATTATTAGAGGAGGTGAAACTATAGTCCAACATTTTCTTGTGATGTTTGGATAACTAGACTATGCTTAAATGATTTTGGAAAAAAATATGGATGAGAGAACCTTAGCTCGATTGTTTTGAATAATAACTATGTGATTTCCCAGCATATTTGATATTAGTGAACAAGCATGATTTAGATAGATTAAAAGGATTTAAAATTCTTTTTGAAATAAATGCTATTAGTGATCGAAGGAATACTGACATAGAGGACAATGTGATAACATTGTTGGTTGGAATAAGGGAGATACTGATGAATCAAGTAAAGATATTCTTGAAGATTTAAAGCATGATTGGCGTAGGAAAAATGAAATATGAATGTTTTGTTATAATCTAGTTTAAAGAAGATTTAGAATCTTCGTATGATTGCATTGGATAATAATTTCTAACATATGATGTGAGTAAATTTTCGTTGAGAACTAAAATTTTGCTTGATATATAACAACAATTGTTATATACATTTTATTCAAATTTAATAGAATAAAATCGGATCACTTTAATACTTGACGAGGATATTCAAATTTCGAGGACAAAATTTATTTCAAAGAGAATAGATTGTAATATACATTTTATTTAAGTTAATGATGTCATTAAATTAATATTTAGGGTGCTATTTATTTATTTATTTAATCTCTTCCAATGTATACTTCTCTTTTACCATTTTTTGGCTCTTTCGTACCCTAATTGCACCGTCGTAATCTTCTTCTTCTCTTCCGCTTTTTCTCCCTCGAGCGCCATTCCCTCTTTCGAGAAAATTTTTAAACTAACACAGTTTAAAATTATATTTCCGGAAGTAACACGCTAAAAATTTTATTTCCAAATCTAAAATAGTTTCGTCAAAGTTACTAGGTCCATTAGCGACTTTAACTACCGGGACAAAGTTGCGGGTATAGGGTTTCACTCCTATACTATTATATTAATATATTAATCCATGTTAAAATATATTATAAAGTTAATATTTATAAAGATTTATAAATAAATTATCATATGTTAATATATACTTAATATTAATAACATATAATATTGTATAACATATATACGCAGTTAATTAAAATAAAATAATTAAAATACATTCATATATTTAATAATTGTTATAAATATAATATTTAAAGTAAAATACTACATTAAATTATTTTAAGTTTTGTTTTGTTTCATATTTAAGTAAAGCACAAATATTAAAATTATATGATTAATTTATATATATTTAAACTTACTTAAGTTATTTAATTTGTAAATAATTAAGATTTACTACATATTTATGAAATATTTTTAAATAGTGAATTACATATTTAAATAGTTTCAATAGTATATACAAATTAATTTATGTTATATTATTATACTATATAAAATAATAATTTGTTCGTATTAATTTATATATTATATTATATATTTGTTAAATATTAACGATACATGTTATAAATCATAATTATATACAAATTATATAAATTAAGTAATTTTAAATATTATGTATATAAATAAATAAA
The DNA here is from genome assembly GCA_036172225.1 of Cryptocoryne crispatula var. balansae. Taxonomy (NCBI): domain Eukaryota; kingdom Viridiplantae; phylum Streptophyta; class Magnoliopsida; order Alismatales; family Araceae; genus Cryptocoryne; species Cryptocoryne crispatula. The sequence goes on from CM069921.1 coordinate 40,223,355, forward strand.
TTATATAATTTTAATTTTTGTACTTTACTTAAATATAAACAAAATAAAACTTAAAATAATTTAATATAATATGTTACTTTAAAATATTATATTTATAATAATTATTAAATATAAAAATATAATTTAATTATTTTATTTTAATTAAGTAATATTATATGTTATATAATATCCCAATAAACTCCTATATTACACCTATTAATAAAGATGAGCCAAAAATAAATATTAACTTTGTAAAAGAAAATATTATTATCGATATGGCAAAAGTACAAAATCAGCATGTAATACATCAAATATTCTAAGCAAGAAACTCTTATAGGAGCAATAATAATTTAAGTAAAAAAACTTATGAAAATCTAAATAAGTTATGGAAAGTAACTGGAGGTCTGCAGAGCAATTCAGAATATATAACAAACCTTCTAACTATTGATGAATGCATTATAATGCTGGAAAACAATAATCATCATCACCAAAATATCTATGTGGCACTTCAAAACTAAATAATAGAACTTAAAAATAAAATTATGATAAAGCGAAGCAACTATATTGGTATCTTTAATAATCATTTAATACCCTTTATTTAGAAAAATATCAATAATGAAGAATTAAAAGAACAAATAAATATTATAAATTATATGAAAAACTCAACAATATTCTCCAATGTGCTTCAGAAAGAAAAAAGAATAGCACTCTATGAATACATTAATAAAATATTCCAATAGAAATTAAAACCTTCATTGACAACAAAATATGGAATGACCCAGTCTTACCATTATTATAAGAATATAAAGATTGTATAACAAAAAACATAGACAAATAGAGAATAACATTAGTACATCATGAGATAGATGATCAAACAATCCATGCTCTTGAACAACAAGTTAAATATAAGTTGATAATCATAAGAGAACAAATAAATAATCTAAACTTTCCCATGATAGTTAAAACTATAGTTGGATGGATCTCACTATTAATACAAGACTTTGAAATAGACATAATGGCAACCTTCACTGAAGTCACCATAGGGAATATATTCCCTTCAATACAAATATGGAGGATGAGACCGTAGTACTCCTTCGACATCGAATATCAAGAGCTCAATGCGACAATAAATATTAATGATGAACAAAGAAAAATTATTTTACATATCAAAAATGAAAGCAGGTGGCCCTTTGATGTTTCAAGTTGGACGGATGGGAGAATAATGATTCGTGATCAAGCAAAAATGGTTCATAGAAGCCACCATGGTCAGGGACATGGCTACCAAGAACAGCTGAATACAAATATTCTAGGACCAAATGGAAAAGCAATATAGAGAGAAGCCTTCAGCAGTTGGGCAGACGAAATGGAGCAGTAGCAACACATGCACAATCCCAACACTAATTGCACTATTACTTTACTTTATTGTGTTGACTGACAGAGGGTATCGAATCAAAGGACGATGGGGTCCAAAGATGCATCCACTTTGATAAAATACAACATTTTCAGTCAAATTGTCTACTGCAATATATTAGATCTGAGCCTCGGGGAGCCGATCGAATACCGCTAAGTGTAAAACCATGGGCGCCCATGGTTTTCGCCCATGGTTTTTCGTATTTCAAACTCCTTAAAGTCCGAAATAAGTCTTATATAAAGCCCCAATGTCTGCCTATAGAAGGCACTTGTAAGCTTCGATAGTAAGAATATTTCTCAGTGTGATCCTAAAGTGTCTTCTGTTAGAGTGTTTGCATCTCTCGTCTACATCGAACTCTACTTTTTCCCGACATTCGTGAGCGCTCAACTCCGCTCAACTTGTGAACGCTCAACGCTTCTCGCGCCATTACTTACGCAACGCTTTTCGCGCCATTACTTATGCCTTTATTCCAACTCCATCTAAGACGCTCGGCAATTGGTATAAGAGCAAGGTTTGATATTTACTATCTACATTTTTCTTTGCTCGTTTGCTAATTATCTTATCTTCATAACATTTTTTAAAATTTATTGCTTTGGTGAGTAGTATTGATCTTCTTCAGTGAGAAGTACCCATTGATCTGAGTATTGAGCTCATGGGGAATACCTAAAAAAGATCAAGAATATCCAAAGTGATAATGGCTATCGAACGAAATGAAGATCTTTGTTTAGATAGTAATCAGTGTATTAGTCAGGATAGTTATCAGCATATAATACATTATAAAGAAGTTACAAGTGATATAAAACAAAATTTTCAAAATATATTTAATCAACAAAACACTATAATAGACTATGGGGTTAATTCAAGTATTGAGCTCCCAGGGAATATCTGAAAAAGATCAAAAATATCTAAAGTGATAATGGCTATCGAACGAAATGAAGATCTCTCTGTTTACATAGTAACTATCCTGACTAATACACAGATTACTATCTAAATAAAGATTTTCATTTCGATCGATAGTCATTATCACTTTAGATATTCTTGATCTTTTTCAGATATTTTCCATGAGCTCAATACTCAGATTAATGGGTACTTCTCAGTGAAGAAGATCAATACTACTCACCAAAGCAATAAATTCTAAAGAACGTTACGAAGATCAGATAATTAGCAAACGAATGACTATGGAGTACATTCACTCTAATATAGTAGTACTTTCACTTCAAGTATTTGAAAAAAAATGTGAAAGTTGCTGGATAAATCAACGACCGTTTCCGACGACTAAAGTCACTAATGAATTTAGTGACTATGACAAAACTATGTTAGATTTGAAAATAAATTTTTTAGTGTGTTAATTTCAGAAATATAACTATAAATCAAGTTAGTTTAAAAATTTTCTCTCCTTTTTCCTCTTCGATGAGCATGGTTTACTGTCGCCACCTTCTTCCCTCGTCGCTGCGGTCGCCTCCGCGATCCCTTTTCTCGTCGTTCGCCCGTGCATGCGACAACACGCAATGCAGCTGGTCGTCGCCTGCAGTTCTATTTTCCCACTCGCCGCGCGGCCATCATCGTAATCAGCCGCCGCTCATCAACGCCCGCGCTGTCTCAACATCCCCGTTCCGCTGACGTCACCCCACATCACCGGCCAGCGCACGCGTTGGCCCCCCATCGCCCGACATTAGCCGTTGTCCGCCCCCGTGTATACAGGTCAGCGACGCTGCCGTGCGCCCTCGCTTCATCCGGCCAAGCACCGCCTCCGCTTGCGCCACCTATACACCATCCCAGCACGCTGCCACCCCCCTCCAGCATCACTGGCCGCCGCGACTGTTTAGCCGCCAAGGTGAACCCCCCCTTTTTCTGTCTCTTATCCTCTGTCTCTCACCTATCTTCTGTCTACCATTGTTCTATTCTCTCTTTTATCATCTCTTTTCTTCTCTTTTTAGGCAGCAAACGGGAGATTAACTCCGTCTTGATTTTGCTATCGCGGTTGTTGTTTCACACTTGTCATCTAACTTTCTTTATTGGACTTCGGTTAATTGTCGACATCTTTGAAGTAGACATCTTGGACATGTCTAATATCACTAAACTTAGTGTTTAATAATTACCAACCACCGATAGATCTTGAATTATATGTATCGGGTTGATATTGGATGAGGTGATTGTTTGTTGTTGTATGTATTTGGCTAGTCTTGTAGATGCATACAACATATCATTAGTAGTTGATTATTTCGATTATATCATGAATGTATGTGTGGCTTAAGGTCTAACACTTGATGTGGATGATTTGTCTTGCTAGTTTATGTTTAAATTGATTGGGTCTATGTTATATATTTATGGCTGTAGGTTAATCATAGTAGATAAACTATATATTATTTTAGTAAACCTGATATTTCTTGTAACTCCCTCATTCATTCAAATAGTGGCTATCTTAGGTGTTTGTGTTGTATGTCGGCATATCATGTGCATATATGTGTATGTTGTCATTTTTTTAACATCATAGTTAGAGTGTTTTAAGGGTGTGTTTAGGTGTGTTTATTTTATAGATGTTGAATGTATCATATGTGTATATGTTCATTTTATGTTCATAAATCTTGCATAATTATAATCATGTATGACATGAGTTGTGTGGATATATGAGGCATTAATTTAAATAGAAGACTGAGCTACACTAGACTAGTTAGTCGTGATCGAGGGCAATGGAGGTTAGAACTGTCTGGTGCATCCTTCGATCCTAGATCCTGCGGGCATCATAAGTGCCACCACTACCTAGGTTCACTATGGGATTTCGTTTAGTTATATGATACTGCTATATATGGTATATGATGTTAGCTAGTTGAGGAAGCAAGATGACATATTCCTTGCTCATAAGAAAAGATGTGATCTCTTATTAGAGGATAGATGCATTTATTGCATAATATTGTGAATGTGATCTTTTATTAGAGGATATGTGCATTTTTTTCATAGTATTGTAAAGGTGCTATAGTGGTGTAGTTTATATTGTCATTTATCAGGCCATGTTTCATGGTGTATGCATGTTTATGTCTTATTTGTAGTGGTACCATCACATGAAGCATATAGTAGGTGTTTATGCATGTGTTTATCCCATCATTTCGTATCATTTTATGGTGTTTATAGGTGCTGGTTAGTGTGTCTATAGGTGTTGGTTGGTGGTGGTAAGCATATGGATTAAGTTGGACATTTAATATATTGACTTGTTATTTACTTATATATAATGGGTGTAGGTCTACATACTTATTTATCTATCTTGTAGGGCCATTTGGCTATCCAATTTGGTGAATGATGGGGTGTCTACTATGTTGTCATATTCATTCCAATCCTCTTATCAATTTTTTAGGTATTCAGGTTTAGTGTAGTAGAAGGATGATGGTTTGGACTTCAAGAACTTTTTTGAAAGATCTTTCTGTAGTATAGAACAATATATTAATTGTTAGGTTGTATTATTGGCATGAAATTTTCCAAAGAATCATAAGAATTGTGATATTGGATGTGAGATTACTTTTATCTTGTTCCAAACTGATATAATTTAGGGTTATTTCACTAATTACGTCGTCGGATTTTGTTCTGTTGTGTAGGTTAAAATCTGGGTCATGACACACATCTCTTCTTATCTCTTCCCATTGCCGCAAGTAAGTAGCCCCACCTAGCACTCTCTCTCTCTTAGTTAGATAGTGCCATATCAACTGTTGGAGGGTAGGTTTCAGTGCTTTAAAGTCTGGGCCTTTATAACCCAGTGCCACAGTTTTCGGTCGATTAACATGGTATCAAAGCCAAGGGCTAGTGGATCCTCCTCTGTCGATCATCACCTATAACATTGTACACGTGTCAAAGTCTAAAGTGCTTGTATGTGAGGGGGCGAGTCAGATAGTGCCATATTGGTTGTTGGAGGGGAGGTTCCAGTGCTTAAAAGCCAGGACCTCTCTAACCCAATGCCATGATTTTGGGTCGGTTAACACACACTCTCTCCCCCCTCTCTCCTTCCACAGTTTCCCAACCCCATCGCTCCTTCTAGCCTAGTAACATCCCCAAACACCTTCTCATGTGTAGTTTCGCAGTTGCTTAGACGGAGTGGACAACATGCTTCGAGGAGTGAACAACACCATAGATTCCGTCTTCTCCTTGATGACCAACACCGCCGCTCGATCGCCAGTAGCCGTTGCCCTCCCCCTGCATCAATGTTGTCGGAGTCAGCTTTAATGGAGCACAGAAACATGCTCTGTCGAACTAGGGTGAAAAGACTAATTCAAATTACATCTTTGTTGTATTAATATTTTACAAATGCTTCTGTTCACATTCCTCTCAAATTTTCAACATACCTTTTTGTACACACTGTATATAAATGAAATACAGGAGAAGGGGAACAACGAGTTCCTACTCATTCTGTTCTCCAATCTCTTCTTCTAGCTCTCTACTCGTCTTTTTTAGTTCTTCTACGCATAGATATGTGGAAGGCGCGATCTCTATCTTGGTATCAAAGCCAATCGATGGAGGAGATTTCATATATCTCTCTAGGAGTTCCAGTAGCAGCGGCTCAACCAGTTAGTACAAATACTACAGTGTCTAGTACATCTATCTCTAAGTTTTCTTTCAACAGCTCTTCTCTATCAGGGAAATAACCATCTTGTTCCAAACACAGTGTTTCAGATTACTTGTCATCCGGATTCTAGGGCAAATAACCATATGACTCTTAAAACTGAAATTATCAATTATCAATTCCATTTGGTGGACACGAAAAGGTTCAAATAGGAAATGGTGAAGGTCTACATATTTCACATGTGGGAACTTCAGGTTTTAAAACATTTCATCTTAAGAATGTTTTACATGTCCCTTCACTTGCTAAGAATTAGTTATCTAATAACAATGTCTTCTTTGAATTTTTTCTAACACATTGTTTTATTAAGGATATCAAGACCCAATGGCTATTGTGTCAAGGAAACAACATTAATGGTCTCTACTGCATGGAAAATTGAGATACTTTTCTAGTGGCATTCTCAGTTGAGTCCATGGACATGTAGCACTAACGTCTTGGTCATCTAGCCTTTATAATACTAAATAAAGTTCTTTATAGTCTTGCAACATCTTTTGGTTCTAACAAATAAGTTTTTTGTTCTCATTATGTTATAGCTAAGAGTCATGTGCAACACTTTCCTTTGTCTACTCATGTTTTTAAGTTTCCTCTTGAGCTAATTACTTCATATAAATGGGGTCCTTATCCCCATATTAGCTATAATGGTCATCGGTATTATGTCACTTTCATTGATCACTTTATTCGATTTTATTGGCTTTATCCTATATGTACATAGAATAAAGTATATTCTGTTTTTCTTCATTTCAAGTTTAAAGTAGAGAATATTTTCTCTAGGAAGATCAAGAGTTTTCAGAGTGATTGGGGTGATGAGTTTAGAAAATGTTGGCATCAAACTTTTTCGCTTAGCTTGCTTGATACAAATTCTAGCAATGCCGAAGCCGGTGCAGAAAATCTGACCTAGATTCAAAAAATTCATGAATAGATGATGTAAACAGGCTTTGGAAATACCTTGGCATGGATTTAAATGTTACAAATGGCCAAGATAATGTGCTAATTACATAGCCCCGGTCAAGAGCTTTGCAACGGTGCCCAAAACATGAAAAACGGACACCGGAAGGTCGAAATGACCATTCTGCCCCTGACACTTTGGGACAAATTGGGACTTTAACATGGAATTTCAACTTTACCACATTGTCAAGGTTAGATAGAGCTGGGCAACACTCGAAACGGATCGAAAATCCGACCCCCATATGAAGAGATATGCAAGAAAGAGCAAATCCGGACGGAAAGCCGTATGCTCTCGCACCAGGGGCATAATGGTCCGATTAGCTCTGGATCGACCCATGGGCTGAAAATTTCAATTTTCATGACCCAAAACTTTGATCTCATGAATATTTATGCATGAAAAATAAATTTGGCCAATGGGAGAAGGCAATTGCATTCAATTACAGTTTTCGGCATTATCCACGGTCGAGATCACACCGATCGGAGAAATCGGTAAAATCAGAGATCCTGGGCATTTAGGGAGATCTCAGACACACATTTGGATGGGTCATAAGATAAATGGTCATCAATGATTGTCCTATATTTTTATGATTTAATTTTTGGTGTGTTTAATCACTTTCTGGCCAGAATTAACAGTAGCCATCGGATTGGGAGTCTTTTAGATGAATGGACTAGATTGGGTCTCTCTCTCTTCCCTCCACATGCTTTGGTCGAACCTACCAGATTTCTCTCTCCTTCCTTGTGCACAAGAAGCCCTATAAAATAGGGGAGGGAGGCGCACCCACCTCCTCCTTCCTTGGCTGGTGGGTCCCACTCAACCACTTCCCTCAACCACCTCCCATGGCTTATCCCTATCTCTCCATTGGTTTATCTTCATCCTAACTAATCCTACAACTAACCAAGCTTATCCTCATCCAAGCCTTGGTCAAACCAGCCTTCTTTCCACATGTCATGTGCGCACATCTCCTTGAAAGAAGGAGAGGGTGCGCACCCTTCTCTCCCTCTCTTTCTAGTTGGCGCACAATCACCTCAACAATCTCCCTTGAGTTATCCTTATCATCCTCAACCTCCCTTGAGTTATCCTTATCTCCTCTCAACAAACTCCAGCCTTATCTCCTCCTGGAGATGGCGCCCCTCAGCCCCTATAAAAGCCCCCTCAGCTGGCCATGTGCAGGACAAGCTGATCACCCTGCGGAAGCCCTGCCTCTTCTCCCTCTACCCTGCTCCAAGACAGCTTCTCCTTGCTTGGACGTCTTCATAAACAAGTCAGAAACCTCTCCATCCCCCTTGTGGTGTTCCAAGTGAAGAATAAGAAGGATAAAAGGCCTCCCTCCAGCAGGCGCACCAGCAGCAGGTGCAACTAGCCCACCTGATTGGTGTGCCAACTTCAGCAAGTGCAGCAAGCTCTCTTCATCCCTTTGCTCCATCCATCAACATCAGCAAGGAGAAGACCCCCTTTTATCATCCAACAGCAAGAGAATAAGGGTTTGGTGGCACCTTCAGCCCATCATCTTCAACACCACCTGCAGTGCAAGAGAGAAGAAAAACCGGTGAGTTAAAAAAGTGTGTTCCAATGTAGCCTTTTAATTCAACTCTTCCCCTTCTCTTATCTACCCCTCTCCATGGTGGCATACCCTCTGAGTAATGCCCATTCAGCCCCCTTTGAGTGCCCTTCACGTTTGTCTACAGAAAGCCCCAAGTGTACCCTCTATTTGGCCATCACAAAAAATAGCCCCTTGCTGCCCCTTAAAACAGGCCTCTGAACCAGCCCCTTTGTGCACCCTTTTGACCCTCCATGTTGGCCTCTAAACCTTCTACTATCATGCTTGGTTTGACCCCACTGATGGTCACTTGGACATGCACCTCATGCCTCCCCCAATCAGGCCCCGAATGGCATGCAAAACGCTGGCCCAAGTTCTGCCCCCGTTGTGAGCACTCATGTTAGGCCCCTTTGATGGTCACCTAGTTTGCCCTATGTGCAACACACCCAATACAGCTCCTAAAGCACCCCCAAACAAACCAAACATCATCTTTGATGTGTGAAAGGAGGGGTGACAGACCGGGCCTCTTGGAATCCGCCGGACGGGTCAAGAGTTAAGCCGGGTGGCCCTGATTTCTACATGTCAAAATGCCCGTTGTGCATTCCTAAACCAGTCCTAGTTCACACCTAAACCTGCCCCTTGTGCAGTCCTACCAAAAGCCCACCTAAACCGCACCTTAGCCAACCCATTCCAGCCCCTCTGAGGGTCACCTACTCTGCTGCTACAGCAAGATGTCAAGGTTCAAAAATGGAGTGCAAATCAGGCCAATCAGGCCATGGAGGTGCAAATCAGGCCCATTGGGTCATGAAGCTCAAAATAGGCCGCCAGGGCCCATGAAGCTCAAGATAGGCCAACCGGGCCGACATAGCATGAAGTTGCCCATTGGGCCTTGGACATTTAAAAAGCACACTTAACTAAAGTTGAAGGCGAAATGCCAAAATTAAATAAGGAGTTAGTCCACAACTGGATGCTTCATTGGGCGGCTCATCCGGCATGCACCGGAACGTTGACCCGGGCGTAGGCATGGGACACGCTTCCCACTGCAGACGGACCCTTCCCACTACTTGGAAAGTCAAATGACTATGCCTTGTAGGATGGGTAAAATTCCACACCGATTGAAAAATAAGGCGGCATGCTGCCAAAATTTTCCCAATCAAGTGGATTTTATACCAAGGGAAGGACATTCACACATTTGCACCAATGACAGCATTGAACATGGCATATGAACTGCCACATCTGATGTACTCCAGCAAGAGCATGAATATTCAATAAACATCTCAAGTGCCGAGTTGATTGCATGTGACTGGGCATCGACACTAGCCCGACAGACCGGATGTGATGCAAACCGAACAAGAGTTAATCAAATCTAAAATTAACTTAATTAAATCTAAAAATAAATTCAAACTAATCTTAAAACATGCTTAAAACAAATCATTAAAATTTTAACATTCAACAAAAATCATGTTTAATACAATCTGGAAAAATTGATTCAATACACTAAATCCATTGGAATTCAATTTCCTCAACAAGTGCAAATCAAATAATCAAACCAATTGAAATGAACACATCTAGAAAACATTAATGTATATGAAATTCATCTTAAAACATGCCAAATTCATATCATTAACAATCTGAAATTCAAGTTTAATCAATTTGAACTAAACTTCAAAACATTTAAAACATACTGAACACAACCGAATCGGTATTAAAACACCAACCAACATGAGAAAATCACATGAAAATGACTCAACACATTGTCAATTAAACTTAAACAAGTCAAAATTGATAAAAACATCTAAAATATCATGTTCAAAGAAAAATAAAATAAACTTCAACCAATTGAAGTAAAACAAACCAAACAATTCAAACAAGTTCAAAACAAATAACATTTAAATCCAAGTTAAATGGAAATCTGAAATCAACATTTCAAACCACATCTAAATCAATTCATAAATCAAACAAAAAACAACTTCAAACAAAATCTAATCAAACTTGTTTGCATCTCATCGGGCCTGAAAGGTCGGGGCCCTTTGTGTTCTTTATACGTTGTGGATGTGCACGCTCTCGTCAAACAAAATCTCTATGGCAGTTAATCAAGGGTGTTCGAGTGTTTGCTCGATGTAAATGAACATCGGATATTCGCACCATCCGATGGAGAGAGGTCAAAAATATTTTCACAGAACCCGAACCTCGGTTCTATACTCTTTTAATATCACCCGGACTATCTAGTATTTTTATGGTCTATCACCTACTTTACTAGATAATTCAGATGTCGATATTTCGAAACATACAAAAAACAAAAAATAAATTTCAAGAATCAAAAAGATTCCCGAGGTTCCCACAAATTGGCACGCCCGGTGGGACCTCTCTTTCCTTTCATCTCTCTGCCATAGCGATCTGAGAAAGTGCACATCCACTACCTCTTAAAAACAATCTAATCAAGTCAACCTTTTTACCGGTTCAGCGGCGGCTTGTGAAGGTGTCATTTACTTAAAAACTTATGTTGACAATGCAGCGTCAGCTCAAGCACGTTGGTGATCAATTTCAGCAAGTTTGCAAAGATCGTGTTACTCCTGGACTGGCTTGACACCATCCTGGAGTCACCACCTGCTGCTGAGGACATAGCAATGCTACCCCTCACTTTCTACTCCATAATGCATCTCCAAAAGCTTGGCCTGGACACCGCCAAGTTGCTCGCAGAAAATGTTCTGTTGTCTCCCCCACGTGAGAGTTTTATGGTGAATCAGATCACCCTTGAATTTGGGCCCGCACCCACACACACAGTCTTAGTACCTACTCAACTCTCTGCCCTGGCACCTACTATGTCTGCCACAACATTTGTGCCTACACCTGCTGACATGCTTACACCTGCTACAACACCCCTCAACCTGAGGAAGAACATGAGTGAGTGAGGATCCTTTCGGCACCTCAACATCAACAACGTGTGTTGCTCATGGGACCACACCCACCAAGCGATTCCTATCAAGACTCTTTCTAAGCTTATGGAGGAGAAGCGTAGATGACTACAACCTGTTATCTTGCCGCTTGTCGACAGTTCTTCACTCTGGACTGGCTAGATTACAACAATGGGGCCCTTGCTGTGCCCAATGTTAATGCACCAGATGCAAGGGGGAAGTGTAGACCTTCTGCCTGCCCCAAGAAATCCAACAAACCAGCAGCTAGAAAGGTCATGGAGAGGGGGAAGCCCTCCCTTCTGAGCTTAAAAGACTCAAAAAGGACAATACAGGCAAGGGATCAGCCCTTAGCTTGCCATACTTCGTTAGACTGAGCAGTGGTCTGAGATGACAAGACCCCACAACCTATCCTACTGGGGGCAGCCTCTCCATCGGATTTTCCCTTCATCTAGCTAACCGATCAGTGGTTCAATGTACAAGGGCTTGACAGCAACCGCCTGCCATAAAAGAGAGAGAGACATCAGTAGTCAGCCATGACACTGAATCACCTTGGCACTCAATTCTGCCAGCTAGGGGCAAACCCCCATATGAGCTAATGCTATGGAGAGCGGGGGAACAATCCTCTCCTCTGAGTTCTGAAAGCAGGGGCTGGACAGCAGTTCCAAAAATGGCAGCTTAGGCAAAGAACCATCCCTCAGCCCGCCTTCCCTCATTCGACCAATCAGCTGTCCAAGATGAGGAGAACTAGAAGGTGCCACCACCTACCAGCCAGGAATCACCTGTAGTTGGTCAGCCCATTGGCCAAATTGTTTTCAGCTCTCTACTTAGTTGATCAAGGGCAACATTCTTGTCAGATCCTCTCATCATTGGGCTGGCCAATCAGCAGTTGGAGAGGCCAGGAAGAGGGGGCAGCCCTCTCCTCTAAATTATGAAGTCATATGCTGATCAGCAGCTCTAAAGACAACAACTCGGGTGAGGGACCAGCCCTCGACCAACCTTCCTGCATCGGACTAACCAGCAGTCCAAGCTAAATAGAACCTGCAGGTGCCACCACCTACCATGGGAAAATTCTTTGTGAATGGTTGTTTCATTGACCACCCTTTCAAGTTCACTACTTAACCGACTATGGGTAGACTCCCCGTAGGTCATTCCCTTCACCTGGCTGACCGATCAGTGGTCCGGCCCATGAAGACTGGCGGCGACCACTTGCCATGATGAAAACATCAATTATCCCAGCTGTTGGCTTACTACTTCGGCACCCAGCTCCGCCGATTGGGGGAATGTTCCCCACACAAGTTATTCCTCATGGGGAAGTCCATCCAATGGATCCCCTTGCTGACCAGGGGCAAGGTGCTAGACCCTCTACCATGGCCCCTAACTGAATTTGGCTTCTCCTCAATGGAACCAACCTCTATCAAGGTTTGTTGTTCACCATTCCCAGATGAGGGGCTTACGGGCAGAAATCCTAATAGCTGCCACTGCTGAGTACCATGCATGATGCTCCACCAGCTTAGGCTACCCCAGCTCAGCTGATTAGGGGAAGCTCCTTGTTGGTCCTTTCCTTCTTCACGCCGACTAGCTAGCAGTCCGGCCCACGAGGATTCAACAGCAAATGCCTGCCGTGAAATTAAACACCAGCAGTTTGAGCCTGCGCCTGCAAAACAACAATAGTAGAGTCTCTTCAAGATTCGAGTCAGACATTAGTCTTGCCATCACCTGATGGTTAGCAATGTGCATTTCCCCTGGAATCTCGCTCTCCTGGCTGCCTTCATCCAAACACGACGAGCTCAACTCATTGATCTACTACTTGACAACCAGTTTCTTACTTTCGAGTGGTTGAATGTCAAAGATAGGGCCCATGCCATGTGCACCATTGTTGCTGCACTAGCTACACAATAGAAGCTCAAGTCTTCTATCCAACTTAAGAAGATCGGCCGACCAATGGCCAAGCAGGACAAGGAGTGGGGGCAGCCCTCTCCTTCCGAAACTTGAAAACACGAGCCAACCTACTATGGCTATAAAGGTGGCAGTCCGGGTGAGGGATCAGCTCTTAGCCCGTATTCCTCAACTAGATTGATCAGCCATCTTACCCAGAGAGAGCCGGTAGGCCCCAACACGTGTCATAAAAAGAAATTTTCCTTACATTTGGTTTGTCTGCCGACCGACTCTTCCAACACTTTGCTCTACTGACTGGTGGCAAGTTCCCCGTTCAAGCTACTCCATGCCTAGGGTCCCAGAAAGTGGACTCTCATGCCGACCGAGGGCAAGGTTCCAGACCCTCTGCCCAGGTCCTTATATAAATTGGACTGATCAGTGGACTGACTTGAAGATAGCTAGCATACAGCAACACATGCTGTTAGAAAATTCCAACAATTGGGGGGCTAGCTGATCAACATTGTCCATGCTCGGCTCAAGCAACTAAGGGCAGCCTTCTCGTCCAAGCCACTCTCCAACAAGCTGACTGACCATCGGTCTAGTCCTTAGGTCATCCTACTGACTTACCATTGCTGATTGATGGCAAGTTTCCCGCACAAGCTACACCCCACCGAGAGCCTCGGACAACAGACTCTCGCACCGACCGGGGGCAAGGATCCAAACCTTCTGCCCCAGTCCTCAAACAAATGTGGCTGCCAAATACCAATGTTTCCCCAGTGGAGCTTCTACCTTCTAAGCATGGTCATTTACAACACTCGGATGCAAGCCCTTCCAGGTTGAAACCCTGGCCTTGACCACACTGAGGGACATTCTTATATTGTTGCCCTAGGTCCTCCTTTCCATAACATTTTTCAGAAAATCATCTCCATTTAACCATTCTGATTATGGTGCCACAAGCCTCTATCACTCACGTCTTTTCAGACTTAGTGATGCTTTGAACTCCCACCACCTTGATCAATCCGATTTTAGTGGTTTACAAAAAATTCCCCAGCCTTGGCTTTTCAGCCCACATGGCCCCACAAAAAACAAACATATACACACACACACACACCACTTTCCCCCCATTCTAGATGACTCCAAATACTTTTACCATCTTGGACATTCTGGCCTGTATGGCCCTAAAACCTCTACTACCCTGATCACCCGGATCTTGGTAGCCTACTCAACTTTCTGCCTTGACCACTCGTTCATGCAGCGAGGCTATTGTAAATGCCACTTTGGCTTCAATAGCCTCTCTCGCATTCTTGCCTTTTGTGCAAACTTTTAAATCAGCCCCTTTGAGGCTCTCTCTCTCTCTCTCTCTCATTGGTCCCTCTGTGGCCATCTATTGCTTCCCTCTATGCAAGCCTTCCATAAAGTCCATCACATTAAGGCTCCTCTTCGCCCCTTTGTGGCACTTTAGTTCTACCCTTTGTGTAGACCCTTGGGAATCCAGCCCCTTTGAGGCTCCCTTTCACCCCTTTGTGGCATTTTAGTCCTACCCTTTGTGTAAACACTTGGGAATCCAGCCCCTTGAGGCTCCCATTTACCCCTTTGCAGTATTTTAGTTCTACCCTTTGTGTAGACACTTGGGAATCCAGCTCCTTTGAGGCTCCCTTTCGCCCCTTTGCAGCACTTTAGTCCTTCCTTTTGTGTAGACTCTTGGGAATCCAGCCCCTTGAGGCTCCCATTTGCCTCTTTGGGACATTTTACTTCTACCCTTTGTGTAGACTCTTGGGAATCCAGCCCCTTTGAGGCTCCCCTTTGACCCTTTGTGGCATTTTAGTCCTACCCTTTGTGTAGACCCATGGAAATCTAGCCCCTTTGAGGCTCCCTACTAAGCCATTATGAGGCTCTTTATTGGTCTTTCTATGACCTCTTATTACTACCATTTATGCTAGATTTTCCAAAAAATCTAGTCCCTTTGAGACTCCATGCTCACCCCTTTGAGGCTTTGTTTTTGCCTTTAGTGCAAATGTTTACAAAAGGATAGCTCCTTTCCGATTCCTTACTGGCCCCATTGTGGCTCCTAAACTTTGCTTTTGAGGCAAGATTGAAGCTCCTTTGTGTTAGCTTCATGAGCCTTCATTAGACCTTCATACCAAGTTGCCTTCTACACTTGGATCACTCTTACCTCTATTTGAGCCTTCATCAGACCCTCATGCCAAGTTGCCTTTCATACTTGGATTGGTCTTATCTTACTTGAAACTCCCTTTGAGTAGGTTTCAAATTCAGACCCTCATGCCAAGTTGCCTTTCATACTTGGATTGGTCTTATCTTTTTTTTTTCCCTCCCCTTTGAGTAGGTTTCAAATTCTGACCCTCATGCCAAGTTGCCTTTCATACTTGGATTGGTCTTATCTTACTTTAAATCCCCTTTGAGTAGGCTTCAAATTTTGACCCTCAGGCTAAGTTACCTTTTTCACTTGGATTGGCCTTATCCTGCTGAGGAAACACCTTTATGATGGTTTCTCCACTTACCCATTTAAAACCTTCCTTTTGTGTCAGTTTGAAGATTAGACCCACATGCCATGTTGCCCTCCGCACTTGGATTGGCCTCATCCCCTTGAGAAATCCCCTTTGTGTCAGTTTCTCCATTCACCTAGCTAAAGCCCCCTTGTGTTAGGTATCTCAACTCTTCTCGAACCCCCATGTTGAATTACCTCTAATTTTGACTTGGTTCATTCTTCTGGAATATGGCTTGAGGGAAACCTTGATTCCCTACAAAAAAAGAAGAAAAAAAGATGGAAAAAAAGAGAATGGGCTAAAAATGGAGATGCCTAATGGACTTAGTCAATCAAACACCATGATTGGCTAAGGGTAAAAATGTCAAAATAATCCAGTCAAGGTGAAAACCTGCAAAGGCGCCTTGGGCAAAATTGGATAACCCTGCTGTGTGAAAATCCTACAATGGGACGCACAGGCAAAAGTGAAAAAGGGGTCAACTCGGTGAAAACTCAACAAAGGAGCAATCAGGTTGATAAGAAAAACAAAATAATCAACTTGGACAAGCCCCCAACCTAACAAGATGGGTGGGTTCATCCCCCTAATTTTATTAGGGAGGAGATCCGAGTTGCCAATGACGAAAAGGCTCTCATAGGCTCATCTACCTTGTAGTAGAAATATGCCAGGGAGACCATACCTGAGGCAACGAGGAAGACCATCTCCCGCCTTTAAAATTTAAGGGAAGTTCCCACACTTCATCTTGAAAGGGACGAAGGGTAATACCCTACTCTACTCTCACTCATTCTTACCCCTTCAGTCATTCTTTTGACTTTAGCAATCCCACCATCTTGATCATTTCGATCCAGATAGTCCATAAATAAAAAACTTTCTCCAATCTTGACTATTCAGCCCACATGTCCCATAAAAACTCATACTGTCATGACCTTTCCTGGTCTGAACAATTTTTGGAACTAATTCAAACCCATACCACCCTGACCATTCCCGTCTTGTTGGTCTACAAGCTTCCACGTTGTCATGACCATCCAGTCTTGATGACCTACAAAAAACATGCATTATCTGGACCATCATTCCAGGCAACCTTCAACAAACTAACGATCTTGGCGAGGTTGGTCTTGTATGGCTTTAAAACTCTCACTACCTTGATCATCCCGATCTCGGTAGCCTACACAACTAGTTGCCTTGACTACTTGTTCTTGAGGCTCCAAACAAGGCTTCTACAATGCCACTTTGGCTTCCATAGCCCTACTTTAGTCCTACACCATGTGTAGACCTATGGGACACCAGCCCCTTTGAGGCTCTCATTCGCCCCTTTGTGGCACTCTATTCCTACACCTTGTGTAGACCCATGGGACACCAGCCCCTTTGAGGCTCCCATTCGCCCCGTTGTGGCACTCTATTCCTACACCTTGTGTAGACCCATGGGACACCAGCCCCTTTGGGGCTCCCATTCACCCGTTTATGGCACTTTAGTCCTACCCTTTGTGTGGACCCTTGGGAAATCAGCCCCTTTGAGGCTCCCATTCGCCCTTTTGTGTCACTCTATTCCTACACCCTGTGTAGACCCATGGGACACCAACCCCTTTGAGGCTCCCATTCACCCCTTTGTGGCACTATTAGTCCTACCCTTTGTGTAGACCCCTAGGAAACCAACCCTTTGAGATTTCCTACCGGACCCTTTGTAGTCTACAAAATTTGCCTTGTAGGCAAGCCCGAAATCCCTTTGTGTTGGTTTTACAACCTTATTAGGCCCCCAGGCCAAGTTTCCCCTAGCACTTGGATTGGTCTCACATTCACTCGACCCTCATGCCAAGTTGCGTTCCCCTACTTGGATTGGTCTCACATTCACTCGACCCTCATGCCAAGTTGCGTTCCCCTACTTGGATTGGTCTTGCCTTGATTGAAACTCCCTCTGTGTCAGTTTCAAAATTTGACCCTCATGCTGAGTTGCCTTAGGCACTTTGATTGGTCATATCTTGTTTGAAACCCCCTTTGAGATGGTTTCAGTATTAGTCCTCCATGCCAAGCAGCCTTCTGCACTTGGATTGGTCTTATCCTCTTCAGAACCCCCTTTGCGTTGGTTTCGCACCTATTTGATTAGTCCCTCGTGCCAAGTAGCCTTCTGCACTTGGATTGGTCTTATCCTTGTCAGGAACCCCCTCTGTGTTAGTTTCTCCACTCACTTGTTTGAAGCCCCTTGATTGGTTTCACAACTTTGGTTGGACCCCCGTGTTGAGTTATCACTAATATCAACCTGGTTCATTCTATTTGCATATGGCATGAGGGAAGCCTTAATTCCCTATACAATAGAGCGAAAAAAAAGAAAGTGAAAAATAATAAAAGAAAAATAAAAGAAAAAAAGAGAAAATAAAAAAAAGAAGAAAAGAGGAAAAAATAAAAGGAAAAAAAAAGAGAAGAAAAGAAGAGAGAAAACCTGGCTAGAGTGAAAACCTGAAAAGGCACTCTAGGTAAAATCAGGTAACCCCGCTACATGAAAACCTCTCTGGAGGCGTGTAGGCAAAACATCAAGGGGGCTGGTCTGGGTGAAAATCTTGCAAGAGACAGTCAGATCAGTAAAAAAAAACAAAGAAAATGAAAGACTAGCTCATTCAGAGAGCTTGCTTGTTGGGGAGCATGCAAGAATTGACACCATCAAATGTGCCTATTGAATGGAGGATGGGCAACCAAACAAAAAGGAAGCCAAGGCTGGTCATGTACAAGGGCCCAAGCCCTTCTCAGTCTCGAAGAAAGCTCATGTAGCAGAAGCAGTGGATAGATTGCCAAGGACAGAGCAGAACAAATACCGGAGGCCAACTTACATGGGCAGTCCCTTCTCGACTCCCATCTCCACGAAACTGCCCATGGGGGGCATTTGTTGGAATCAAACTTTTTCGCTTAGCTTGCTTGATACAAATTTCAGCAATGCCGAAGCCGGTGCAGAAAATCTGACCTAGATTCAAAAAATTCATGAATAGATGATGTAAACAGGCTTTGGAAATGCCTTGGCATGGCTTTACATGTTAAAAATGGCCAAGATAATGTGCTCATTACATAGCCCCAGTCAAGAGCTTCGCAACAGTGCCCAAAACATGAAAAACGGACACCGAAATGCCGAAATGACCATTTTTCCCCTGACACTTTGGGGGCAAATTGGGACTCTAACATGGAATTATAACTTTACCACATTGTCAAGGTTATATAGAGCTGGGAAACGCTTGAAACGGATCGAAAATCCGACCCCCAGATGAAGAGATATGCAAGAAAGATCAAATCCGGACGGAAAGCCGTATGTTCTCGCACTAGGGGCATAATGGTCCGATTAGCTCTGGATCGACACATGGGCTGAAAATTTAAATTTTTATGACCCAAAACTTTTATCTCATGAATATTGATGCATGAAAAATAAATTTGGCCAATGGGAGAAGGCAATTGCATTCAATTACAGTTTCCGGCATTATCGACGGTCGAGATCACACCGATCGGAGAAATCGGTAAAATCAGAGATCCTGGGCATTTAGGGAGATCTCAGCCACACATTTGTATGGATCATAAGATCAATGGTCATCAATGATTGTCCCATATTTTTCTGATTTAATTTTGGGTGTGTTTAATCACTTTCTGGCCAGAATTAACAGTAGCCATCGAATTGGGAGTCTTTTAGATGAATGGACTAGATTGGGTCTCTCTCTCTTCCCTCCACATGCTTTGGTCGAACCTACCAGATTTCTCTCTCCTTCCTTGTGCACAAGAAGCCCTAGAAAATAGAGGAGGGAGGCACACCCACCTCCTCCTTCCTTGGCTGGTGGGTCCCACTCAACCACTTCCCTCAACCACCTCCCATGGCTTATCCCTATCTCTCCCTTGGTTTATCTTCATCCTAACTAATCCTAAAACTAACCAAGCTTACCCTCATCCAAGCCTTGGTCGAACCAGCCTTCTTGCCACATGTCATGTGCGCACATCTACTTGAAAGAAGGAGAGGGTGCGCACCCTTCTCTCCATCTCTTTCTAGTTGGCGCACAATCACCTCAACAACCTCCCTTGAGTTATCCTTATCATCCTCAACATCTCTTGAGTTATCCTTATCTCCTCTCAACAACCTCCAGCCTTATCTCCTCCTGGAGATGGCGCCCCTTAGCCCCTATAAAAGCCCCCTCAGCTGGTCATGTGCAGGACAAGCTGATAACCCTGCGGAAGCCCTGCCTCTCCTCCCTCTACACTGCTCCAAGACAGCTTCTCCTTGCTTGTATGTCTTCATCAGCAAGTCAGCAACCTCTCCATCCCCCTTGTGGTGTTCCAAGTGAAGAATAAGAAGGAGAAAAGGCCTCCCTCAAGCAAGCGCGCCAGCAGCAGGTGCAACCAGCCCACCTGATTGGTGTGCCAACTTCAGCAAGTGCAGCAAGCTCTCTTCACTTCTTTGCTCCATCCATCAACATCAGCAAGGAGAAGACTTCCTTTTCTCATCCAACAGCAAGAGAATAAGGGTTTGGTGGCACCTTCATCCCATCATCTTCAACACCACCTGCAGTGCAAGAGAGAAGAAAAAACCGGTAAGTTGAAAAACTGTGTTCCATTGTAGCCTTTTAATTCAACTCTTCCCCTTCTCTTAACTACCCCTCTCCATTGTGGCATACCCTTTGATTAATGCCAATTCATCCCCCTTTGATTGCCCTTCACGTTTGTCTACAGAAAGCCCCAAGTGTACCCTCTATTTGGCCATCACAAAAAACAGCCCCTTGGTGCCCCTTAAAACAGGCCTCTGAACCAGCCCCTTTGTGTACCCTTTTGTCCCTCCATGTTGGCCTCTAAACCTTCTACTATCATGCTTGGTTTGACCCCACTGATGGTCACTTGGACATGCACCTCCTGCCTCTCCCAATCAGGCCTCGAATGGCATGCAAAACATGCCCCCTTGCTGGCCCAAGTTCTGCCCCCGTTGTGAGCACTCATGTCAGGACCCTTTGATGGTCACCTAGTTTGCCCTATGTGCAACACACCCAATACAGCTCTTACAGCACCCCCAAACAAACCAAACATCCTCTTTGATGTGTGAAAGGAGGGGTGACAACCCGGGCCTCTTGGAATCCGCCGGACGGGCCAAGAGTTAAGCCGGGTGGCCCTGATTTCTACATGTCAAAATGCTCTTTGTGCATTCCTAAACCAGTCCTAGTTCACACCTAAACCTGCCCCTTGTGCAGTCCTACCAAAAGCCCACCTAAACAGCACCATAGCCAACCCATTCCAGCCCCTCTGAGGCTCACCTACTCCGCTGCTACAGAAAGATGTCAAGGTGCAAAAATGGAGTGCAAATCAGGCCAATCAGGCCATGGAGGTGCAAATCTGGCCCATTGGTTCATGAAGCTCAAAATAGGCCGCCAGGGCCCATGAAGCTCAAGATAGGCCAACCGGGCCGACATAGCATGAAGACCGGCCCATTGAGCCGTTGACATGAAGTTGCCCATTGGGCCTTGTACATTTAAAAAGCACACTTTACTAAAGTTGAAGGTGAAATGCCAAAATTAAATAAGGAGTTAGTCCACAACTGGACGCTTCATTGGGCGGCTCATCCGGCATGCACCGGAACGTTGACCCGGGCGTAGGCATGGGACACGCTTCCCACTGCAGACGGACCCTTCCCACTACTTGGAAAGTCAAATGACTATGCCTTGTAGGACGGGTAAAATTCCACACCGATTGAAAAATAAGGTGGCATGCTGCCAAAATTTTCCCAATCAAGTGGATTTTACACCAAGGGAAGGACATTCACACATTTGCACCAATGACAGCATTGAACATGGCATATGAACTGCCACATCTGATGTACACCAGCATGAGCATGAATATTCAATGAACATCTCAAGTGCCGAGTTGATTGCATGTGACTGGGCATCGACACTAGCTCGACAGACCGGATGTGATGCAAACCGAACAAGAGTTAACCAAATCTGAAATTAACTTAATTAAATATGAAAATACATTCAAACTAATCTTAAAACATGCTTAAAACAGATCATTAAAATTTTAACATTCAACAAAAATCATGTTTAATACAATCTGGAAAAATTGATTCAATACACTAAATCCATTGGAATTTAATTTCATCAACAAGTGCAAATCAAATAATCAAACCAATTGAAATGAACACATCTAGAAAACATTAATGTATATGAAATTCATCTTAAAACATGCCAAATTCATATCATTAACAATCTAAAATTCAAGTTTAATCAATTTGAACCAAACTTCAAAACATTTAAAACATACTGAACACACCCGAATCGGTATTAAAACACCAACCAACATGAGAAAATCACATGAAAATGACTCAACACATTGTCAATTAAACTTAAACAAGTCAAAATTGATAAACACATCTAAAATATCAAGTTCAAAGAAAAATAAAATAAACTTCAACCAATTGAAGTAAAACAAACCAAACAATTCAAACAAGTTCAAAACAAATAACATTTAAATCCAAGTTAAATGGAAATATGAAATCAACATTTCAAACCACATCTAAATCAATTCATAAATCAAACATAAAACAACTTCAAACAAAATCTAATCAAACTTGTTTGCATCTCATCGGGCCTAAAAGGCCGGGGCCCTTTGTGTTCTTTATACGTTGTGGATGTGCACGCTCTCGTCAAACAAGATCTCTATGGCAATTAATCAAGGGTGTTCGAGTGTTTGCTCGATGTAAATGAACATCGGATATTCGCACCATCCGATGGAGAGAGGTCAAAAATATTTTCATAGAACCCGAACCTCGGTTCTATACTCTTTTAATATCACCGGACTATCTAGTATTTTTATGGTCTATCACCTACTTTACTAGATAATTCGGATGTCGATATTTCGAAACATACAAAAAACAAAATATACATTTCAAGAATCAAAAAGATTCCCGAGGTTCCCACATAGGATTGCTTGTCCCTACACTTAATCAAAATGGTATACCCAAGAGAAAGCATCTGATAGAAATGTATGTCTTACAAACCAATCATATATGATATGATTCGACATTTCTATATCTTATTCAATTAATTAGGTAAATTTTTATTATAAGCTCTTATTAGATGCGAATATCATAATGAAGTTCTTGATCAAATACAATGTTGATTAAATTATGATGAGATCATGATAATGAGATTGATCATCTAAAGGTATTTGATCTAAATATTCCTAGTCATAGGATACTTGAGACGGGACATCAAGGATCCGGATAGACTAGTGTATGTGATATTTTCTCATGTGATGAGAATGACCGATCTCATTGGTCATTAGTGTGGAGACACTGAGATACATATACAGGTGCTCACTAGTTGAATGAGTTCATTGAACTGACCGAATTAGAAACCCTGAATGGTATCTTACCGAAGTGTCTATCAGGGTTTTCTATCATCACGGTTGCATGGTTGGACCTTTGACCTGAGTCGCCAAAGATGCCTTGTTAGGTGGAACTTGTGCTTTTACCATTGACTTATGCATCACCATTTAGATGGTCCAGTATAGCGATGGATCAGGTACAAGGAAAACATGATAGAGGCAATTGAGCGGACAACAAGGAATCGTTCACTCTCGGTAAGTGAGAGTGAATGTCATATGGGATAGTACTCTAAATCCCTGGCCAGGGTAGATAGGATAATTGGAAAAATGAGTTTTCCAATTAATCGAATTCAGAGTACAAGATCCTATAAAGTCGGTACACTAAGGAGTTGACAGTCGATGCCGTACTCTTTTCTGACTGGGACATTGGATGAATGAGGGTTTATATCCATGTGGTAACTGATGACGGAAAGTCTCAATGGAGATGAGATTATCCCCATAGCCATTTGGGATCATGGGATGTGGTTTGTACCCTTAATGATCGGTAGGTCGATTAATCTGTTATCGAATAACATATTTAATTAAATTAAATAAAGTTATTCTATTTTATTTAGGTCTCAACCAAATAGGCTATTGGGCCAAGTGGGTCACACACTAAAGGACTTATCCATAGGTACAGGGGCAAGGGCGTAATTTATGGAGATTTTGGATTTTTCTGAAAAATTCCAAATTTCTCTATAAATACTAATGGTTTTAGCCAAACCCTATTAAGCCAAGGGTGCTAACCACATCCTCAGCCTCCTCCCTACCTCTTTCTCTCTCTAGAAGGCATCCATGGCCGATGGAACACCGTTCGGGAAGAGTTCTCAAGACTGGAGTAAAAGGAGAACCTGTTATGAATGAAGTTCGTGTGGATACTGCTAAAGACCAGACACTTGAACGGTTTGATGAGCTTGAGAAGCTCATCTCCTTCTCTCCATGGGATTATATAAATCCCTATCAACTATATTTGAACCCGATTTGATCAGTTTTCGATTTTCGTCGTTCGATTCTAATTGAGATAAATTTTAAAAGAACCCATAAGAATCGTTGCTTTCACGGCACCAAATTTTTATGGACGATTCCTTACAGTGGTATCAGAGCCTGGTTCAAGTCTTAGTCGAAACCGGCGTCAAATCAATATTATTTCATGTAATTTTTGTATTTACGAATCTATGAAAACAACTATATTGTCGAGGCCACCATAATCTGTATTTGATTCAGATAAGAGATTGGTTGGCTTCTGTAGAATCGCGTGATATAGGTCTTTCCAATGCCACAAATCATTCAAAGTTTCGATCTCTTTATAGTTCGAGAGAAGCTCCAAAAGTTTGTGTTTCTATCATGCCCAAACCGTCACCCGGATTTGGGGATTTTGTGAAATCTCTGTCCACAGAAAAAATTGAGGCTTGGAAAAGATTTAGGAGATGGGTAATGTGATGACCTAACCTTTACTCATAATCTCCAATTTTAAATGGCGACGGAGGAAGATATTTTACATAATAGAAATTGGGACATTAATTTTTTATTTTGCATAGTATTGGGAATTCATGAATGTTATAAATAGTTTAAATATGTATATTTATTTCATATAAATTGTTTATATGTTGTTGTCATGTTATTTTCATGCTATTTATTTTATGAAAATTCGACGTGCATGAAATTAAGAATTTTAAAAAATAAAGTATGTAATTTTATGCTGATATATATGATTCTCATATGATTACCACATATGCACTCTATATTCATGTAATGAATGTTAGTGTGTGTATGAAAGTGATCATGGACTTAATTGTGTTTGACTTGTGATTGCTTTTAATTGTGTTTGTTATGTTATTAAATGGGGCCTACGTGTGCCTCCTCTCTCTCTATACAATTTGATTGTACATTCTACCTCCCTTCATTAATGTACTCCTCTTAGTTAAAACCAATGTTTCTTATTAAGTTTTGTACATTTGTGAGTCTGTGTACCCTTAAGCCGTTTGTAAGAGTTAGAAGCTAGTTTATGGAAGGTTGGAGAGCAGGACCACTTGGAGAAGCACCCTTCTGAAGTGGGAGCATACCAACTCAAGCATCTGAAGCAAGGATGTTCACCTATAGGGGTGCCTTAGGTGCATGCTTAGGGTTAAGTCCATGATCACCTGTTTTTATGCATATTTGATATGTAGATGTGTGCTACAAGTTATACCTTAGATATATGATATTCCAAAGGTATTATATATACTTATCACATATTATTGATGAGACTAAAATAAAATCCCTCCTTATTTTAATCAGGTCGATAATTGTGTGGTATTAAGAATGACTCACGTAGCCTTCCGTTGTTGTGGTTTTGATGAGCCAATTTTAGATTGGATGGGTTTGTTGTGTTTCCCACAAGACTCATTCAGCAAGGGATTGAGGATCATGGCCAAGGCATTTGCCAAACTTTGGGGTGGACCATTGCATGGCCTTGTTGTGTTTCCCACAAGGGCTATGTTAAGAATCCATTCTCATAATGTAACAAGCGAATTTGATCTAACTAGAGTATATAGCTTGTTGTGTTTCTCACAAGATTATAACTTTAAAGGCTGAATGACTAAGAATTGCATGAGTTGCAATTGGTAAAAGTTACCTACCTATTAAGTATGGGCTGACATGTTGTGTTTCCCACAAGGTCATCACCATAAAGTTAATAAGGTTTTAGTCCCCACTAGGATTTTATCGTGATATCCCATCTTTACATAATGAGGGTTATGCAAATTCGTCGAAAATTAGTGGGAGCATAAATTAGGATGAAAAGACCATATCTTAATTTCAATGAATGTTTGCAATGTTATATTATTAAAATTATATCTCAGTTGTAGAATACGATGATAAACCACCATTAGTGTTACATACTAGATGCCAAATAGCTTAATGGCTCACTCTTCTTAGACCAGTTTAGAACTAAGAGAATTGCTCTCATAGTTGACCAATTAACTATCCTACTTGAGAAATCGGTGTCTCTTAAATTATCTAATGATGTGAAAGAAAGATAAGATCTTATCTTATAGACAAGATACATTGTTTGTCTTAAACTAGATATTAGTCTCTTAAAATATAAATTGTAGAGATAACATGGATAGATGGATATGAGATCCATTATGGCTCATTGTGATGAGCTAACTAAAGGCAAGTTAGAAGATTAGAAGATTAGAAGTAGTCTAGATGAAGATTTTCATCTAAGATATGAGCTTATCCCAAGTTTCTCTAAAAGTGTACTATCGTTTTGAGAAAACAATGGGGTAGAGCCGATGTCTCATTAGAAGTTTAGAACTTCTGTGGTGATACCATACAATCAGAGAGATTGCAGCTTATAGAGATATAATTAAAGATAAAGTATCTACCACAAATAACATCGCAGATCCACTAACTGAAGCAGTTACTCAAAGAGTGTTTGAGATTCACCTCGAGCTGATACAAATCAGCCAGATGGGTGATTGGCTTTAGTGCAAGTGGGAGATTGATAGAAATGTATGCCCTACAAGCCAATCATATATGATATGATTCGACATTTCTAGATATATCTTATTCAATTAATTAGGCAAATATTCATTATAAGCTCTTATTAGAAGCAAATATCATAATGAAGTCTTTGATCAAATTAGATGATGATTAAATCATGATGAGATCATGATAATGAGATTGATCATCTATAGGTATTTGATTTAAATGTTCCTAGTCATAGGATACTTGAGACGAGACATCAAGGATCCAGATAGACTAGTGTATGTGATATTTTATCATGTGATGAAAATGACCAATCTCATTGGTCATTAGTGTGTAGACACTGAGATACACATATAGGTGCTCATTAGTTGAATGAGTTCACTAAACTGATCGAATTAGAAACCCTGAATGGTATCTTACTGAACTGTCAATCAGGGTTTTCTATCATCACGGTTGCATGGTTGGACCTATACCTTGTTAGGTGGAACTTGTGCTTTGACCATAATGGATCACCGTTTAGATAGTCCAGTATAGCGATGGATCGGGTACAAGGAAAACCCGATAGAGGTAATTGAGTGGACAACAAGGAATCATCCACTCTCGATAAGTGAGAGTGAATGTCCTATGGGATAGTACTCTAAATCCCTGGCCAGGGTAGATAGGATAATTGGAAAAGGAATTTTCCAATTGATCCAATTCCTTATACAAGATCCTATAGAGTTGGTACACTAAGGAGTTGACAATCAATGCCGTACTCCTTTCTGACCGGAACATTAGATGGATGAGAGCTTATATCCATGTGGTAACTGATGATGAAAATGCTCAATGGAGATGAGATTATCCCCATAGCTATTTGGGATCATGGGATGTGGCATGTACCCTTCATGATCGGTAGGTGGATATTGCTGGATACCGGACACTTGAATGGTTTGAAGAGCATGAGAAGCTCATCTCCTTCGTCTCCATGGGATTATATGAATCTCTATCAGGTATAATCGAACCCGATTTGAGCGATTTTCGGTTTTCGTTGTTTAGTTCTGATTGAGACAGATTCTAAAAGAACCCATAGGAATCGTCGCTTTCGCTGCACCAAATTTTATGGACGATTCCTTACAGCATCGACATATCATTGAAACTTTCTTGGCATTATTAAGTAATGCAGGGTTACCTTATATTTCTTGGGATGAAGTAGTTTGTTGTGCTGTATACCTCATCTATAGAATGCCTTCCCCTATTTTATATAATATTTAACCTTTAAAGAAACTATTTAGAAAAAACCATATTATAAATTTTTGCGCACCTTTTGATGTGCTTGTTACCCTCATCTTTATCCATATAATCAATGTAAGTTTACATACTGGTCAGATTGTTGTGTTTTTCTAGGTTATAGCCTTGATCACAAATGATACAATTGTTACTTACAAAGAACCAATTGTTTTTACATTGCTAGAAAGTCATCTTTGATCAGAACACCTTCCCTTATAAAATTCTCAGCAGTCAAGTTATTGAAAACATTAAAAATTTTAGTTATTTGTTGTCTCTACATGTTTCTAGTTTGAGTTCTAGCTCCTATCCTCGCAAAGAGCCATGTTGTAATGGAATAGATCTTTGCTTACTTCAAAATTCTGACATCTCTCAACCTGAGAATACTTAGACTTCACCATGAGATAGTCTTGCTATTAACATTATTGAAGAATCAAATCAGTCCTCTTCTCATTTTGCCAGTCTAGATACAGAAATAGAACATTCACCTCCTTAGTCTTCAATTCAGATCTCTGCTCCATCTATTACTCCTGTGAAGTGCAGGTCACTTAGAGATGTTATGATGAGATCTGCTCATGTTCCAACATCGAATCAAAGCAAGTATGCTCTTCATGTGGAAGTAAACTATGAAACTGAACCTACTTGTTTTAGTATGGAAAACAAAAATTAACTTAGGCGTAAGGCTATATTTGAGGAGTTTTCAACCTTACAACATAATGGAACGTGGGTTTTAGTACTTCCACAACTCAATGCAAATATTGTTGGTTGTAAGTGGGTATACAAATTGAAGAAGAAATCGGATGGAACCATTGCACGGTATAAAGCACGCTTTGTTGCTAAAGGATATACTCAAGAATATGATATTGATTTCAATGAGACCTTTAGTCCAGTGGTTAAGTTGTCTACCATTAGATTGCTCTTATCTATGGCTGTCAGCTAAAATTGGGTGGCTAAGTAGGTCGTTGTCGATAATACATTCTTACATGGTACTTTAGAAGAAGAAATTTATGTCTCAACCACTAGGGTTTATAGATCAAACAAGGTCTCATTTTGTATTCAAACTTAAGAAAACTTTGTATGGCCTCAAGCAAGCTCCTAGAGCTTGGTTTTATCGCTTATATTCTCATCTTCTCACTAGAGGCTTTGTTGCCTCAACCTGCAATCCTTCTTTGTTTATGTACTCAAAGAATGGTACAATCTTGCTTTCACTTTTTCTATAAAGGATCTAAGTGATCTACATCTATTTCTCGGTATTGAAGTGCACAAGACAAAACGAGGTTTGTTCTTAAATCAACAACATTACATTCTTGATATTCTAAAAAATATTGATTAATTTTATTTCAAACCGTTTTTCAACACCTATGGCAACAAAGTTTATGCCTTCTCAAGAGGATGGTGAACCTCTTTTGGATCCAACATGTATCGGAGTATAGTTGGTTCTCTTCAGTATCTCACAATCACTTGAATAGACATAGCGTATGTGGTTAACAAAGCTTATCAATTTTTATCATGTCCACTGATACACACTTAGTTATGGTCAAAAGGATCCTTTGATACTTAAAGGGAACCTATCAGTTTACTTTATATATTTCTCCTTCCACTTTTCAATGTAATGTCTATACTAATGCTAATTGGGCCAGTTGGAGAGATGATAGAAAATCAACTTCAGGATTTGCCATTTATCCTGGAACCAACTTAATTGCATGTTTTGCAAAAAAAAAAAAAAAAAAAACCACACACACAGTGGCTCATTCGTACTAAAGCCAAATTGAAATCTGTTGGTATGTCAACCATAGAATTATTATGTATTATTCAGCTAATACAAGAACTACGAATCTCTCTTCCTGCAATTCCAAATATATGGTGTGATAATGTTTATGCTATCTACTTAGCTACTAACCTTGTCTTTCAAATTTGCACTAGACATATAGAAGTTGATTTTCACTTTATAAGACAGCTAGTTATAGATAAAAAAATCAAGATCAACCATATTTCCACTTGTGATCAAGTGGCAGATATTTCTACAAAGCCGTTAAATACTGCTCAATTCGAAGCTCTTAGACACAAGATGAATGTGAGACCCTCTCCCTCAGCTTGAAGGGGGGGTAATGGAGCACATAAATGTGCTATCGAATGAGAGTGAAAAGAGTAATTCAAATTACATCTTTGTTGTTTTGTTGTATTAATATTTGACAAAATGCCTCTGTTAACATTCTTGTATAATTGTCAATATAGTGCACACTATATATAGATGAAATACAGGAGAAGGGAAATAGCTAAGTTCTACTCATTTTCGTTTCTTTCTGTTATCCAATCTCTTCCACTACTCCAAATTCGTCCTTTACCTATGCGAGAAAAGCGTAGGTAAAGCTTATTTTCCCGTAGGTATTCCAATTTACCTACGGGACCACCCGTAGGAAGTTGCGTCGGGCTAGGACATGTCGGTATATATTTTACCTACAGTATGTCCCGTAGGTATAGTACATGTACTATACTTACGATTCAACAACACCCATAGGTATAGTCCCTATGTATACCTACGGTATATATACCCGTTGGTAAAACATGATTACCTATTTAGCAAGCATAGGTCAAGAAAAGTGATACAAACATGCATACCTACGGTTCCTCACGTAGGTAATAGTAGTGATAAAAAATTAATTGGATCTGTGGCAGCGTTTTACATTTACCTACGGCCAGAGACCATAGGTATTCATACAAGTTGTTCAACCAATCGTATACACATTGTTTCACAGCCACACTTATCCATACAACCACTCATACACATCATTACATACCATGTTCCATTCAATCACATTGTTTCATTCATACAAGATGTTCCATGTTCCATACAACCCAGTTACATACAATATTGGTCCACCTCTTCACACTTTTCCATATATCATGTTTCATACAACCTGTTTCATTCATACTTCCATTGAATCACATTGTTTCATACATGTATCCTGTTGCATACAACCTGTTTCATACATTGGATGACCTCTTTACAGGTCTCCATGCTTCATGTTTCATACAACATGTTCCTATTGCATCTATACATTATTCCATACATCCATTCATATTTCAGCTCTTGACACACATTGTTCCATACAACCTATTTCATAACACATTGTTCAATTCAAATCTCAAATTTCAAATTCAGTTTAACAAAAACAGATTTACACATATGAACCAGTCAACATGATGTTTACAGTCAACATGATCTCTTTTATGTATCCTCCTCCTTCCACAGAAAGGAGACATCTTTGGAATTAACACCTAAGTGAGAGGCTAATTAATTATATCTTTACCTTATCAAAGGGCTCTGAAGTCCATACTTTTTAATTTCATATAGATCAATTGTTCATTTTAATCTGCTTGAACCCCCATGTGGAAGCTAGGCTTCATTTGTTTTGTTCAACTCATATTAGATATAAGTATTCATGGTAAGAGACCCACCAACCTGTTTATGATAAAGATCTCATTTTTTGGCGCAAGAATAAATTTGAGAGTAAAATACCAGACAACTTAATTCCCCATCTAAATTTTTACTTGCCACCAAACTTATATATTATACTAGATTGGAACTTGCTTTAATTAGCACCATTTGTCAAGGGCCGTTTGGCACCAGATTATTTATGGAATAAATTTGATTTATCTGCTAAATCTTAGAGATAAATAAATTTATTTCCTAAATTATGAGGATATATAAATTAGCCAAGTTTATATCCAAATCAATCTTATACCAAATTGCCTCCAAGAGATAAGTTGGGTTGTGTTCGGTGGCTTAATTTATAAGGAGGGATTTCTTTTAGAAATCTCTGATAATTTAAAAGCTCAACCTAATGTATCATATTTGTGCTAACTTCCGTGCAGTTAAAACATAAAAGAGATTTTGAAAATTAAAAGAAATAGCTAGACACACATAAAATAAAAGAAAAAAACCTCTCCTGAACATGAGTTTGTGAGTTTATCTCCAAATCAATCTTGTACCAAATTGACCACATGGAAGGGAAAGCTGGAAGGAATCTGGATGGATGCTGAGAGCACTAGAACAAAAGGGGGATCCATGTATTGGGACTTACATGAATAAAATGGTATATAACCAATCCAAAAATAGAGACCATTACTAAGGATGCGAATTTAAAATGGTATGTAACCAATCCAAAAAAACACATAGAATTGGGACTTACATGAATAAAATTTGTCCATTACTGAAAAAAATAAGCACCAACCAGCATACATCAGAATTACATATTACATTGAGCTTCTAAGTTAAAAATAAAGAAGTCTACGACACTGTTAGAGTAACACAGTTACACATGTATGATACACTGTCAAAACGAGAAGAGAAGTGTTTTCAGTTTTCCAACACAACCAACCTACATCAGAAATACATATTTCAAATGTCCTTCGTGGATGCACCAGTAAGCAATATTTATTGAAGATAACCTTCGTGGATGCCAATGTAATCAATCTTGGTTGAAGATAACCTGCAATGGCCATAAAAAAAGAAGTGAGCAACATGAAAATTTGTGTGATGTATCTTCAATTGTAACAATGACTTACGTAATCTCTCCACCAGATTATATGACTTCCAATGGCATCCTGCATCTTCTTCCTATGATTGTCCTTCACAAACAAAGGGGCATTCGGGTTTGAAACAATGAGAACTGAGACCTCATAAAAAAACTTCCCCAAGACATCTGTCCGTCACTATTTATGAAGGGTTGTCACTGATAAAAAAACCTCCAGCAGCACACTGACCCTCTAAATCCATGAGCTTCACCCTTCTCCCTACCTATTGATATTGTACCACAAAAAATGTACAGATTAACATACTGAATGACCATAGGAATTTAATTGGGAGAAAAAGAACAAACAGACATCCTTTAACTTACACTCTTTGCATAAGTATAAAAAACATATGTTCTATTTGAAATATCCATATGTTCCACCAGATAAATGAAATTGTAATGTCTAAATTATAAAGCACATTTTCAGTCTACACTTGGTATTTTATCAATAATGTACTTAGACATGGTAATGTAATCGCTGCTTTCCTCCTGATGTAATGTTTATGTCATGTAAATTATCACTATCAAAACAATATAGCAAGTGCATTCAACTTTTATCTTATGTTGCTGAAGAATGGTATTGCACTGTTGAAATCTTCCTCCAAGGGTCGGGTCCTTGTTTTTATGAAGAATGCTTACATCTCAGACTGTGAGAGTGAAGATGAAGCGAGATGGTGTCCTCTTCTTGAGGCTTATCACTTTTCTTATTCACATGGAAACTTCACTAATTCCTTATCTTCCAGAGCAAAAGCTGAGGCTGGAAGAAGGCTTAAAGGTATCTACTTGGTCTAAGATATCTTTCCTTTGGATGTCCAGTTCATCTCCCTGCAGATACTTTCTATAGTTTCTCAATAAACATTCTTAAAAATTTGAGAAGGCTATGAATAGACCTCAGTGTTTAGGGGAAAACCTATACAAGTCTGTTTTCTATGGGAAAACCTATACAAGGCTGTTTTTTTATGTAACTATATGCTAGTATGCAGTATGGACATTGAGATCCTCTCTCTCCCTACTTTTTTGGTTTTGTTGAGCCAACTCCTTAGCATCTTTCTGAAGAGTGCAACTATGGCTAAACTCATTGAAGGAGTAAATGTTGGAAGGCACATAGTTTACTTTACTCAATTCTTTTTTGAAGGCATCCCACTAAAACAGGGAGCAATTCGTTGATTAGGAGAGAAACATTTATAAGGTAAATGAAGGATCTTCCAACCAAGACAACCACAAAATAAAAATTAACAAAATTCCACCTAACAATAATTAGAAAAGGTATTGATAGTCCATTCTGTATCCGCAGCACCTAACAGTTGCATTGCACTAGAAAAGTGTGAGATGAGACAAGAAACATAGAGACATGTTACCATGTGTATACTAAATGGTGGTAAATGAGTTTGATAAGACTCCTGAGACTCCTGGAGCAAGGAACTGCTTCTGAACACATCTTCCTGTAACCTATTTTACACAGTTGTTTCCAAGACTACCGGAACAAGTACTGACAGAATACATAAACCAGTTCCAGACTGGTGGATGGAGTTATTAACTTACATTTTTTGCATCCGATGGTGACATCTTGCTTGCAGCTGATGATCGGATTCCAGACTACAAGGAATTTCCAGAATCAATTAGGATGGGTGCAAACCTGTCTCACTTATGAAACTTCCAAAAAATTTTGTATATAATCAAAATTGTATACCTCTTCTTGGGGTCTATTCTCCAGTTTAGCAACTTTCGATTCTAGAAGTTGGAGATGTTCATATAACTCTTTCCTTATAACATTGGAGGATTCACCCTTCTCTCCCCAAATGTAAGTGGGGGATGGACCTGTGCCAATTCCCTTGATTCTTCCATTCTTGTCCTTTCCCATGACTTTTGAGAAAACATCCGATTTAGCTGCCATGGAATGCATGCTGGACGATGGTGCAACTGATTTTATAGCCTTGAGTCTTTCCTGCATTGCCTAAGGTATTAGTAACATGACATCAAATCTTGTAATGATATAAAAATTGATAAGTACTTACAATTGCAAGGGCACAATCATCGTTTACGGCCTTTCCATATTTCTTTATGTGCGTGATGATGAATATGTCTGCCCTATCCACATCCTTCCCAGTTTTAGCAACCTGAAAAGTTAACAGGAAATGACCAATGAAAAATTTTATGTTAAATTAGGATAAAGTTAACAGAAATGACCAACGAGCATATGTTAATTCAGGATAGAGTTTACCTCTAGTTTCCTTACATCTGCAAAGGACTGCGTTCCAGCACAATGATAAATTTTATGCAGACTTTTGTTCTTTTGATTCACTTCGCTTTTCTTCTATCAAAAGGAAAAAAAATGTATTAACCTGTCTATACCTTTAATACTTATATCGACCCAACTAACCAAGGAAAAGACTACTTTTATACCAAACAGAATTGAATCTTACTTGGAAATCAGGAGATGACCAAGATGCCTTCGCGGACTCCCACATCTCACTAGAAATATACAGACTAACAGGTGGATCTTTTTGTTCAAATTTTTTTTTCCTTAGGCGACTTGTGATATCTCCATTTATGCCCAAGGTCTTTCATTATAAACATTTTCTCGGAATACATCTCCCTCATCAACTTCATATTTTCTCTACATAAGATTGACAACTAAATGATGGTAAAAGACACTTAACGTTGATACAAACCAATCAGAACTACTTTAAAAATTTTACCTTAATAAATGCCCATATGTCATCAACATTTTCTTGTGGCATCTTATCCCAAGATCCAATGTTGATTGGGCATTTGTTAGCATTCCTGGCAATTGTACCCGAAAAGGTCCTAAGTGACCTTCCACCCTTCCCAACCGGTTGTCCTAACTCATTCCACTCAACATAAATGAGTTTCCCATCCTCTAGCACATGCACATCTCGACAATATGTGCGGCCTCTCGTTTTCTTTTTTACAACTACAGGACTTTCAATTTCAGTGTCTTCTCCCTTGGGAGCAACTTCATTTTCCTCCCCACAGTTTGTGGATGATGAAGCTGAAGATACCCACAAGTCTCCCTGTTTAGCGTATGTTATTACTTTCATAATGAAACCATCAATTTCCCTCATGCTAAACCAATCTTCCGACATCTACATTATTGAGCAAATAAAAGCAATATTAAAGTAAGGCTAACAGATTGGGACAAAAATAAGAAAAGGTTGAGATACGAGATTTACAAAAGCCGGAGATGATAGTCGAGAAAAGGTCGGTGGAGCACTCTTAAGGAAAAGATATGCAAAGTATAATGTGAAAAACCCACATTCAACGTCATCTCTTTGTTGTGACACCTAGAAGAAGGCAATGTAAACACCATATATTTCTCATGTAATCATGTGAAAGTCTAGTTTTTTATTACCTTGGGAATGAAGAATGGAATGGATTTTAAGGTCTTCTTACTAACCATCTTCCCTTCTGCATTGTATATATCCTTGACCAACCTGAGAAGACAACAATCATAAATTAAGATCCTGGATTAGGGTACACAAAAGAAGAAAAAGCATAGGGTGCAATTTAGGTTGGTGATTAATTTACCTCCTAATGGAAGGTTCTTGCTTCTGTGACTCGGCCATCAGAAGTGAGTCTAGAACAATCATAGATGGTCCAAATTCGGACTCAAAAGAGGCAGCCAAGTTGCACAAAATCAACAGTCTCCAATGACCACTACAACATAAAATGTTAGAGAGATGACAAGTAACATTCATATTCTGCATCAGAACAAAATTTTATTTCCACTTACCCATCTACTATTGGAACAAGGATATAAGACTTGGAGAAAATCCCTTCCTTCTGAATGTACTCTACAATCCTACGACTACCGTTAATATACATAGAAAACAATAAACAATCTATAATTGCAGCACTTATATTTTGGCTAATTTGAAGTTGGCCCCACATATGGCTGCACAATTCAAACAAGTTAGAGTTAGCTATTATGTAGAAATGTTAAACAAAACAAAGATACAAATAAAATATTATGTCTGAAGGGTCAAATGTTGTGAGACCAGCCAAATTGCACAAAATCTGTCCAGACAATCAAAAGGTAACATGCATGAGTCAAAATCAAATACTAAACTGACGGTCTCCTAGCAATCTTAAAGAATATTAAAGTCTAAATAAAAAACTACATGTTGCAAGCAACATTAAAAGTCGAATCTAAATTGTATGCATACATCACCTTGAAACATGTGCTAATAAGGGCCTCTGCGTCAAAATACATAAAAATGGCATAAGATTCTGAGAATCAAAACATTCAATACTTTCATGAGGGGACAAAAATCTGTTATGTATAACCATGTTATGCAATGGATTTATCATACATGAAATAGTCGAATCTGTTATGCATGTAATGTTATGCAAGCAACATGAAATGGTCGAATATATATTATATGACTCAAGAATAATCTAGAAATGATCCCGTAATTCCTAAAACGAAGCGAGGTTCTCACAATCTAAATAGAGACGAGACCAAGATGGAGGACGGACACCTTGATCATAATGGGCGACCCGGCCCATTACATATCATAAGATTGATATGATTAATTTGACATGATCTAGTTATCCTTTGGTAAGAAAAACAAGAAAAAAGTATGAGATTTGTGGGGGTTTACATGCTATAGCAAGGGTTTTCTTGTATTTGCGCATGCATTTGTGATCCAGTCTATTAGAGGGTAGAGGGAACTATATATATAACTTTTAAATCATGCATGTGAGATCCATTAATATGATATAAGTGATTGCATTTGTATACATGTTATGCATGTTATGCAATGTATAACATCAAGGTAAAAGAAAACATACTCTATGTACATCTGGAAAAGTTCCAAGTCCAACTTGTTCCTTTCTGTGGATAAGATGTCATAGATGTCTGAAATATGTTTGATTTTCTTCGGTGGGAGTGGATTGGATGATGTATCAGGCCCCCACAGCCCCTTCTCCTTGGACTTGACACCATCAGATTTGTATGACAGTGATTCCATAATCTTCTTCCCCCTGAAATTGACACTTTCAGTAATTTTATCATCAATATTAATCTGAAAAAGTGTAGCTACAAACCTCTCCTAAATCAACATCTTTTAAAATCCCACCTAGACAAAGAAAATTTGGAAACAAAACAAAATGTATGCACCATCGGTAGTGAAAACAAAATAAACATATAAACATGATTTTAAATGGAACAACACTATCTTTATCATAAATATGTAACAATGACATTCATACATAAACATGCATACATAACAGTCTATACCAAAATTCAGTCTGACATAAGCATGCATGCAGAATATCAAAATTCAGGCAGAATGAGTTACATTAAACTTCAAACCCATCTATATCGGATCTATGAACAGTTATGTTCTGAATATCATTATCATCTTGGTAACTTTGTCTTTGCTCTGGTTGTCTTGGTTGTATGTCCGGAACTATGTCTTGATAAGTTGTAAAAATCTTGGGGAGTTGTCTTGCGAACAACACACCAACCAAGGTTCCTAGGATCCTCCACATACCAAACTTGCTCTGCCTGTGATGCTAGAATATAACATTCACTTGTTCTTAACTTACATAAAAGATTTACAAGGGTAAGAGGTCCATCCTGTTTGACACCTCTATGCACATCTACCCAATCACACTTAAACAATATTACCCTCATGTGTCCATAGTAATCAACTTCGAGAATTTCATGAATAACACCGTAGTAAATCACATTATCTTCAGCACTCAGCATAACACCCGAGTTTTGGGTCACTCGACGTTCTTCAAGACTTTTAGTGTGAAACATAAAATCGTTGGCTATACATGATTCATATTTCTTAACGACGTCCATTGGCAAATCTTTAATCCAACGAAGATAAGATGACATGTCTCCTGTGGTCATTTCTTGTTCCTTGTGCACCTAACGAAATTAAAATTATCATTTAACCTTAATGAGAAATTACAATCATAACATAATAAATTTAACCTTAAATCTAACGGAGCTAATGCTAGTTACCTTAAATTTAAGCCATTCTACAAAGTTACGTGTATGAATCTGTTCCACATCAGTCTTAAGCACCTCAGGACAAGTTTCTCTAACCTCATCAATGTGGACTCTGCATTGAAATCAACAAACAAACAATATTATTTTCGATGCTTGATGGAGATGTACAAATAACATAATTTTTGTTATAAAAGTACACTGACTTAATCAAATTGTTCATAGCGGTACAGTTGAATAGGATATATTTATGAATCTCTTCCAACTCCTTAATTTGTAATCGATATGTTGCAGCTGCTCCAAATGGGCGACATGTCTCCATGAAAATTTCCCATCCTTCCTCCACTTCTTTTGGTCTATATTCTGCTTGTCGACGTGGCTTATTGAACCATGTCTCTACATCATCATTTAGATATCGAGAGGCAAAAGTGATTGTCTCTGCAACAATATAACCTTCTGCAATTGAACCCTCGGGATAAGTCTTGTTTGTTGCATAAGACTTTAGTTTAGCCAAATACCTGAAATGATATGAAACAGTGATTACTACTTTCATTTTAAATGGCAATTAAAAACCTTCTACTATTGATGATACCTCTCAAATGGGTACATCCATCTATATTGAACCGGCCCAGCAATCCTCGCCTCCTCTGCTAAATGAACGATCAAGTGTACCATGATATCAAAGAAACTGGAAGGAAATATCATCTCTAGTTCACATAATACTTTTGCAATATGTAGGCCTTGTTGGTAAAAGTCTTCAGCATAAGCAACTTTTGAACATATATTGAGGAAGAAGTGAGAAATGTCGCTTAGTGAAGAAGTGAGATTAATATTTGGGAGTGCCCTAACGGCAATTGGAAGTAATTGTTGCATGATCACATGGTAGTCATGACTCTTCAACCCCCACAACTTCTTATCTTTGTTGAGAAAGCGCTTTGCAATGTTTGAAGAATAACCATCAGGAACCTTAACAGATTGAAATAGGTTGAAGATGATATCTTTCTCTTTTCTGTTGCAAGTGAAATGAGCTGGTGGTAACATTATTTTGCTTGGTCCAAGTTCTTGTGGATGAAGACATTCTCTTATACCCAACTTTTGTAAGTCTTGACGAGCCTTCAAGCCATCTTTGTTCTTCCCCTCAATGGATAGAAGGGTGCCTATGATACTCTCGCACACATTCCTCTCAATGTGCATAACATCTAAATTGTGGCAAAACAACAATGATTTCCAATAAGGTAGAGAGAAGAAAATACTCATTTTTCTCCACCCAAGGTACTTTCTATCATCTTTTTTTACTTCTCTTCCTCTTTTTACCTTTCTTCTTGATGTCCTCTTTTTCAACATGAGAGTTAAAATGCTCTAGTTGTTGTAAGATTTGATCTCCCGATAGCATCAATGGCTTGTCACCCCATTCTTCATGACCATCAAATTCTGTTCTCATCTTTCAGAATTTATGATTGTTTCCAAGCCATCTACGATGAGCTGTGTAACAAAATTTCGTACTACACTCTAACCAAGTAGAACATGTGTCTTTGTTACAGTTAGGACAAGCTAATTTACCTTTAGTACTCCAACCGGACATGTAAGCATATGCTGGAAAGTCATTAATGGTCCATAATAAGGCTGCACGCAACCGAAAAATCTCGCCTTTAGCTACATCGAAGGTATCAATACCATTCCATAGGATTTGTAGCTCCTCAATCAACGGTTGTAATAGAACATCAATTTTGTTACCGGGACCTTTTGGACCAGAGATGAGAAGGGACAACAATATATTGGTACTTTTCATGCATTCCCAAAGTGGTAGATTATAAGGTACAACCAACACTGGCCATGTACTATGAGTGACGTTCATGTTCCCATACGGGTTGAGCCCATCAGAAGCTAATCCAAGACGGACATTCCGACATTCTAACCCAAAATCATCAATGGCATCTAATGTTTTCCAGCAAGCCGAATCAGCGGGATGTCTTAACATACCGTCCTCCTCGCGTTTGTCATGATGCCATCTCATGTTGAGTGATGTTTTTGAACATGTGAAGAGTCTCTTTAGTCGTGGAATTAATGGAAAATGACGGAGAACCTTTTGAGGTACTCTTTTTTTTTCCCGTGCTACTCGATTTAAATGACTTCCACCGGGATTCACCACATTTGGGACAACAATTACACTTCTCATATTCTTTTTGATACAACATACAGTTATTCGAACATGCATCAATCTTTCTATAGCCATATCCTAACTTATCAAGTAGCTTCTTCATCTCATAAAATGATCGTGGTAATGATGACCCATCTGGCAGCAACTCATTTAATAACTTCAATAAAACATCAAATATTTTATTGCTCATTCCACCCATGCATTTAAGGTTTAGCAATCTAATGATGAAAGAAAGTTTGCTAAAATTCTTGCATCCAGGATAAACAGGTTGGTTGACTTCTTTTAACAAGTCCAAAAAGGATTTTGAATCGTTATCACATACTTCATCATCACAAATCGGAAAGACATCGGCTAACATTTCATACATGTTTGATTCATCTACACTTTCTTCAAATCTTCCCTGACTTGACTCTTCACCATAGAACTTCCAAAACTGTTTGTCCTTTATAACACCGTCTATGTAGAGGTGTTCTCTAATAATATGCATTTCACATTTTTTCAAGCATGCACATTTCACACATGGACATCTTATCTTACGACTCGATGGTATACTTTTATATGCAAACTTTAAAAAGTTCTCAACACCATCGTAGTAGCCGCCCACATTTCTTGGCAAATCCATCCAGCTCCAATCCATATGACTATAGATAAAAACATGGATAAGAATTAAAAATGCATCCTGCAATTTTGAAACATGGATAGCATCGCATCCATTAATATTCTAAAACTTTAGAAGGAATGATAGAAATGACTAGTTGAATCTTCAAATAGACAACAAGTAATCCTTAAAAGTTAAAGTGAAAATCTAATGTCATTAACAAGTTGGTCAATCAAACGAGGAATGGGTCAGTTTCCTTAAAAATTGAGTAAGCATATAAAAAGGGGACATTTGGTAACTTTTTATGTTATATAAAAAGGGGACATTTGGTTACATTTGGTAACTTAACAAGTAGATTATGTTGTTAGTTGAAACACAAGGGGACATTTGGTAACTTTTTATGTTATATATGTAATAAGTGTGATACAAAGAAAATTATAACATATTATTGCTAAAGATATAGTGAACATGTGTCCGATTGCAAATAAAAAGATGTATAGTCAGATATATGGAAAAATTGCAACTACAAACAAAATCATTAATGAAAATATAAAATTCTAACAAGAGGATGAATGATTGACAAATTATAGTTAGAAATTTATGGCATAAGTGTTATCTCATTTTCGAAGTGACAAGAGAGTAATCCAATCAATTAACTCCAGATATTAGCACCTAAAAGTAAAGACGCACGTATCATAGTTAAATTCAACTCATTCAGAAATGTTTACTTTAAAACATTTAAGCAAATGTTTTACTTTATCATACTTTAATTTCATGATAATACCAATGAAATTGGACTGTTAACTAAGTGTTCATTAATAGTTTCGACAAATGTTCAAGTACTTTCGACAATAAAAATGTTCAGTAGTTTCGACTGAATACAAATGATCAAGTAGTTTCGACAATAAACTACTAGAACCCTAAAACGAATGCCCCCATTGTAACACTCCCATCATAAGGAAACGATGGGCAGAACATAGTTCGAATAACATCTTGTAAAGCCCCAAATCGTACTGTACGTATTGAACGAGTTAAGATATATGGAACCCAAAATCGTTCGAAATAAAGGAAATGTGCGAAACACTTACAAGTAGAATCGCCGAGGATGGAAAGCGGGAAGGGCCGAAGATGGACTGCCTGGAAGTACCGAGGATGGAGAGCGGGAATCGCCGTCGATGCACCGCCTGGAAATGCCGTCGATGGACCCCCTGGAAGCGCCGAGTGGAGAAGAAATCGCCGTCGATGCACCGCATGGAAATCGCCGTCGATGCACCGCCTGGAAACGCCGTCGATGGTCCGCTTGGAAGCGCCGAGTGGAGAGCAGGAAATCGCCAACGATGGACAGCGGAAGCGAGCGTCGGGGGCTGTGCGAGGAGATGGTCGATCGCGCGGGCATTCGAGTATTAGGTAAATTGCTCGGATCGATCTCAGCCGTCCGTATATTTCAAATGGACGGATTAGATTCATTGTTCACTTATAACGTTTACCTACAGGATGTCTTGCGTAGGTAATTCGTAGGTGTTGATACATTTACCTACGAGCAACTAATTGGTAAGTATACTATGTCGGTAAATGATACATATACCTACCAAATTCTCAGCTACGCGATGGGTTCACGTAGGTGAAGATGAGTTTTGGCGTAGTGTTCTTTTAGCTCTCTACTCGTCTTCTTCAATTCTTCTCTACATCAAATCTATAGAAGGCACAATCTTTATCTAGTCCTTAGACATCTTATGTTACCATAGTCAGATCCAACTACATGCGTCAAACTAAGTCA
The DNA here is from genome assembly GCA_036172225.1 of Cryptocoryne crispatula var. balansae. Classification (NCBI taxonomy): domain Eukaryota; kingdom Viridiplantae; phylum Streptophyta; class Magnoliopsida; order Alismatales; family Araceae; genus Cryptocoryne; species Cryptocoryne crispatula. The sequence goes on from CM069921.1 coordinate 40,266,320, forward strand.
TTATTTTCCCTCCTTCCTTGCTTCTATTTTGTGTGAACATTCAAGCATCCTACTCTTCTCCTTCTTGACAGATTCAACACGCCATCACCCTATCAAAATCATTGACATCTCTTCTTCTTTCTGGTTTTGCCCAACGTCTTCATCCAACCACACGTTTAGCATCATCCATCATCATATGACCTCATCATGCTCACTACCTTTGTTTCTCCACACGCCGTTACTACCGCCCTGAGTGCTTGTAAGACAACCAGTCCCTCACTACTGTTCGGTTAGCCCTGGCATCAATCTTAGTAAGCATCTTCAATTACTCATCATTTAAATAATATTGAATCATTACATTAAAATATAGTTCGTTTAATCTTAGGCCAAAAAATAATGATGCACTATAGTTTAGAACGTGTATGGAGCGAGTTAGAGATTTAATTTTGTTGATCCATGTTTAATGAAATTTAATAAGTTTTTTATATTATCATGTTCAAGTATATTGAGCGTAATTTAATTATGTAAATCAAGTTGTAGAATGTTATGATCCTGGAAATATCTTGAATCATGCTATGAACTATCCTAATTGCTAAGAGTACCTTATGTTAAAATTTAGATTGGCTTAATATATATGGAATATAATTAATTAATTTTAATAGTTACATGGTACTTGTTAATTTATGGTAGATTGTATATAATTTTAGAGTATATGTATCATTTTATTATTTTAATTAAAATGTGATCCGTTATGGTTAATCGTACATGTATATATGTGATATATATAATATTTTAATTGAATAAATTATATATGATTTTATATAATTGAGTCTCGTATCAATTATATTTTACATGTTTGGTACCCCAAGTTAGAGTATATCTCAGCGCTATATACTTTTCATTTATGAGATGTGGAGCCAAAAGACTTAAAGGTGTTTGGTAGTGCTTTTAATATTAAGACAACCTTGTTTTTGAAATCAAGATTATTCGAATTCTCAATTTTATTTTTAAAATAAAAAAAGTCTAATTATTTTGTGTTTGGTAAAATTATCATAAATTTTAAAAATTAGACAGTAGTGTTTGGTTATAACTTGCGGTTCTGCGAAATTCTTCTGGACTCTTTTCGTAGAGAGAACCTGTAGCTTCGCAAAGGCTCCCCCCGCGGCGTCGTTTGCCTCCCTCCTCCCGACGGTGGTGGCGTCGGCCAGCGAGACCCCCACGGGGGTGCTCCCCCCGGCCAGTGAAACCCCCCTCTTGGCGGCGCTCACCCCGGCCGGCCAGCGAAACCCCCCTCCCCCCCCGGTTGTCTGCCTCTCTCCGCCCCCACCCCCTCTGCAAGGTACTCCCACGTCCTGTCTCCACGTCTATCTCAAAAATAAAACAAGACCTGTCTTGTTTTCATTTTAGAAGAGATTATGTACATGGAGTATCTCACTTTTAAAAATGAGACAGTAGTTAAAAATTACAACCAAACATTTATCTCTTTTATTTTTAAAGTTTAAATCAAAAAAAGAAAAAAACTTAATCAAACACCCTATTAGACCGGTGTTCTCAAGCTGCCTGGGTTCCCCTCCCCTGTTGACCAGGTGATTTCATCTAGTCGGAGCCTTTTACCGGCTCTCCGTCTCGAAGAAGCACTTGGATGACTTGGCCGAAGGTGAACGGAGATATATTTGACTGGAAAACAACGAACACCTTTTCGTTGTTTACCGTCTGCTTTTGTTGACGGGAAAACAGCGAACAGATCTTGCACCATAAATACCGCAGCTCTAGAAAAGGCACGCATGACTTCATATTACAAAGAGAAGTTAGCAAGCTAATCGGCACGAAATGGGTGTTCACATGAATCATATCAATGCTTTGTCCTTGTCCGTTGGCATCAACAGTCCGTATAATGGTATAGCTTTGGACACGTGTATAATTTTTTTTAAATAGCAGTGTTTTAAAGGTTATTTCTCAGGTGTTTGATTGTTTGAATTTTTGTTATGATTTTATATTTTTATAAAAAATTTATTAAAAATAATGTTTTACGATTATTACATAATTTTACTTTTATTTTTTTCTTTGACAAAAAATGTGATAATCTTTTTTTATCTTGTAGTTTCTCATCTCTTTTAATTGTTCGTAATTTCTCTTTCCTTTTTTGTCATCACATCTCCTCAAATAATTTTATGTCATCAACTATTTATATTTTATTTTAGTTATTTTTTATTATGTATAAACATTTATTACGCAACAAAATACTCTTTTAGCAATGTAACACACGTTTTAGTCGAAATGTTTATTATGCTTTGACTTACCTTTTCCCCACCGAAATATTTAATAAAAACTAAAATGCTTTAGAAGAAATACTATTATTCATGATTAATGTTTTATACATGTCACCGTTGAGAGAATGTGCGTGTGAGAGAGAGAGAGGTAGACGAATAAAATTATGTTGTGTTTAGCTTAAGGTAAAAACTTAACATAAAAATTTATCCAAAACATAAATAAATTATGAGGGTTAAAAAATATTGTCAAAATTTTAGATACATGAACATATGAATAATTTTAGAAACATAGATGTAAGCATCTGACAATAATAAGGATTAAAAAGTAAATAAATGAAAGAGTTGCGTGCACCAACTTCAACCGCGAAAGGGTATCAGATTTTGAAATTTGAGGAAAATGTGTTGTTAAATAAATTTGGAAACGGGGACATTTAATTTAAAATCAGTCTATTATTAATTAATTAAATTACCTCTGGACTCCTCTGTCTTAGATCTGATCCCCCCACTGATCAAACTATCAAACACTAGGGGTGTTTAGTTGTATAATAAAATTTTATATATTTTTATGATAAAAAATTAATATTAAAATAAAATATGAACTAATAAGGGACATAAAATTATGTAAAAATGTTATAACAAAAAAGAATGAATAACATATATAACTAAACAAAAGTAAAACCATAAGATAAAAAAGAGACGGCATCTTTTCTATTCAAAAAAAAAATCTCTTAAAAAATATAAAATTGTAATAGTTGTTAAATAATTTTATAATTTTTTATAAAAATATAAAATTATAACAAATGTTCTCAATTTATCATGTAAGCAAACACCACATTACACATGTCATGAAGACTTTCTTCGCCTCGCTGAGCATAACAAACAACTAGAAACAGCCAGGATTTTACCTCATGATTAATAAAAAGTCAAGAGTCGCAGAAATAAGCTTATTTCATAGTCAAAGCATCTTATATCATTCTCTCCGGTCTCCCTCAGTTATCATAGTTAAATCATGTCCAACAATTTTATCTCAGAGTAAAGGTTATCACCTTTCCCAAGATTGCTGACATAACTTTTCCCACCATCGTTGGCGAGGGCGTACATAATGTCAACAGGGGGATGAAACTGTTAGAACACTTTCTTTCTTTTTTTTGCATTGCTCCTTTGCATCTAGGGTATAGGCGGCCGAAGGCTAAAGACCTCTTCGAAGACCTCATTTTCATTTTAAGGTGACTAGGATGACAATTCATTCATTCAAGAACGAGGGTGAGGGCTCTCAGGTGTCCACCTAAGAGTGCACCCTTAACTCTCTCAAAAAAATTCATTAAATATATAATTTGATGGATCATTAAATCATATATTTAATAATGTGTTTAATTTATTTTTATGAGAGAGGCTGAAAATGTACCCTTAGGTGGATACCTGAGACCCTCCACCCTCTTCAAGAAATAAAATAGTATTACAAAGTCAAGAAAAGCAAAGAAACAAGAAGCTTGTCCCCCCTCTCACCCAAAAAAAGAGTTCTCAGCTACTGTAGTGACCAAAATAAGCAAAGGGACCAATCATTGACAAAGATCGACATCGTGTGTAAGATCAAAATCAAGTGCTAAAAGTGCTCGGCAAACATCCATCTGTTTCTAACCCACCAAGTGGACCACAACATAGCTGAAAGAATAAGCTCCTATAAATTGGGTTTCGAACCCTACATATTCAAACTAGGCCACAAGTATAAGAGGGAAAGCACGTTAAGGATCAGGCCAATGAATTTTTCAAACTTTGAATGTGACCCCATAATAAATTGATAATTCCACAAGAGACAAATAGATGATCAATAGACTCCTCCCTCTGCCACAAAACACACATGCCATGGATAGGTCAGGGAAGGTCTTGTTAAGGTAGCCTCTGGTTGGAAATCTTGCCAGACAATTTTCTACAAAACCTTGATTTTAATGGGGATGGGGGGACACTAGACATTATAGTACCATGGGCAACCCACACCTACCAAACAGAACCTCCACCTTGCAAATAGGGGTGTAAAAAACATCCGATAATCCGAAATTTTGATTCGATTTCGATAAAAATTAATGAGTTTGAAAATTGTTTTTGAATCCTATAAGTTATCGGAATCGGATATTCCGATAGCTTATCAGAATCGGAATCAGGTGATTTCGTTTCCGTTTATCCGATTTTGATAATAAATAAATAAATAAATAAATAAATAAAAGTAAAAATAATCAAAATAAAGTTAAATAAATCATAAAATATAGTATATAAATTGATAAAATGATAAAAATAAAATTTTAAAATATTATATCAAAATTTATTAATTATATGTAAATTATTAATGATTTTTTGATTAAAAATTAATATTTAATATCGGAATCGGAAATTATTGGATTCGATTCTGATTTCGATAACAGAATCGGAATTGGATCGAAATCGGAACATGGTGATTCTAAAATTATCAGAATCGGAATTGGAACACCTTATCCCTTATCAAAATCGGAATCAGATTATGTGATTCCGTTACCTAATTCGATCCGTTTACACCCATACTTGCAAACCTCACAGTGAAAAGACATTTCTATTAATTAGCCATATTAATTTGTCTTCCTTGTTATCAATGCATTTGTGACTAACCAAAAGAGTTAGCAATTTTTAGATATCATTAATTTTATCATATTTTAGTTTTCTTCTTGATAGCACACACCTGACACCACTTGGCTATATCAACCCACTTGCAGATCACTGTAGCTTGAGGATTGTGGCTTAACCTATAGAGGATAGAAAATAAGACAACTAGAGGAATAGAGCTAGACAACCATTCCTCCCAGAAAGAAGTTCTTTTACCATTTCCTATTTCATTGGTACATTGGCAAACATAATCCCACTTGATAAGGTGAATGCCCTCCTTTTCATCAATGCTTTGCCAGAAGAACCTTGCCCCTATAATCTCAATTTTCTTACAAATGTATTTGTATACTTATAAAATAGAGAATAAACAAAATGGGATGTTTTGCAACACCGCCTTTGATAATAGTCATCTACCTCTCACAGATAACATTATGCCCTTCCAACCTTACAGTTTTTTGTCCGTCTTTTTGACCACACTTTGCTAATCACGGCTAATACCTTTGTCGGAATGAGGCAAGCCAAGATATTTAATGGGTAGGGAAGTCTAGGACATGTTGAAAATATGTGTATTTTGTATGTGTCTATGACCCTCCATGATGTTAATATTCACAAGTTCGTACTTCTTCATATTATTTTCATCCCTGTTACTACCTACAAAAGGTAAAGCATGATTCTAAGGTTAAAACATTTGTCAACTTTTTCTGAAGAGAAAAGCAATATGTCATCCACAAATTCAAGGTGTAACTTACTTCTTGTTAGTTCCCACTTCAATTGCTTCAATAAAGGGATCAGATCTCCCCGCCTAAAACCTCTAGAAGATGCGAAAAAAGCCAAAAGTCTTTCCATTAATATCAATTGAGAACTTAGCCATTGAAATAACTTTTGATTCACTTAGATACATTTATACTTGAAGCCCATAAGCTACATGATTTTGAAAAGACACTTTCATTTAACCACATCATATGCTTTTTCAAAATCTAGCTTCAGCATAAGACACTTGTTGCACCTTGTCCTTTGATCATGTAAACACTCGTGAGTAACTATAAAGTTATCTAAGATAAATATACTTGGAATAATAGTAGAACAATTTGAACTAGTCAACGTATCAATAACCTTATTGAGTCTAGTTGTTAAGACTTTGGTGACAAGTTTGTAGCTATATTTAAAAAGGCTGATCAGTTTTACGTCTTTAATGTCGTATGTATTCCCTTTTTTTAGATCAAGATCAACATGGTTGAATTCAAGAACTTGATGCATTCTGGTTCTCTTCAAATTCTCTAATTATGATCATAAAGTCTTAATAATGTCCCAATAGTTGAAAAAGATTCCAGCTGAGAAACCACCAGGACCAAGTGATTTGATAGGGTTCATGCCTTCAATAGCTTCTAACACTTCTTGTTCAGTGAAATTGCCAATGAGTGAATCAACTTCTTCAACTTGTAATTTTTTTGACATGTAGAAGTTGAGCACAGGGCTGCAACAACTGTCATCCTTGAAGAAATTCTTGTAAAATTCAAGGGCTTGAGGGGTAATCTGGTCCATCCCTTCAAACTCATTGCCATTCACACTAAGCTTTCTCAATACAATTCCTATTCTTTCCGAGAGAGGCTTAGGTAGGGGTGGGCACAAAACGGTTCAAACCGAGAAACCAAACCGAACCAGCCCATTCGGTTCGGTTTGGTTCGGTTTGGACCCCCTTTCGGTTTGGTTCGGTTTGGAAAATCTCCAAACCGATTTAAACCAAACCAAACCGTTTAAACTGATTTATTCAAAAAAATATAAAAAAACTATTATAGTATTAATAAAAATGATATTTTTATAAATTTTATAATAAAATAATATTTATTTTCATTATTTTTAACATAAAAATCAGTATATATATGTAAAAAATAATTAATTTAAATATTTTTATTTATTTTCGGTTTAAACCGAACCAAACCGAATTAATTCGGTTTGGTTTGGTTCGGTTTGGGAGGGTGATTCGGTTTGGTTTGGTTTGGAAAAAAAACGGTCCCAACCGGACCAAACTGAACCGTGCCCACCCCTAGGCTTAGGTGTGAAAAATTTTGGTGTTCCTATCCTACTCCTTCAACAAAACCTCATTTGGGACTTTTACTTCCACTAGTTAAATTAATGTGCTTCGCACGTGTTCCGTTAGATTAAAGATATTTTTAAATAATTATATATAATATAAAATAATATAAATTTTGTGTTGTTAAATATATCTACAGAACTATATAACGAATAAATTTGAAAACATCTATTTAGGCAGATTAAAAATTTCTTAAGTAAAAAGAATAAAGGTTCTACTCTAACTTGGAATTTCTAAAACTTGGTTCGTTCTTTTCGTACGTGCACGGATAAATTTAAAAATATTTTAAGTAACCATACATGTGTAATGTAAAGCACCATAAAATTTGCATTGGTTGATTAACGATTCAACTTTTTCTGATAAATTAGAATTTTTATGGATAAAAAGTCATCAAAACAAAATAGTGTGAATTAATGTTAATTGGAAAACAATCTAAATCAAACACATTAGAGATCATTTTTCAATAACAAGAGGGTAAAATAAAAATGAGCGATAAATTACATCATTGGTAGTGAAAAGACGACATCAATAAAAATTGCCAAAACATTGAATTAGCCTGATGAATACTACAGCATCCAGGCCAGCGATTGACAGAATATCTGCCTCGGCGTATTCTCATGCCTTAACTATCCAGCTTGGAGAAGGCACCAGTCTATCAATGATGGATGAATCACGGTTCTAGATATGCTCTTCCGCCAGTGTCCGTCCAAAGTACACATCAACATTTCAAGGTTGTCTTATCAGCACAGAATATAACAATAAAAGGACCAAGCATAGAGCAATGTTGATACCAGCTGAATTAAGAAGTGCAGAAATTTTTATCTCCTACTCCTAGAAACACCCAATAACTAACAGACTATCCCCCAATTATAAGAAACATGTGCCCTACGTCCACACATTTAAATTCTCTGTTGGCCTACAACAATAATGCCATGTTCTTGAATAAAGGCCCTGAAGCTGCAGAAGCGGGGACACACATGTCAACCATACGAAAGTGCTATAGGCATAAAGTTCATATTTCGAGGGCATTAAGTACTACAGAATTTCCGCTACGAAAAAAAAGACTTCAATATATATATATATGCAGCAAAAGGTTATACATGTGGTTCCTGGAGAGACCTGTCTGGTTAGCCGGCATCTGCTTGTCCATGTCGGAAGGATACCTACAAGTTAACATCAGCTAGCCGTTATAAGTATTCAACATTTAGGAATGAATTTCACACAACAACCTACCAATTTGAATGTTCTAACCAACCACAAAATTACATTATCAAGAAAGGCTAGCATGTGATGACTGGGCATCGATGTTCTAATTACATTCATGATGTTTGCTTGTTTTGGTATCAAAGTTGTAATAGTCAAAAAACATACAACCTTCACAAATAAGGCAAGTAATACCTGAGTTTGCAAGAAATGAGGCACTACATAGATTCTTGACAACAAGAATATTTATAGCCTTTGTTTTTTTAAAATAAAAGAATGTTGGCCTTGATCATTGGAAAGATAAAGGCATGCACTGTACCAACCAAGGTTAACTTATTGGAGATTTAAAAGCAGAAAAATGCTAAATTTCAGAAAAAAATTTAAAAAGTGATTTAGTATGATAGCATTAGGGGTGAAGGGCCATCACCACCAGAAAGGGACTATCAAGGTAAAGACTTTGGGAGCTTGAAACACTTCTGGAAGCTTAAAGAACCAAAATAAAAAATAAAAAATAACTTTCTTAAAAGAAAATCTTGTTATGAAAAAACTATTCAGAATACTTCAAAAAAGGCTGCTTAAGAGAGAGGGAAGGAAAAAGATAATTCAAAGAAATGGATAGAATAAAACAATGCATCAAATAAACAAACATAAAACAAGAAAAAATAAATAAATTAGAAAATAAAATGATGAATCCAATACTTCTTACCCAACAATATGTGACAATTGAATCCCCAGAAAGAAGAGAAAAAAACTCACTTGAGAGCTTCACCGATGACCATCTTCTGTGTTTTGTCTTAGGGTGGGGAACTCCCTCGTAGGCCTTGACCCAGGCCAAAGAGTTGCACCTCTCATTCTTGTGCACGATCATCCTAATGTATCTTTGTGGATCAACCCAATTGACAGATCAATTGGTTGTCGACAAACACATTAGTAAACACGGTAGTATTCGCATAAGACATCTACATATTCGAAATGAAACAATCATTTCCAAACAAAAAAACGATTTTTATGATCTATACTGAAGTTGAAAAAAAACTTCAAAAAAACTTCAGAAAAATATAAATGGTACACCATATGTCCTGGAAGTTTAAACAATAAGAGCTCCTTAGTTACGAGTAAATTGGTGGAATAAACTTTTTTTAGATAACAACCAGACAATCGCTGAAAAGTGCATGCAAGGAAATTATTGCATAGATAACAAGAGGAATAGAAAAAGGCAAGAACAATTTAGACATCCTATGCATGCCAACCATTACAACAAAAGCAACAAAAGCCTTGTGCAGCAGGTAGAAGATTGATTCACTTATTACATTCTCTATATACAGCAGAAAATGTGGTCCAAATAGGCTCGCAAGCTAAAAATCATAAGGAACAAAAAGAAAGTTCTACAAGCAGGTCAATACCATTTTAGTAACGGTATAAGCTTTTCCCACTTGCTTTTCCTATTTCTATACCTTTTGTTTTCCTTGTGCTTCTTCGAATCAAGAAGGATTCCTACGCTTAGATTGAAGGATCAGCGGATCCAATTGGGTCGCATATGCCGACCAAATTTTGGAGGGGAGAACCTATCTGCGTTTATTTTCTTCCATAGTCAGTCAAAATCGACCAAATTGGGTCAACTTGTCCTGAATTGACTGATTTAGTTCTGATTCTACAATTCTGCCAAAATCGGCAGCTACAGCAACTACGACATCACTATTCCTTACAATTGGACTGGGTAAGACCTCCTTCCATCAAAATTACAAATACAAGTAAAATTTCTTGCACACAAGTCATTTTTAAAATGAAATGTATAGTAGTAGAGTTCCCATATCAAGATAGTCACGCCTGCATCCTAAAGTTTAAAAGGACATAATATAAAGGTGGACATGTATCAATCAGCAAAATGTTTAAGGGTATCATAAATCCAAATCATCCAAACAAAACTATAATAATTTAGTAATTCAAATCAGTGTCCATTGTGGTTTGGTTGGGTTGCTTTAAAAGATGTAGTTAACATGTTACTTAAAAACATATTTATATTAAAGATAACAATTGAAAAATGTTACATATAGAAGATTTCACTACCTGTATGCCACCCATATTTTCTGTTGCAACCAAATTTTCTACCAGCTCCTCTTTTAAAGTTTTGAACTTTCCAGCTCACAGCCAGGTGGTTCTTGTATAAAAGGGATGGTTCAGCCGCGAAAAGTAATTCAAGATGTCTTCAGTTAGAGACATTGCTCATCCAATTTGAGAATATGCTTCTCCATCCTGTCAAAAAATAAACCATTCATACATTATCAGTAGACAACCACACGTTTTACAACGCAAGAACTTTAATCAGTAAGAGAATTGCAGAATTACCGGTAACGAAACCTGGTTTAAACCCAGAGGAGAAGTAGATGTACTTAGCAGAGCAACTTGCTTCTTTCTATAACTACCATCATGCTTAGATAACTGCAGGCTGAGTTTTTGACTTCTGTGATATGCTGCAAGTGATTTCACATTTTCGTGCTTGGGTGCACCGTGAATATTTTGAGAGTGAGTTTTCACCTTGTAAGGAATAGGAGTATTCTTGACAAGGAATTATATCTTCTTCGTAGGAACCTGTATGGGCTTAATTCCGAATTGGTTTCTCTCACTTGGAATTAGCCCTATTATGGCATTCCGGTCCGAGCTGGACAGATAAGAAGAGAACGGAACTTGAGAGAATAGAACCCTAAAAAACAACAAAGGAAAGAGGCCTTCACACTCTTAGGAGGCATCATCATCATCATCATCATCATCATCATCATCATCATCATCATCATCATCATCATCATCATCATCATCATCGTGCCCATGCACATCCAGAGTTGGCCAGAGATGATGGCCACCATCACAGAGAGAAAAGGTGCCGTTTACATGGTCATCCGAAAGTTCACAAGCATAAGACCAAACACTTCATCACTGACAATTCTCTCGTGATTGAAAAGGCGGATTTTAGTGTTCTTCAGAATAAATTATTAATGAAAATGAACTTATTAACGAGAACATTTATGTATGACAGAGCGTTAACACAGTAAACAATGCATCCACATAAAACTTAGAATAAACTATTAAGAAATCAATGTTCAGATTGCAACATGTAACTTCTACGATTCACAAGCTTTTCTAAAGACTTGACTTGATCTAAAAGTGAAAAAAAATTAACGCTTCTATTTTAGCTTGGGCTTCTTGGAAACTGGTTCTTGCACTTCATCGACATGCTGAGAAGTGGAAGCGTCATTGTTGTTGTCGGCAATGTGGATAACTTTCGTACATGTGTAATTGACGTTTTCACCATCTCCTTTTTTCACACATTTTACCGTCGACTTGTATTTCTTGTTGATCAAGGTCTCCATTATCTCAAGGTATGCGGACAAATCTTTTTTCTGAAAAAGATTAGGAAGCATAAGTGTCGATAAGAAACATGCAAAGTAGAAATGTAATAATAGATACCTTCTTTTCTTTCAACAAATACAAGGATAGAAGGATAGAGCTAACATATCTTCAGCTTGATTGTTGAAAAATGTCAACCACAAATTTGATGTTTCATCGGCAATGTTCAATCTTAAACAATATCTATGCAAAGAATATAAAACGTAGATGTTATATAAGGTTGTTGTGAAGAACAACATACGTATCAATTTTAAAAGAATTTTGTAAGAAAGATAAAAGTAATCTTTCAATTGGTTGAGTTATGGTTTTGCTACATTTTGAACAATAGTAAGCGTTATTATCGTCTGTAACAAGTTTGGCACAGTAAGAACAAGCCTTGTACCATGGATCTCTGCTTGTTACAACATCTTGGACCCAAGCATGAACGTCGTACATGAAGACCTGTTAGATGTTATGGATAAGTTATTACGAATATTATTGCCCCACAATAGTACCATTGTCGAGCATCAATTTCATAGAATTGTAAGCATAGGTTAAAAAAAATGGTGCTGGTAGAATTCGATAAGTGAATAAGATCAAAATGTTGTCATAAAGATGTTATAAAGAAAATACTTGTGAAGAAGAACTTCTTGTGATGTCAAGTAATTCCTTTATAGAGACTTCCTCTGATTTAATAGTTATGATATCTTCCGATGTTCCATCAATGAGCCTCCTTGACACTTCGCTATTGTTGTCTTTCATCCTTAAAAGTCACGAGCAAAGACAACTTCAGAATGACAGAATGACATAACATGAATTTTGATGTAATAAATGGAATCACGGTACTAGTTGGCTAATAGGGTAGCCTTCTCCAAATTGGGATGAATAAAAATCTTTGTGTCGAATGTAGATTTCAAACCAAAATTTCCTGAAGTTGTCAAGAAATCAAATTTAATATATATTTAATTTTAATTTAATCAATATCGAATCAAGAACGAGACATGTGATCGTACCTCGAAATGAATGGGTTCTCAGTGAAGTTGCAAAAATGACCGGCTTCTCGTCAATGATGTGCCGAATTTTTTCTCCATCATTCTTTACAAAATTTTCCCATAAGGTAAGCATTATGGGAATTGGGCTTCTAATAAACAAAAAGACCATGTATAAGAAAATTGGAATAGTGATGCAAACAAAATAACAAAGAAGATAGGATGTGTTGTCTGTCAACGTTAATGTTTGACGCTCAATCTTCTTCCCATCAGACCGACGAGACACAACTGTTGTTTCGTCGGTGTTGATAACTATGCACAACAGATTTGAAAATATGAACGATGTATAACAAAACATGATAATAAAAAGTTAACAATATAAAAGTACTTACCAATGACTTCGTCATCTGTTCTAGATTCAAACAGCTGTTGTATTGATCGAAATTTTTTTGATTCTCCTTCCGTCTGAGTAGTGATGGCATCATCTGTTTCGGAGACTATAGTGGACTTGGTGAAGATGATTGTATGCGGAACTGTCCCGATGTTGAATCTCATATTTGCGAGCTTGATTTGGCCGTTTGAAATGTTATATGTCTTTCCTTCGACCAACAAATGGTTAAATTTTGCATTTGTTTCTAAGAACATGGAGACTTACATTAGAGTTCCCTGGAGAAATATTTCAAATTTAATAACCTATATAAAAACAATGGTAAGTAATTTATGCTATTAAAAAAATTCTGACCTCTTTGTCCTTGAAGCACATGTTGACAACTTTTCCAGGCTTATTATTTCTTGAGAAGACATAAGGTGCCTTCTTCTCCATTAATTGACAATGAATGGTCCATTCAGTCATGCCAGATTTTAGATCTTTCAACATAGTGAATCCAGAGTCCATATCTTGGCAGATAAGAATGTTGATAGATAAAATATTTGAGTGATAGTTTAAAAACGAACTAACAAGCATACCTTAGTGAATGTTGAAAATAATATTTCGTGTGTATTCGTATAAAATTTTTTCTTTTAATTTTAATGGTTTGACACACAACTTGGTTGATTGTCTTGACACCCCTTGCGACATAGCAACATATAACTGTCTATGAGAAAACACCGGTTCGGGTAAATGGATGCCAACGTTTGGTATTGTTTGACCCTGAGCTTTATTTATGGTCATAGCAAATCCTAAACGCAGAGGAAATTGCTTTCTTTTGAATTGGAATGGATATGTGTCATGTTCAGTTGGATACATAGGTATTCGTGGAATTAGGATTTCTTTTCCTGCATGTTGCCCATTTGCTATATGTGCCTTAATTACATTTCTTTGAAAATCCGTACAAATTAATCTTGTACCATTGCACAACCCATTTGGTGGATCCAAATTTCTCAATAACACAACTAAACAATATCTCTTCAGGGTTAATCTTGAGGGTGGCATGCCATTTGGAGTTAAGCTGTTCAAAAACTCTACTTAGTGTGTTTTCGCATCGTCAACTGCACTGTCAAAACTGTGATATACATGTTCCTCCCCCGGAAATGATGTAATGAGCATGTCATTAATCTCATCAACAAATTCATTTTTTGTTGCTAATATTGCTCTACTTGTCATGTATGTTGGACACATGTACTTTCCTACAATCTTGCCAAATATCGTTTATCAGCTGAATTCACATATTTTTAGTGTCGTCAAATGTGACCAACATGTCTTTTGGAATGCGTACCAACCCATTGGCGATAGTTGGTTCTGTTCCATTCCCTATTCGAATCAGGAATTTTCCAAACTCTTCATTGAACTTTGCTCGCATATTCTGTGTTAGATACAACTTTTCAATTTTTGGCCACAAGTATGATGTGATGAGGCATGCTCCAATTGTTTGCATTCTCGTGGCTCTTGGAAGGACGGGTAAAACTTGTTAGAAATCACCTCCGAACAACAATATCTTACCACCAAATGGAAGATCACACTCTAGTATTTCTTGAAGTGTTCTGTCAAATGCTTCGATGGCATATTTCTTGCACATAGGAGCTTCATCCCAAATTATTAATCTCGCTAACCTAATTAAGTTTGCTAACGAACTTTGTTTCTTGATGTTGCACTTTGATGATTGTTTGATGTCCAAAGGAATCTTGAATCTCGAATGCGCTGTTCTACCTCCGGGCATCAAACAAGCTGCTACTCCGCATGTTGCTGTCGCTAAAGCTATATGACCCTGAGATCTTATATTGGCAAGTAAAGCTCGATAAAGGTACGTCTTCCCTGTCCCTCCAGGCCCATCGACAAATAAAATACCATGTTCTTGTTTGTCGACTCGATCCATTATTAAATTGAAAGCCCTTTGTTGGTCTTCGTTGAGCAGATGTATTGAATCAACATCCTCAGGTGGAGTATGAGTTAATAACTCATCTTGCATTTATTTAGACATGTTAGAAGGTTCAACACCTACAGGAGACGAACATGGCAGATCAAAATCCTTAATGTTTTTCCCTAAATTTTTGAGAAATTTGTTGATATCTTTCAGTGTTTCCATAATCTGTTCCTGATGGGTCATATTTTTGTCTCTCCCGAAATCTTCTGACATATGCCCGTGGTATTTATCCCATAACGATCTCACATTTTCTGTATCACAATATGCTAATGTCACTGCAAATAACCGACGTAAAGCACTGGGCATTTGATACAGAATGGCCTCTTCAAAACAACATATTATTGAACGATCGCTCTCCAACAAACCTCTTCTCTGAGCAGCTTCCCTGTATGTACTATAAGTGAAACCGGACACTGTGCGTAAATCCTCAAAAGATGTTGGGCCTCTAACATTGTTCAACAGTATCCTCATATTGTCTCTCTCTCCTTCGGATAGATTTGATGCAATGACACGTCCAATTACCCTTTGTTTCTTTCTTCTTGTCCAACACTATCGTGATTGATTCCGAACATAATATTCTAGAAACTCTCTATACAACAAGTTACGAGCTTCAATGTCGATAGCATTTGTCGTGAAAAACTCTGTAAGCATCGTTTTCTTTGATTGAGATGTCTCTTAGAAAGAGTGTAAGCTCTCGTTCTTGTTGAAGGTCACTAATTGCATATTGGGCAGATGCAAGTCAAGTTGAATAACAGAAGGGTGCATCTCGTTGAGAGCAAAATGATAAATCCTCCACATTGCATCCGGTGGCAAAATCCATCTTCCATCTTGAAAGTTTTTTATTTCGTTCATAACAGTTTTCCCGTCGTCATCAGTGATGTGTACTGAAACACGATCATGACCTTTGTATATATACTTGTATAGATATTTAACTGCTGCTATGGAAGAATAGATTTCCACATTTATGTGATAGCTATACCTTTTGAGCAACGAAGGATTGTAAGGAACAACCCACCCATTATCCAAGTAGTGTTGTCTTACCTTAAACTTTCGCCCATCATCCCTCCTTCGATATGTCGGGTATGAATTAACGCCATTCATTGAGACCGCACAGAATGGACGAGGATAATTACACTTGCAAGTACCCTTTTTCATACAAGGCGAGGATGGCCTCAGAGAACCGCATGGACCGTGTATCATGTGTTTTAGCACCATGTCATGTAAATCTTTATCAACATTTGGATCCGGGATTTCTGCCGAGACTATTGTGTCATACGATTCAGGAGCTTCAATTTTTTCATCTTCTTTCAAGACAAGCAAAAAATGAGCATGTGGCAAACCTCTCTTTTGAAATTCTATGACATGAATATTCTCAACCACATTTCCAAATAACTTCTCATGGAACAACTGATGTTTCAGATCTTGTAACTTTGATCTGAAAATTCGACTAACTATGTCCGGCCTATTGAATGTAACTTCCCGCGGTTGTAGTTGGTTTCTTATCTCATCCCAATCTGGGTTGCAAGTGATTGTTAGAAATATATCCGGTTTTCCAAAACGATGTACGAGGGCCATTGCATTTAGATATCTTCTTCGCATATCTCTAGGACCACCAATGAACGATGCGGGAAATATTATCCTTTTTCCGATATCTTTTGAATGTGTTTCTCCATCTTTCACAGCATCCACTACTTCTTGATAAAGTTCAGCCCGTATATGTTGTTGGTTTTTGTAGTAATAGTTCAATCGATCTGTCTCTATTTTAACGTACATGTCCACAACATATTGCTGCAATAAATGTCCACCATAGAGTATAGAACTTAATTGCGGACATCTAATATGGAAAAGATATGCATAATACTCACGAGCAGAAACAAAATATTTCTTATTTTCTTGGGAAGATACATCTGCATGGTGAAACAATTTGTTTTAATAAGTTTATGTAAGAAGATATTAATGCGTATACGAGTAGCAATTCACGATTACCTTCTTCTCGCATCAACAGACTGCTGAAAGTATCATCAATGCGCACTGCTAAATTTGTTGCATTATCGACATTCAAATTGCAGTTGGTTCGTTTAATTCCTCTATGCCAACTAGTTTCTCCACATGGAAAGAGCAAAGGATACTATAGTGGATCGTAACATCCAAAGTATGATTGAACCTTATGATTTCTTCCATCATGACCGTATATAACAATATCAGTAGCATAACATCCTTTTATATCATGTCTCTCGACCCAAATAGCAGCCACTTGATCAGCTGTAGGTTTGTTGTAGACTCGTTGATCTAAGCCAGGATCAGTTCGGATGGAAATTATTTTCCTCTCAGAAGAAGGTAGGCTCTGAAGATTTCTAAGGAAAATAGAATAAGGATTGATAGCTAATATATCAATCAGGTTTTTAATGAGTGACTCACTCTGGTGTGGAAGATGAAAAAGTCTATTGCGGACTTCATTCTCCGTGTCGTAAAAGTATAATTGAAGATATCTTGCAATATTGTCACTCGGCACAAGTGACGGTATCGTATGATGTAACTGACCCAAAATTCTAAAAGTGTAACAACCACTCCTCATATCTGCAACTGTTTGGTCCAACGTTACTCCCAGAGAAGTAAATGCAAAGATACTGTTATATGCACGAATGGAATTCCGAAACTCTTGACAATGTCTCTCATTAGATGTATACAGTGTCAACAAATCTGTCGGAAGAGTTGCAACTTCAATGACACCTCGCCATTGTAACAATAGAATGTTGGAGGCTCGTACTCAAACTTTAATGCTCCACAATACACACAAGATGCAGAAGTCTTGACAACATGTTTGACACTAAGTTGCTCCAATCTTCGGACTGTTCTCCTCTGTGCATATAGCTCCCGTCTCCGTGCATTCCTTTTTCTGGTTTTGTCTTTTGTATAATGTACGGTTAGAATATAAATAGTTAAATATATGTATATATGTGAAATAAAAGAAATAAAAAATACATACCTTCCATATTTGGAGTACTTCGTGTATCTAGAGTGAAACGTTCATCAGTCATTTTATATTGCAACTGACAATAATTTATGACTTATGTTAGATTAAAATACGACGATTCATATGAAGTCAACTCAATACTTTAATGTTCTTAAAGTATGAAGAATTATAAATTAAGGGTACATAATTTTAACCTAATCATGTGAGAAAATATGACGATTCATAATATCGGTTACGAAGTCGTTATAATCTACCTACATGTCAGGTTTAATGGGTAATTTGGGTTTTAGTTAATTGGTACAACCAGCCCTATCAATGAAGAGGGAATCCTTCATGTCTGGGGACTTACGGAGGTCTTGATGAAAACAAACCCAGTCAACCAAAAAGGAATTTTTCAGAAGAGAGGTCGGTAATCAACAAGAGTGTGTTGGAAGGTAGTTGTCTGTTGGGAGAGAGAGCTCCCTTCTCGAATGTCCTACAGGTTGGACGTATCAGTTAAAGCTAACAATTCTGAAAGTTTTCAACCTGAATTTCCTGTATATGAGGACATCTGAACATTTAAAAACATTCAAACCACTAAAATCTGAAAATTCCATCAATCAAAATTAGAAAATCAGAAGAAAAGTATCTGGAATCTGGTTGTACTGGATCAGATTCCAAATGTCTCAAACTCAAACCATTAAAACCCCAATTCATAAATCATAAATGTTATATAAATTTCAGTTGACATTTTTTTTCCTAAATAAGAATTTAGAAACATATGATGTTGGTCTGAAGATGTCAATGTAATCTCTAGAACTCCCAAAATCGGAAAGGTACACTTTGCAATTTTCAATTAAAAACGTTCAAATCTGAGATTAAGGTCAGGATCCTAGAAATTGAAAATCATATTAAAAAACTCTTAATTCAAAAGAAGTCCAAATTGAAAATTTAAGTATGAAATTGATTTCCACTTAATAGTTTTCATCAAATAAAAAAATTGGAAAGATAAGATGTCAGTTCGAAGATGTGAAGATCAACTCTAAAACTTCATGAATGAAAAATGTGCGGTTTGTAATTTATAATTAAAATTGACCAAATCTGACATTGTGGTTAGAATCTCCAAGTCTGAAAATCTGATTAAGAAAATCTTAATTTAAAATAATTCCAAAGTGAAAAGTTAAGTCTGAAACATAAAAGATTAAAAGTATGAAAGTCAATGATTTGAAATTTCAAATATGAAACAAAGAAAGTATCAAATAAGAAATCCACTTAATATGAGAGCTGAAGTCAAGGATATAATAAAACATAAAAGTGGAAAAGTTCCCCAAAGACCAAAACCTCACCAGCCATTCTCATAGAAGAAACCTTGCATACATGCATTTTAAACAAAAAGAAATCAATTCTGAAATAATAATGTTAAGGTCCACAACTTCAGAACCGTCAGATTAAAGAAATATACATTTTGTGTTAGCTGTTCATGTTTGCTTTATTTAATAGAACCCCTCTTGAAACGTAAACTTTATGTGCAAGGTTGCCTGATCATGGATAGGCTACCATGTTACAACATCTTATAGTTGTTTGTCATGCAATGGCATGCTTACATGCCTAATTAAACATATTAAGGTCAAAGAGAAGACATCTCTTCTTTATCTTTTATCGGATACATCAAGCATACCTCCTTTTGCTTCCTCGTTTTTTATTATGGCCAGATTTTAGACTGAATAAATAGCCTACCGAGGGAAAGGAGTGCGACAACACTTTTACTTTGCTCTTGTGACAAGAGAAGATGAAGAAAAGAAGCAAAAGGGTAAGAAAGAGAAGGGAGGAGGGGGTGCCCTTTCTCCTCTGTTCTACCCTCTGTTCATAGCCTAAACCTCGCCAAATATACCCCGTACACCCACAAATATGGCTGATTTAGCTGTTTGAACAGGTTCGTACAGGCCCCTTTGTGCTTGATGACATGATGAGCCAAAATGAGCCATATGTGCCAAAAGCAACCCATTAGGCTTGATGACAACAAGAAGGTAGGCAATCCAGCCGAAGATGATGCAAATCAACCTATTGGGCTTGAAGACAATGAAGGGCAGAAGGATATGTAGCCCCAAGGAATTATGGCTCTTTCATGCCTTCTCACATAGATTTCAATGTAACATTCATCATGCGTGACACCTCATGATATATTCTCATAATCGTAAGGTTAAGAGCAAAGCCAATTGTGAAATTTTCATGCCGACATTCCTGTACCTAACCAAAGGGTTAATGCAATGGATAGATCCTCTAATGTCCATCAAAGGCAAATGAGGTTATATCCTACCCAACATGCATGGCTTGCATGCCTTCTCTCATATATGTAATTAATGTTAAGCAATGAGTGAACTTTCATGATCAATGATTGTGATGTCATACAGAGATTTAACAGTCTTATAAACTTGGAAGGTTGCAAAACTAATTGGAGAATCTTAAACCAAATGCAATCCGTACTTAGTTAAATGTGAAATGCTAAAAAAACACGATGATTAAATTCATACATTAAAACAATCAAAAATGTATTTTGCAAGTTGTAAATCTGAGAGTTCTAACCTGCAAATTCAAATTCCAAATTAAAAAATGGTTGATTAAAGAAATTTCAATGACAACGATTTATAAATCTAAAATCTAAGAAAAAGGAGACAAATTCTTAAAGATAAAACTGAAGATTCAAATTCTATAGCAACAAAATTTTAACTCCAAAGCAAAAATTAAATTTTAAAAGATGTCATATCAAATAGTGGCGTAAAGATCACTTACGAGTTATTAGTCTAAAAAACTGCACTGGCCACAAAGCAAACAAATTAACCAGAATAATCAAACTGCAAGTCCGAATTGAACCTACAACAATTAGTAAGAACAATTGAAATCCGAACAATGCAAAAAATAATAATATAAGAAGATTGTGTATGAAGAATTGACATAATTAAGAAGTTAAGAATACATATAATCTTAATATAATCTTATGTTGAGTAGTGTAGAATATCATGGTCAAAATCAACAAAACAGAAATCTGAAAATTTCTGCAAGCAAATTATCTAAAAATGCTAAAGATTTTAAAAAAACAAAAGAGTCCAATCATTCTTTTAACTCAGATCTTGAAAGTTAAAGATGTTGTAAATCATGTCCAGTCAGCATTTCTTTTACTATGATAAAAAAGATGACTGAATTATTAAAGTATGAAGATATTATCAGGTCACCTACTTTCAGAGCTTTCTTGTGATTAATGTGCAGCAAAAGAATTATAATTGAGCTGTATGAATGCTATGGTTATCCATATTTAAGCAAAACATGTTACAATTAGGATATTTTCATTGCATGCTCCATGAGTAGAGGCAAACTGTGGGAATATTGATCAAAGAGTGCAACATTACTTAGAAATCTCACTTATTGCCAAATTTTAAAAACATATCTAACACATTGAACATGAAATGGAAGGACTGTTACCATGTTGTGGGAACCTCGGAAATCATTTTTTGATTCTTGAAAAAGATTTATTGTTTTTGTATGTTTTGAAATATAGACATCCGAATTTTCTAGTAAAGTAGGTGATAGACCATAAAAATACTAGATAGTCCGGGTGATATTAAAAGAGTATAGAACCGAGGTTCGGGTTCTGTGAAAATATTTCTTGACCTCTCTCCATCGGATGGTGCGAATATCCGATGTTCATTTACATCGAGCAAGCACTCGAACACCCTTGATTAACTGCCATAGCGATCTTGTTTGACGAGAGCGTGCATTTCCACAATGTATAAATATCACAAAGGGCCCCGGCCTTTCAGGCCCGATGAGATGCAAACAATTTTGATTAGATTTTGTTTGAAGTTGATTTATGTTTGATTTAAGAATTGATTTGGATGTGGTTTGAAATGTTGATTTCAGATTTCCATTTGACTTGGATTTGAATATTAAGTGTTTTGAGCTTGTTTGATTTGTTTGGTTTGTTTTACTTCAATTGGTTGAAGTTTATTTTATTTTTTTCCTTGAAATGACATTTTAAATGTGTTGATCAATTTTGACTTGTTTAAGTTTAGTTGACAATGTGTTGAGTCATTTTCATGTGATTTTCTCATGTTGGTTGGTGTTTTAATACCGATTCGGATGTGTTAAGTATGTTTTAAATGTTTTGAAGTTTGGTTCAAATTGATTAAACTTGAATTTCAGATTGTTAATGATATGAATTTGGCATGTTTTAAGATGAATTTCATATGCATTAATGTTTTCTTTATGTGTTCTTTTCAATTGGTTTGATTTGCACTTGTTTAGGAAATTGAATTCCAATGGATTAAGTGTATTGAATCAATTCTTCCAGATTGTATTAAATCTGATTTTTGTTGAATGTTAAAGCTTTAATGATCTGTTTTAAACATGTTTTAAAATTAATTTGAATGTATTTTCAGATTTAATTAAGTTAACTTCAGATTTGGTTAACTCTTGTTCGGTTTGCATCACATCCGGTCTGTCGGGCTAGTGTCGATGCCCAGTCACATGCAATCAACTCGGCACTAGAAATGTTCATTGAATATTCATGTTCATGCTGGTGTACATCAGATGTGGCAGTTCGTATGCCATGTTCAATGCTGTCAATGGTGCAAATGTGTGAATGTCCTTCCCTTGGTGTAAAATACCACTTGATTGGGAAAATTTTGGCAGCATTCCGCCTTATTTTCCAATCAGTGTGGAATTTTACCCGTCCTACAAGGCATAGTCATTTGACTTTCCAAGTAGTGGGAAGGGTCCGTCTACAGTGGGAAGCGTGTCCCATGCCTACACCCGGGTCAACATACCGGATACGGGTCCGGGCTAGCTGCCCAAGGTGGAGCCCACGTGGTGGTGCTAACTCCTTATTTAATTTTGGCATTTCTTCTTCATATTTAATTAAGGTTTATTTTAAGTGTCCAAGGCCCAATGGGCCAGCTTCATCAGCACAATGGGCTGGTCTTCATGTCTCATGGCCTGAGAAGGCCAGCTTCATACCATGTCGGCCCGGTTGGCCAAATCTTGAGCTTCATGGTCCCTGGCGGCCTGCTTTGAGCTTCATGACCCAATGGGCCAGATTTTCACCTCCATGGCCTGATTGACCTGATTTGCACTACATTTTTGCACCTTGACATCTTGCTGTAGCAGCGGAGTAGGTGAGCCTCAAAGGGGCTGGAATGGGTTGGCTAAGGTGCTGTTTAGGTGGGCTTTTGGTAGGGTGCACAAGGGGCGAGGTTTAGGTGTGAACTAGGACTGGTTTAGGAATGCACGAAAGGGCATTTTGACATGTAGAAATCGGGGGCCACCCGGCTTAACTCTTGGCCCGTCCAGCGGATTCCAAGAGGCTCAGGCTGTCACCCCTCCTTCCACACATCAAAGAGGATGTTTGGTTTGTTTGGGGGTGCTGTAGGAGCTGTATTGGGTGTGTTGCACATAGGGCAAACTAGGTGACCATCAAAGGGGCCTGACATGAGTGCTCACAACGGGGGCAGAATTTGGGCCAGCAAGGGGGCCTGTTTTGCATTCCATTCGGGGCCTAATTAGGGGAGGCAGGAGGTGCTTGTACAAGTGACCATCAGTGGGGTCAAAACAAGCATGATAGTAGAAGGTTTAGAGGCCAACATGGAGGGCCAAAAGGGTGCACAAAGGGGCTGGTTCAGAGGCCTGTTTTAAGGGGCAGCAAGGGGCTGTTTTTTTGATGGCCAAATAGAGGGTACACTTGGGGATTTCTGTAGACAAACATGAAGGGCACTCAAAGGGGCTGAATGGGAATTACTCAGAGGGTATGACACCATGGAGAGGGGTAGAGAAGAGAAGGGGAAGAGTTGAATTAAAAGGCTACATTGGAACACACTTTTTCAACTTACCGGTTTTTCTTCTCTCTTGCCTTGCAGGTGGTGTTGAAGATGATGGGCTGAAGGTGCCACCAAACCCTTATTCTCTTGCTGTTGGATGAGAAAAATGGTCTTCTCCTTGCTGATGTTGATGGATGGAGCAAAGGGATGAAGAGAGCTTGCTGCACTTGCTGAAGTTGGCACACCAATCAGGTGGGCTGGTTGCACCTGCTGCTGGCGCGCCTGCTGGAGGGAGGCCTTTTCTCCTTCTTCTTCTTCACTTGGCACACCAAAAAGGGGCTGGAGAGGTTGCTGACTTTCTGATGAAGACGTCCAATCAAGGATAAGTTCTCTTGGTGCAGGGTAGAGGGATGAGAGGCAGGGCTTCCGCAGGGTGATCAGCTTGTCCTGCACAAGGCCAGCTGTGGGGGCTTTTATAGGGGCTGAGGGGCACCATCTCCAGGAGGAGATAAGGCTGGAGGTTGTTGAGAGAAGATAAGGATAACTCAAGGAAGGTTGGGGATGATAAGGATAACCCATAGTCGGTTGTTGAGGATGATTATGAGCCAACTAGAAAGAGAGGAAGAGAAGGGTGCGCACCATCTCCTCCTTTCAAGGAGGTGTGCGCACATGACAAGTAGAGAGAGAGCTGGTTCGACCAAGGCTTGGATGAGGATAAGCTTGGTTAGTTGTAGGATTAGTTAGGATGAAGATAAACCAAGGGAGAGATAGGGATAAGCCATGGGAGGTGGTTGAGGGAAGTGGTTGAGTGGGACCCACTAGCCAAGGAAGGATGAGGGAGGATGGAATTCGACCATGACAGGTTGGGTTAGCCCATCTTGGGTTAGTTTTAACCCTGGTTTAATCAAAGTGCTCCCGATCCAACGGCTAGCATTAACTCCGACCAAAACCAATTAAATAAATATCAAATTGACTTTAAAAAATTCCAGATCATGCCCTGATGGCCATTGATCTTATGCTCCATCCTGATGTGTGGTTGAGATCACTTGAATTGCAACGGATCTCCTGATTTCGCTAGTTTCTCTGATCGGTGCGATCTCGGCCGTCGGTAATGCCAGAAACTGTAATTGAATGCAATTGCCTTCTCCCATTGGCCAAATTTATTTTTCATGCATCAATATTCATGAAATAAAAGTTTTGGGTCATGAAAATTGAAATTTTCAGCCCATGGGTCGATCCAGAGCTAATTGGACCATTATGCCCCTGGTGCGAGAACATACGGCTTTCCGTCCGGATTTGCTCTTTCTTGCATATCTCTTCACCTGGGGGTCGGATTATCGATCCGTTTCGAGCGTTGCCTAGCTCTATCCAATATTGACAATGTGGTAAAGTTGGAATTCCATGTTAGAGTCCCAATTTGTCCCAAAGTGTCAGGGGCAAAATGGTCATTTCGTCCTTCCGGTGTCCGTTTTTCATGTTTTGGGCACCGTTGCGAAGCTCTTGACCGGGGCTATGTAATGAGCACATTATCTTGGCCCTTTGTAGCATGTAAGGCCATGCCAAGGCATTTCCAAAGCCTGTTTACATCATCTATTCACGAATTTTCTGAATCTGGGTCAGATTTTCTGCACCGGCTTCGCCATTGCTGAAACTTGTATCAAGCAAGCTAAGCGGAAAAATTTGATGCCAACACATGTGTTGCAGAAAGAACAGCAAAATATTTATATCAAAGGAAGGGCCTTTCTCATATCTTGCAGAAAGAATAACCAAAATATTCAGATCAAGAATCCTTCAACAAGTACTGCATACCTTCTTTCTGACATACGGAGCATGCAATTGTGGTTTTAGTCTTCTATAATCAGATAATTGCCATCAAAATGCATATTTTACTGAATATATGGGAGGCAATATAAGATACTTTTGATGGACATATCATTACGTCTTTGCTTCCCAGGAATCCCTAGCATTAGCATGTGTCAAGTGTAGAGGAGCATCATTTTTAGATTATAGACGTTGGTAATACGAACAACAGTTCCTCTTAAGTCTTAATCATTTGTGTTTTTTTATGGGCCTTGTGAATGCATTCATTTTCACATGAGTATGTATAATTTGTTTGATTTGATTGTTACTGAGCCATAAAGCTTTGAATGCAAGAAAGGGATTGCAAGTAGTAGACCTCTAAAGTTTGCTATTAGAAACACAAAAAGGAAAAAGGTCGGAAATGAAGTAATGATAAGTTAAATTTAGTTTTGGAGATCTGGAACAGAAGTTATCATGGCCTATTACAGAAGTGTACTCATGAATGAACAATCCACTGTCATCTTTTGCTGGTGGATTTCATCCCAATTATGATTCTGGGGTCTTAATTTGCTTTGCTTCAAACTGTAGAATTTGAATCTAGCTTTTAAATACTATTATACTGGAATGTAGTTGTTACGTGAGAAGAGAAATTCTTCATTTTGAATTTCTTACCTTAACATCTCTTTGTAGTTTGTATCCTTGGTTGAACAGTAACTTATTATTCTTCATCCAAGCTTTGTATATTCATTGTTCGGTAGCATACAAAATCAGGGCATTGTTTAGTTAAAAAGCAGTGAAAGGGAAGTAGTACAGTCAGCTAGGTGTCTTTCATCTGCTTACATGGTGAAGTATATACAACAAGGAAAAATATAGGTATTAAGTGGTGACTTATTGGGGCAACTCAACTTAACTCAACTCAACCCAAGCCTTAATACCAAATTATTCATTGTCTTCCATCATGTCAGTTTCTTGTACATTTTTCGGCATTTCCCTATGGTCTTTCCTGCAGCACTCCAATTTCAATTCTATGTTCTTCATCACGTATTGTATCAAATTTTCATGTGTGGAAATATCCAAACAAGGATCTGATTTCTGACGGTGCTCTGCAGAAGTTTAAATTACTTTTAAATTCAAAAACTAAATGTTCAGATATCAAATTGAGGTTAGGTTTTTAAAATAAGAATGACTAAATTCAAAAGTACAGGACAAATAGTGACACCTAAAGGTAAGTTCAGGCATTAAAAATTTAAAAGTTTAATACATCATATCATATCATAACATGAGAAGAAGCCTAAGCTTAGAAATGTAGCGTTGCTTTTTATCTTCATCTTCCTCAATGATAATGCTTGCTCGGCATAATCATCTTGTCTTCCACATTGCCACAATGCTCTCAGCCTCTTCCATGTCGTACGCTGAACCAATCTGTCTTATTCTGATTGGCGGTAAGTGCGAAAGTGAAGGAACTTTGTGGCGAGGAAGCCCGACTTGTGGAAGACACCGGTAGGAATTGTATAATACAAAAGAGTTGCTAGACATCAAACGTAAATCAACTCCAGGGGTGAAGTAGGTATATATGTCCTTATTTAGCAAAGCCTTTGGAGCATAAAGAAATCCACTATGGTCCATGCTAGCAAAATAATCACGCCACTCGTTCCTTTTCTTCATCTTTGGACATTTATTAACAATTTTCTCCTCTAACCCAAGGACAGATGCGTAAGGCTGCAATGGGCTACGCTTAAAAAGCCGAGACATAGTTTTAGCACCACCAATAAGGTTAAATTTGAAGTGCAAGTCTGCCCAACATGCCATCAAGAGAGTGCTACCAAATGGAAGTGAACCCAAACCTGCAGATGTGAGCCCGCAATATAGATAAGCAAGTACTGAAGGACCTAGCAGCTCGCCCTACCAGATCCCCCTGATACAAGTGAGTTGCTACACCTGCAAGAATCCGTCCTGGGTAGGGAAGAGAAACACGGCTGCTAGACAAGTGGCAAAACTCTTCAGCCCTCTTATGAGATGT